>JBBDGP010000222.1:2492500-2962500 GCA_037952835.1 Lithobates septentrionalis | reverse complement strand
GGGCCCAGTGAGGTGGCTTGGCCCAGTAGGAGCCTGACAGAATCCCAAGTGCCTCCCCTCCGCCTTCCAAAAAAAAGGGCCAGGAAGGGGACGGTCTCACAGGAGGCATCCCTGCGCCTCATGCAAGAGGCCACCCATTTTTTAAGGAGCCCCCCCGAAGCGGAAGAGTCCTATGGCTGCTACTTAGCCAGCAGGCTTCTTAAAATGGATTGGGAGCAGCGCCTCATTTGTGAGCAAATATTTGGGGAAACAATCCAGAAGGGGCTGCAGGGCACGCTAACAAGAAACACCCAACTACATGAGGCAGCCCCCCCTCCTCCTCCTCCTCCTCCTCCTGCCACAACTGAAACACCAGAGCCACAGCCTCCAAAGAAGGCTGCAGGGAAGGCTGCAGGGAAGGGTGCAGGGCAGCGTGGAGGAAAGGCTGCAGGGAAGAGAAGAAAGTGATGACCTGGGTTCATTCTGGTCTGACAGAAGACGCAGGCTGTTGTAGTACCACAGTCTGGGGACATCTATATCATCTGCTGGTGCTGTTGATCTCTGGGATTCCTGGACCAGATTGTGCTCCCTCTTATATGGACTCCTCAAGATCCCAATTTTCTTGTCCACAGACTTTTTCCAGCGTTGACTTCCTCTTTATTTTATTTAGACCATGAATAAATGGATATTTTTTGAGTTTATGAAAAGACTTTACGTGTTTTATTTTAAATCATTGATTTTAGACACAATGTCAAATTAACAAGGGACAACAATCTCATTGAGTTTGCAAAAACACACAAAAAATACATTAATAATGTTAATAATGTTCTAGTGGTAACTTTAAAAAAAAAAAAAAGATACATAACCAAAAACGTTTTTTTGGGTTAACTTTATATACAAAAAAGAAAAAATCACTATTAAAAAAAAAAAAATGGTTCTTTGTGGTAAGTTTACAAACACCAAAAAAAAAAAAAAAAAAAAAAAAATGGTTCTTTGTGGTAACTTTACAAACACCAAAACAAACAAAAGAAAATGGTTCTTTGTGGTAACTTTACAAACACCAAAAAAAAAAATGGTTCTTTGTGGTAACTTTACAAACACCAAAACAAAAAAAACAAAAAATGGTTCTTTGTGGTAACTTTACAAACACCAAAACAAAAAAAAAATAGATAAACATAAAATAAGTTCGACAACAATCATAAAATAAAAATCTGGATAAAATTTACAATAAAAGATGACTCCACCAAAAAAAAAAACAAGTGTAAAAATTATTATTAGTATGGAAACATTGTTTTTAAAAAGCATACTATATCATTCATGAGATCAAAGAGAAAAAGAATCCAGAAATCAGTTTGGGAGAACTCTGTTTGAATATGAACAGCAAAACATCTTTGTTCTTTATAGCATTCGTAAAGAAGACATTAAATGCGCTGCATTCAACGATCACAGATTTTGCAGCGTGAGGAATGTGCTACCTACAATACGAACACTAGTTTTACTAGACCGAGTGCTTCCGTTTAGTTTTTGCTTATGAGCATGCGTCGTTTTTTTGTCCGTCGGACTAGCATACAGACGAGCGGATTTCGGGGTCCTTCGTAGTTACGACGTAAAGATTTGAAGCATGTTTCAAATCTAAAGCCTGTCAGATTTGAGGCTGAAAAAGTCCGCTGAAAGTCCGGGGAAGCCCACACACGATCGGATTGTCAGCCAGCTTTAGTCCGTCGGCGTCCGTCGGACTTTTGTAGACGAAAAGTCCGACCGTGTGTACACGGCATTAGTGTACTGTGTCATCTGCACAGCGTGCACAGAAAAAGCTACCTGAAGAAAATTGGTGTTGTTCTGATTAGGGATGAGCTTTGTGTTCGAGTCGAACCCATGTTCGACTCGAACATCGGCTGTTCCGTTGTTCGCCGAATCGCGAACGATATGGGCCGTTCGCGCCAAATTCGTGTGGCGCGTCATGGCCCATAATTCACTGCGGCATCGCAGTGCATTGCTGGCTGATGATTGGCCAATCATGCACTATGACCCGCATGCTTGGCCAATCACAGCGCCGCCTGAACAGAGAGCCATAATTGGCCAAAGCCAAGGAGGCTTCGGCCAATTATGGCTCAGGGGATTTAGTACACGCCCCACACTACATAAGGCCGCCTGCACGGCGGCCCTGTGTAGTGTGTGTTCCGGCGTTCATTGAGAGAGAGAGAGAGACAGACAGTGACATTTGAATTGAGTTAGATAGATTAGGCAGAACAGTCAGTCAGTTAGCTGCACTTACAGTGTATTGTGTATATATATGCATCCCAGGTGTTGCATATATATATATACACTGTATTCAGTTTAGCTAGATCCATTCCTGTTATCTTCCTACTGACAGGCAGGCTTGTCTTGTTACAGTATATACAGCTACCTGAAGAAAATTACTGGTGTTCTTTTGATCCTATTAGTACCACAGTCAGGCAGCTAGACTATTTACAGTTAGTGCAGTGCGTCCTGCTCACAGTGTTCAGCTAGATCCGTTCCTGTTAACTTCTTACTGACAGGCAGGCTTGTCTTGTTACAGTATATACAGCTACCTGAAGTAAATTACTGGTGTTCTTTTGATCCTATTAGTACCACAGTCAGGCAGCTAGACTATTTACAGTTAGTGCAGTGCGTCCTGCTCACAGTGTTCAGTTAGATCCGTTCCTGTTAACTTCTTACTGACAGGCAGGCTTGTCTTGTTACAGTATATACAGCTACCTGAAGAAAATTACTGGTGTTCTTTTGATCCTATTAGTACCACAGTCAGGCAGCTAGACTATTTACAGTTAGTGCAGTGCGTCCTGCTCACAGTGTTCAGCTAGATCCGTTCCTGTTAACTTCTTACTGACAGGTAGGCTTGTCTTGTTACAGTATATACAGCTACCTAAAGAAGAAACTTACTGGTGTTCTTTTGATCCTATTAGTACCACAGTCAGGCAGCTAGACTATTTACAGTTAGTGCAGTGCGTCCTGCTCACAGTGTTCAGCTAGATCCGTTCCTGTTAACTTCTTACTGACAGGCAGGCTTGTCTTGTTACAGTATATACAGCTACCTGAAGAAAATTACTGGTGTTCTTTTGATCCTTTTAGTACCACAGTCAGGCATCTAGACTATTTACAGTTAGTGCAGTGCATCCTGCTCACAGTGTTCAGCTAGATCCGTTCCTGTTAACTTCTTACTGATAGGCAGGCTTGTCTTGTTACAGTATATACAGCTACCCAAAGAAAATTACTGGTGTTCTTTTGATCCTATTAGTACCAAAGTCAGGCAGCTAGACTATTTACAGTTAGTGCAGTGCGTCCTGCTCACAGTGTTCAGCTAGATCCGTTCCTGTTAACTTCTTACTGACAGGCAGGCTTGTCTTGTTACAGTATATACAGCTACCTAAAGAAGAAACTTACTGGTGTTCTTTTGATCCTATTAGTACCACAGTCAGGCAGCTAGACTATTTACAGTTAGTGCAGTGCGTCCTGCTCACAGTGTTCAGCTAGATCCGTTCCTGTTAACTTCTTACTGACAGGCAGGCTTGTCTTGTTACAGTATATACAGCTACCTGAAGAAAATTACTGGTGTTCTTTTGATCCTATTAGTACCACAGTCAGGCAGCTAGACTATTTACAGTTAGTGCAGTGCGTCCTGCTCACAGTGTTCAGCTAGATCCGTTCCTGTTAACTTCTTACTGACAGGCAGGCTTGTCTTGTTACAGTATATACAGCTACCCGAAGAAAATTACTGGTGTTCTTTTGATCCTATTAGTACCACAGTCAGGCAGCTAGACTATTTACAGTTAGTGCAGTGCGTCCTGCTCACAGTGTTCAGTTAGATCCGTTCCTGTTAACTTCTTACTGACAGGCAGGCTTGTCTTGTTACAGTATATACAGCTACCTGAAGAAAATTACTGGTGTTCTTTTGATCCTATTAGTACCACAGTCAGGCAGCTAGACTATTTACAGTTAGTGCAGTGCGTCCTGCTCACAGTGTTCAGCTAGATCCGTTCCTGTTAACTTCTTACTGACAGGTAGGCTTGTCTTGTTACAGTATATACAGCTACCTAAAGAAGAAACTTACTGGTGTTCTTTTGATCCTATTAGTACCACAGTCAGGCAGCTAGACTATTTACAGTTAGTGCAGTGCGTCCTGCTCACAGTGTTCAGCTAGATCCGTTCCTGTTAACTTCTTACTGACAGGCAGGCTTGTCTTGTTACAGTATATACAGCTACCTGAAGAAAATTACTGGTGTTCTTTTGATCCTTTTAGTACCACAGTCAGGCATCTAGACTATTTACAGTTAGTGCAGTGCGTCCTGCTCACAGTGTTCAGCTAGATCCGTTCCTGTTAACTTCTTACTGATAGGCAGGCTTGTCTTGTTACAGTATATACAGCTACCCAAAGAAAATTACTGGTGTTCTTTTGATCCTATTAGTACCAAAGTCAGGCAGCTAGACTATTTACAGTTAGTGCAGTGCGTCCTGCTCACAGTGTTCAGCTAGATCCGTTCCTGTTAACTTCTTACTGACAGGCAGGCTTGTCTTGTTACAGTATATACAGCTACCTGAAGAAAATTACTGGTGTTCTTTTGATCCTATTAGTACCACAGTCAGGCAGCTAGACTATTTACAGTTAGTGCAGTGCGTCCTGCTCACAGTGTTCAGCTAGATCCGTTCCTGTTAACTTCTTACTGACAGGCAGGCTTGTCTTGTTACAGTATATACAGCTACCCGAAGAAAATTACTGGTGTTCTTTTGATCCTATTAGTACCACAGTCAGGCAGCTAGACTATTTACAGTTAGTGCAGTGCGTCCTGCTCACAGTGTTCAGCTAAACCTACAAGTTAGTGGGGTGCGTCCACCTCACAGTGTTCAACTAAAGCTACCTGTAGAAGGTTGGTGGTGTTCTCATACTACAGGCAGGCAGTTGATTTTGCTAGCTGCAGTATCAGTACATATATATATATATATATATATATATATATATATATATATATATCCCAGCTTAGTGCAGCTACAGACCATTAGTATGTCTGGAAGGCCAAGAAGGAGAGGCAGACAGTCACAAGCCAATAAGAGAGGGCAAGCAGGCTCTGTGTCCAGTGCTGGTCGTGGAGACAGTGCATCCTCATCAGCACGTGGCCGTGGGACACGCTTGGCCTTTTTTTCGGCAGCTGGCCGTGTTGAGCCGCAACATGCGGAAGACTTGGTAGAGTGGATGACCAAGCCGTCCTCATCCTCCTCATCCTCTCTCACCCATGCCCAGGGTACTTTGTCTGGCAAAGCAGCAGCCTCTTCCCTCGGCTCAATGTCATCAGTGACTCCTTCCCTAGCCCCACCATGTCCTCCTGAGGAGTCCCTCGAACTGTTTGACCACAGTGTTGGGTACATGCTCCAGGAGGATGCCCAGCGTTTGGAAGGCTCTGATGATGATACTGAGCTCGATGAAGGCAGTAACATGAGCACAGACAGAGGGGGTGCCCAAGAAGGACAGCAATCTGGCAGTCATGCTCCCCCTGCTGCAGCATACTGCCAGGTTTGCTCCAGTGATGAGGAGGGAGGGGATGATGAGGTCACTGACTCAACGTGGGTGCCTGATAGGAGAGAGGAGGAGGAGGAGGAGGAGGCGGCACATCACCAACGAGGCAGGATGCCCTCCAGGGGCCAGCCTAAGGGCAGCACATTGACTGCATCACACCCCAAAGCTCCACATGTGCAGGGCGCTGCAGTCTCTGTGCGTTATTCAAAAAGTTCTTTGGTGTGGGCCTTTTTTGAGACGAGTGCATCAGATCGCACCGCTGCTATTTGCAACATATGTCTCAAGCGTATCTCGCGTGGCCAAAACATCTCCCGCTTGGGTACCACATGCTTGACCAGACATATGTTGACCTGCCATGCAGTTCGTTGGCAAGCATATCTAAAAGACCCACACCAAAGGAGAAAGAGGACTTCTCCTTGCTCCTCATCAGCTGAGATTTCCAACCCCACTAGACCTTCAGTCCTCTCTGAGACCTGCACTGAGAGGAATGAAGGTGTAGAATTAGGTGTGTCACAGCCAAGTACTTGTGGGCAATCTGCTTTTGGTACACCGACGTCAGATTGTACCAGGCAAATTTCCCTGCCCCAGCTGCTGCACCGCCGAAAGAAGTTTGCTCCCAGCCATCCACATGCCCAGCGGTTGAATGCTAGCTTGGCAAAATTTCTAGCACTTCAACTGCTGCCTTTTCAGTTGGTAGACTCTGCCCCCTTCCGTGAGTTTGTGGAATGTGCGGTTCCTCGGTGGCAGGTACCCAAACGCCACTTTTTCTCACGGAAGGCGATTCCGGCTCTCTACTGGCATGTGAAAGGCAATGTCCATGCCTCGCTGGACAGGGCGGTCAGCGGTAAGGTGCATATTACCTCTCACTCATGGTCCAGCAGGCATGGACAGGGACGTTACCTAAGTTTCACGGCGCATTGGGTGACTCTGCTGGCAGCTGGGAAGGATGCAGGACAAGGTGCAGTAGTGTTGGAGGTTTTTCCGCCACCACGCCTCCAAAATGCTAATGATTGTGACACACCTCTCTCCTCCACCCCCTCCTCTTCTTCTTCCTCCATGGCCTCTTCCTGTGCTTTGTCCTCGGAACCAGCGGTGCTCCGTAGTCGTTCAAGGGGCTACACAAGTACGCAGGCCAAAAGATGCCATGCGGTGCTTGAGCTGGTGTGCTTGGGGGACAGGAGCCACACTGGGGCAGAGGTTCTGTCAGCTCTGCAGGGGCAGGTTCAGAGGTGGTTGACGAAATGCCAACTTAAGGCAGGAATGGTGGTTTGCGACAATGGCACCAACCTCCTCTCTGCCCTCCGACAGGGACAAATGACCCATGTGCCCTGTTTGGCTCACGTCCTTAACTTGGTGGTGCAGTGGTTCTTGGGCAGGTACCCAGGCTTACAGGATGTCCTGAGGCAGGCCAGGAAAGTCTGTGTGCATTTCTGCCGGTCATATAATGCCAGTGCTCGGATGACAGACCTCCAAAAGGAGTTTAACCTGCCCAAGAACCGCCTAATCTGTGACATGCCCGCCAGGTGGAACTCAACGTTGGCCATGCTGCAGCGGCTGCACACGCAGCAGAGGGCCATCAATGAGTACCTGTGCGACTATGGCACCAGGACAGGGTCAGGGGAGCTTGGTTTTTTTTCCCCACACCAGTGGGCCATGATCAGGGATGCATGCACTGTCCTGTCACCATTTGAGGAGGCCACGAGGATGGTGAGCAGTGAAAGTGCATGCATCAGTGACACTGCCCCCCTTGTCCACCTGTTGGATCACACGCTGCGTGGAATAATGGACAGGGCACTTGAGGCAGAACAGAGGCAGGAAGAGGAGGACTTCCTTAGCTCTCAAGGCCCCCTTTATCCAGACAGTGTTCCTGCGTGCCTGCCGATCACACAGGAAGAGGACAAGGAGGAGGAGGAGGAAGATTGTGTCAGTATGGAGGTGGAGCCTGGCACTCAGCATCAGCAGCAGTCTTTAAGGGATCATTCCCAAGAAACACGTGGACTTGTACGTGGCTGGGAGGAGGTGGCTGCGGACCATGTCGTCCTTAGTGACCCAGAGGACTCCAGACCGAATGCCTCACCAAACCTACGCTGCATGGCCTCCCTGATCCTGCAAAGCCTGCATAAGGATCCTCGTATTCGTGGTATCAAGGAGAAGGACCAATACTGGCTGGCAACCCTCCTTGATCCACGTTACAAGGGTAAGGTTGCAGACCTTATCTTGCCATCGCAGAGGGAGCAGAGGATGAAACATCTTTGGGAGGCCTTGCAGAAAGGTCTGTGCAACGCGTTCCCAGAGACTGGGAGGTTACAAACTCCTGTTTCTGGACAACGTGTTGCTGAGGCTTCGGTCAGTCAAAGAAGGAGCGGTGGAGAAGGTGGCCGATGCGTTCAGACAATTTTTTGGTCCGCAGCCCCAAGGTATGATCGGTTCCAGCAACCATCGCCAGCGTCTGTTTTACATGGTGCAGGAATACCTAGGGGCAAGATCAGATTTGGACACCTTTCCCAACGAAAATCCTCTGGGTTACTGGGTCTTGAGGATGGATCACTGGCCAGAGCTTGCACAGTATGCAATTGAGCTACTGGCCTGTCCTGCATCCAGCGTTCTTTCGGAACGCACATTCAGTGCTGCTGGAGGCGTGGTAACCGATCACAGGGTGCGTCTGTCCACCGACTCGGTCGATCGACTGACCTTCATAAAAATGAATCAGTCTTGGATCACCACCAGCTACCAAGCACCTGATGCTGATGTAACCGAATATTTTTTTTTTTAAATCTCAGATCCCTTCAAAGACTGCCTATGCTTATGCTGAGTGACTATCCCTGAGTAATTATCCTCTTCCACCTCAATGATCACGCTGATAGCTTGTAAGAACATTTTTGGTTCTTGGCGCCACCACCAGTGCCTAAGGCACAATTTTTCAGCCCCCGTTTAACAGGGGCGTGTAATTACAATTTTTGATGCAATACTTTGCAGCAGGGCTCGTTCCTGCGTTCCAACTAGAGTGTCTGTGAGGGGTTGCAGTGTTGTGGCACCAGCACCAGTGCCTAAGGCCCAATTTTTCAGCCCTTGTTTAACAGGGGCGTGTAATTACAATTTTTGATGCAATACTTTGCAGCAGGGCTCGTTCCTGCGTTCCAACTAGAGTGTCTGTGAGGGGTTGCAGTGTTGTGGCACCAGCACCAGTGACTAAGGCCTAATTTTTCAGCTCCTGTTCAACAGGGGCATGTAATTACAATTCTTTATCTAATATTTCACAGCAGGGCCCATTTCTGCACCCACCAAGAGCGAGTGAGGACTTACAGTGTTGTGGCACCAGCACCACCACCACCACCAAAGGCCCAGTTTTTCTGCCCCTGTTCAACAGGGGCATGTAATTACAATTCTTGATCTAATATTTCACAGCAGGGCCCTGTGAGGGCTTACAGTGTTGTGGCCACAACAACACCTAAGGCCCAAATTTCTGCTGAGTATATAGGGCAGGCCCCTACTTTCAAACATCTAACTTACAAATGACTCCTACTTGCAAACGGAAGGAGACAACAGGAAGTGAGATGAAATCTACCCCTAGGAAGGGAAATTCCCTCCTGTAAGAGTTAATATGGGAAAAACATTTCTCCTTTCCACTGATGCTTTCCAATCCTTGTTCCACAAAAAAACCCAAATTTAAAAAAAACATTTGTCATTGGGACAAAAAGTGAGGTGAAATCTTCTGAAGAGGAGGAAAGACAGCAAAACAAATGTCACAGGGGTAATAACCCTTCCCTATGTTTTCCAAAAAGCTTAAAAAAGATTTTTTGGCTGGAGCTAAACATGTTAAAAATGTTCAAAATTACAAACAGATTCTACTTAACAACAAACCTACAGTCCCTGTCTTGTTTGCACCGCCTGTATACTGCTGTTCAGAGTATATAGGGCCTGGTGGCCCCACACCTTTCCTTTTTTTAATTTGTGTGCGGGGTTCCCCTTAATATCCATACAAGACCCAAAGGGCCTGGTAATGGACTGGGGGGTACCCATGCCGTTTGTCTCACTGATTTTCATCCATATTGCCAGGACCCAACATGACATTAAACCCGCAAGCAGTTTTAAATGAGATTTTTTTCCTTTAAAAATGACATTTGGTGCAGGGACTGTTCTAAACACGGCAAACACGTGCCACTTTACAGGCATACTTTAGACACCCCCCAGGTACGATACGGTACGGAATATTTCATTTTTATTTTTTTTTACTTTAAGCATCATTAAAATCACTGCTCCCGAAAAAACGGCCGTTTTTAAAAGTTTTTTTTGCATTGATACATGTCCCCTGGGGTAGGACCCGGGTCCCCAAATCCTTTTTAGGACAATACCATGCAAATTAGCCTTTAAAATGAGCACTTTTTATTTCGAACGTTCGAGTCCCATAGACGTCAATGGGGTTCTAACGTTTGTGCAAATTTTCGGTCCGTTCACAGGTTCTGGTGCGAACCAAACCGGGGGGTGTTCGGGTCATCCCTAGTTCTGATCCTATTAATACCACAGGCAGACAGCTACAGTATTTACAGTTAGTGTACTGTGTTCTCTGCACAGTGTGCACCTAAAGCTACCTGAAGACAATTGCTGTTGTTCTGATCCTAATATTACCACAGGCAGGCAGCTGCAGTATTTACAGTTAGTCTACTGTGTCCTCTGCACAGTGTGCATCTAAAGCTATCTGAAGAAAATTGGTGGTGTTATTCTGATCCTATTAGTACCACAGGCAGGCAGCTGAAGTATTTACAGTTAGTGTACTTGTCCTCCACACAGTGTGCACCTAAAGCTACCTGAAGAAAATTGGTGGTGTTCTTCTGATCCTATTAGTACCATAGGCAGGCAGCTACAGTATTTACAGTTAGTGTACTGTGTCCTCTTCACAGTGTGCACCTAAAGCTACCTTAAGACAATTGCTGTTGTTCTGATCCTATTAATACCAAAGGCAGGCAGCTGCAGTATTTACAGTTAGTTTACTGTGTCATCTGCACAGTGTGCACCTAAAGCTACCCGAAGACAATTGCTGTTGTTCCTATCCTATTAATACCACAGGCAGGCAGCTGCAGTAAAGCTACCTGAAGAAAATTGGTGGTGTTCTTCTGATCCTATTAGTACCACAGGCAGGCAGCTACAGTATTTACAGTTAGTGTACTGTGCCCTCTGCACAGTGTGCACCTAAAGCTACCTGAAGACAATTGTTGTTGTTCTTATAATATTAATACCACAGGCAGGCAGCTGCAGTATTTACAATTAGTGTACTGTGTCATCTGCACAGTGTGCACCCAAAGCTACCTGAAGACAATAGCTGTTGTTCTGCTCATATTAATACCACTGGCAGGCAGCTGCAGTACTTACAGTTCTTGTACTGTGTCCTCTTCACAGTGTGCACCTAAAGCTACCTCAAGAAAATTGGTGGTGTTCTTCTGATCATATTAGTACCACAGGCAGGCAGCTACAGTATTTACATCTTTATTTATATACATTTTTCAATACAAAAGCACAACGGTATGTAGCTCTCCTCCAACAGAGAGACTACACCACACCTTTATTAACAACATTCCCTTACAAACCCACTTCTATTTCCCCCCCCCTTCTCCCCCCTCGAACCCTCCCCCCACCCCCCTTCTGCAGATTAGGGTACTCCTGTTGGACGTGGACTTTCCTGTATCCCTTCTCAGTCAATCACACCTTGTCACCTCCTCCAGATAACTCCATGAGCTTTTATACTTCCGCCATCCTGCCCATTTGTCCACCCGGTTCTCCCCCTCATCCAGATGAATTCCCTCTCCATCCATGCCCTCCATGTTGTATATTTCATTTATACCGAAGAGCCAATCTCGGATATTTGGACTATCTGGTTTTAACCAGTTCTTCGCTATCTGTCTCTTGGCTAAGTCCAACAGTATGGGGACCACAGAGTTTTGATATTGCTTGATGGGCTCCTCTGTACCATGAAACAGACATACCCATGGATCCTCTGCCACAGTTTTGCCCGTAATAGCTTTAATCAGTTCTGTTATTTCTTTACAGAAGATTTTAATGGCAGCACCCTCCCACCAAATATGCGCCATCGTCCCCACTGCCCCGCACTTCCTCCAACATTCTTCTGATTTTACTGGATCGAACGTATTCATTTTATCTGGGGTGGCATACCACCTTGCTAGACATTTAAAGTTTATCTCAGTCCTCTTACTGTCTACTGCTGATTTATGTAACATCTTCAAAATTTTCAATAATGTGAAATTACTACACCGTGACCCTAATTCCCTTTCCCAAGCCTTAATATACTGGGGCACCTCCAGCTCCTCACTCTCACTCAGAATTTTATAAATTTGTGAGACCAGGCCCCTCTACTGCTCCCCCTCACAGAGCCACTCCAGGGGCCTGTAATCTCCAGCCCCTCTGAGTGGTTTTGGCAGTTTCCTAATAAATAGAGACAGCTGGAGGTACCTCCATGGATCAATAGCAAGGTTCTCAGGCTTCTCTTTTAATTCAGAATAAGTGCATATTTTCCCTTCTCTAGTTACATATTTTATTTGTAAACTATCCCTTTTAATCCAGTTCCCTCCCACCTCCCTCTTCCCTGGTTCAAAAAAACTATTTTCTTTAAGATATATCAGAGGTGAATTGTACATCCACTTATTTTGCCTGTGAACCTGATCCCATACCCTCAAAGCATTATGTGTTAGTGTCGCCATTTCTGTGTTTAGTGCTCTATATTTGGGTGGGTTCCAGATTATGTGACTTAAATCCTTACTACTCATACTGTGTTCTATATTTACCCACCTCCTTTCTAGACCCCCCTTTGACCATTCTATAACTCGTGTAAGTGCCACCGCTTTATAATATTTATTAAAATCAGGCAGCGCCAGTCCTCCTTTCTCTTTCCTCCTACTCAAAACCGATCTAGAAATTCAAGATTTTTTGCCACCCCAGATAAACCTCGATATTAGGCCCCTTAAGACCCTAAAGTACATCTGAGGAAGAGGGATAGGAAGCATCTGGAACTTGTACAGTATTTTGGGCGTTATAAACATTTTCACCGCATTAATGCGTCCAATCCATGAAAGAGGGCGAGAAGCCAGAACTCCGACCTCTCATCTTATTTCATCCAACAAAGGGATATAGTTGTTCAAATACAATTCCTTCAGGTTATTTGATATCTTGACCCCCAGATAACTAATCACTTTCCTCCAAGGGAAGGGGAACGACCCTGCAAGGTTCTTTTCCTCCTCCTTTCTCACATTCACATTGAGCACCTCAGACTTCCTGAGATTGATTTTGAAATTTGAGATCTCCCCAAATCTTTTCAAAATATTCAGAATATTCGGGATCGTAATCCTAGGGTTTGTAATAAAAACATCACGTCATCTGCGAAGGCCGCTAATTTGTGTTCTTCTGACCCTATCCTTACCCCACTACAGTCTGGACGAATGGCAGATAATAAAGGTTCTAGGGTTAGCACAAATAGGAGGGGGGACAATGGACACCCCTGCCTAGTGCCATTCTCCATCCGGAAGGGTTCTGAGGACACTCCATTTGTCTTCACAAATGCCGTTGGACTAGTATATAGTATTTTCACCCAGGAATTAAACCTCTGGCCATCCCCATTATTTCAAGGGTTTTGATCATCCACGCCCAATCTACCCTGTCAAACGCTTTTTCTGCGTCCAATGACAGGAATAGAACTGGCGGGGCCCCCCGTTTGGTGGACTCTACCAGGAGTACTGACCGCACTCCATTGTCTCTACTCTGTCTTCCCGGTATAAACCCCACCTGATCTGGGTGCACCAGAGTGGTCATTTTATCTCTTAATCTCCCTGCCAGGACTTTGGCGTATAACTTTACGTCGGCATTTAATAATGAACAAGACAAGATGGGTGAACTAGAGATACTGTTGTACGAGGAGGATTTGGATTTTGTGGGAATTTCAGAGACCTGGTTCAACAGCTCTCATGATTGGCTGGCAAACATTCAAGGGTATACCCTATACCGCAAGGATAGAGAGGGTAAAAAAGGGGGAGGGGTATGCCTATATATCAAGAATAATGTACAAGTGAATGTGAGAGATGACATCACTGAGGGAGCTAGAGAGGAGGTGGAATCCTTATGGGTAGAGCTCCAAAGGGATAAAGCTAAGGGGAAAATAATACTGGGAGTATGCTATAGGCCCCCAAACCTGAGGGAGGAAGTGGAGACGGATCTCCTATCACAAATTGGAGTAGCAGCAAGGATGGGAAGTGTTATCATAATGGGGGATTTTAATTATCCAGACATAGATTGGGCAGAGGGAACCGCGCATTCATTTAAGGCTCGCCAGTTCCTTAATGTCTTGCAGGACAATTTTATGGGTCAGATGGTAGACGCACCAACTAGAAATAAAACATTACTGGATCTACTGATTGTGATCCTGGTAGAACAATATAAGTAGCGCTAAGTGCCAGTGATAGATCATACAGCACTCAAAGGTGATCTAGTACATCTATCAACAGCAAAATCATAAAAAACTTATTCAAATACAAAATAGAATTGCAAAATAAAATGCAAACGTGCCAATTACAAGGCCATAATGATGACACATAAACAAAAGTGAAATCAAGTGGTAAAGTCCATAGAGTCCATAAATAGAACACCGTGCAAGAAATGTGATGAATCTGGAAAACGGTCCACCAATTGACTTAGTGTCAGTGATTCCACTCCCCTTAAAATCAGCACTCACCGACTCACAATGCCTCACACTCTCGTGTTTTGGCAGTAAAGCATAGATGTAATGCGCATCAGCTGGGGGTATAAGCTCCGAATTCCTTGTTAATCCCAGTGTCACCTCAATGCATGGAAAAAACTCAACATAGTGTGATACCGTAAAATCAAGTGTAAAATTTATTGAACTTAAAACCTTCAATCATTGCACTCACATAAAAAAGTTTAAATCAAGCCAAACTGACACTGCAAAGAAAACTTCCAATACACTCCTCCTCTGTGAAACGCCCAGCACCACTGTGAAACGAGGGTCGCGGCGGACCACCAAACAAAGGGTTGGATGGGTTCTCACCCCTCTTGCTGACACTTCGCTGGTATAGATCTCCTGCTAGCTTGTACGCCCAAAGCGTGACTCCTCTAGCGCCTTCAGAGGATCTCGCCGGTTACCGGAGAAATGCCGCGACGTCCTATCTCTCACTGATTGCTAGTCCTGGATGCCGTACAGCCACGCCCCGACATGTTTCGTCACACCTGACTTCCTCATGGGATTGGGATTCCCATGAGGAAGTCAGGTGTGACGAAACATGTCGGGGCGTGGCATGTTACATGTTTCGTCACACCTGACTTCCTCATGGGATTGGGATTCCCATGAGGAAGTCAGGTGTGACGAAACATGTCGGGGCGTGGCTGTACGGCATCCAGGACTAGCAATCAGTGAGAGATAGGACGTCGCGGCATTTCTCCGGTAACCGGCGAGATCCTCTGAAGGCGCTAGAGGAGTCACGCTTTGGGCGTACAAGCTAGCAGGAGATCTATACCAGCGAAGTGTCAGCAAGAGGGGTGAGAACCCATCCAACCCTTTGTTTGGTGGTCCGCCGCGACCCTCGTTTCACAGTGGTGCTGGGCGTTTCACAGAGGAGGAGTGTATTGGAAGTTTTCTTTGCAGTGTCAGTTTGGCTTGATTTAAACTTTTTTATGTGAGTGCAATGATTGAAGGTTTTAAGTTCAATAAATTTTACACTTGATTTTACGGTATCACACTATGTTGAGTTTTTTCCATGCATTGAGGTGACACTGGGATTAACAAGGAATTCGGAGCTTATACCCCCAGCTGATGCGCATTACATCTATGCTTTACTGCCAAAACACGAGAGTGTGAGGCATTGTGAGTCGGTGAGTGCTGATTTTAAGGGGAGTGGAATCACTGACACTAAGTCAATTGGTGGACCGTTTTCCAGATTCATCACATTTCTTGCACGGTGTTCTATTTATGGACTCTATGGACTTTACCACTTGATTTCACTTTTGTTTATGTGTCATCATTATGGCCTTGTAATTGGCACGTTTGCATTTTATTTTGCAATTCTATTTTGTATTTGAATAAGTTTTTTATGATTTTGCTGTTGATAGATGTACTAGATCACCTTTGAGTGCTGTATGATCTATCACTGGCACTTAGCGCTACTTATATTGTTCTACCAGGATCACATTTATTTGGGCTCTTGGGAATAATAGGATTTATTGTATTGTCTAATTTATAAGTGGCAGCTTTGGATTCACTCCACATATACTTCACACATTCAAGTTTCACATATTTGTTTTCCACATTTATTTCCTTCATCACATTTTTTTACATTTGCTTAGGAGGTCCAACACCTCCTTCTTTTCTTGCATTAAGCGCAGTGGTGAGAACTCAGGAAGGGCGCGTCATTTTGAGTTTTCATTTTTTCTGGATCTACTGATTACCAACAATACAGACCTGATCACGGATGTGGAAATGCGGGGCAATTTAGGTAACAGCGATCACAGGTCAATTAGTTTCAGTATAAATCACACAAATAGGAAACATAAAGGGAATACAAAGACACTGAATTTCAAAAGAGCCAACTTCCCTAAACTACAAACCTTGCTAAAAGGCATAAACTGGGATAAAATATTAGAAACAAAGAATACGGAGGAGAGATGGGTTTGCTTTAAGAGCATATTAAATAAGGGCATTAGCCAATGTATCCCATGGGGTAATAAATTTAAAAGAGCGAACAAAAGTCCTGGATGGCTTAACTCCAATGTAAAAATGCATATAAAAGCAAAGGAGAAGGCCTTCAAAAAATACAAGGTTGAGGGATCATCCTCAGCATTCAGACTTTATAAAGAATGCAACAGGATATGTAAAGGTGCAATTAGGACAGCTAAGATAGAACATGAAAGACACATAGCGGAGGAGAGCAAAAAAAATCCCAAGAAATTCTTTAAGTATGTAAACAGTAAAAAAGGGAGGACAGACCATATTGGCCCCATAAAGAATGAGGAAGGACATCTGGTTACAAAGGATGGGGAGATGGCGAAGGTATTGAATTTATTCTTCTCCTCAGTCTTCACGAGTGAATCGGGGGGCTTCAGTAACCAAAACTGCAGTGTTTATCCTCATGACACAACACAGGAAGCACCTCCATGGTTAACAGAGGACGGAATTAAAATTAGACTTGAGAAACTTAACATTAATAAATCACCGGGACCAGATGACTTGCATCCGAGGGTACTTAGGGAACTCAGTCAAGTGATTGCCAGACCGTTGTTCCTAATTTTTACAGATAGTCTACTGACTGGAATGGTACCAGCTGATTGGAGAAAAGCCAATGTAGCACCTATATTTAAAAAGGGCCCAAAATACATCCCTGGGAATTACAGACCAGTTAGCCTAACATCGATAGTATGTAAACTCTTGGAGGGGATGATAAGGGACTATATACAGGATTTTAGTAATACGAACGATATCATTAGCAGTAATCAGCATGGATTCATGAAGAATCGTTCTTGCCAAACCAATCTATTAACTTTCTATGAGGAGGTGAGTTGCCATCTAGATAAAGGAAGGCCTGTAGACGTGGTGTATCTGGATTTTGCAAAGGCATTTGACACAGTTCCCCATAAACGTTTACTGTACAAAATAAGGTCTGTTGGCATGGACCATAGGGTGAGTACATGGATTGAAAACTGGCTACAAGGGCGAGTTCAGAGGGTGGTGATAAATGGGGAGTACTCAGAATGGTCAGGGGTGGGTAGTGGGGTTCCCCAAGGTTCTGTGCTGGGACCAATCCTATTTAATTTGTTCATAAACGATCTGGAGGATGGGATAAACAGTTCAATCTCTGTATTTGCAGACGATACTAAGCTAAGCAGGGCAATAACTTCTCCGCAGGATGTGGAAACCTTGCAAAAAGACCTGAACAAATTAATGGGGTGGGCGACTACATGGCAAATGAGGTTCAATGTAGAAAAATGTAAAATAATGCATTTGGGTGGCAAAAATATGAATGCAATCTATACACTGGGGGGAGAACCTCTGGGGGAATCTAGGATGGAAAAGGACCTGGGGGTCCTAGTAGATGATAGGCTCAGCAATGGCAGGCAATGCCAAGCTGTTGCTAACAAAGCAAACAGAATATTGGCATGCATTAAAAGGGGGATCAACTCCAGAGATAAAACGATAATTCTCCCGCTCTACAAGACTCTGGTCCGGCCGCACCTAGAGTATGCGGTCCAGTTCTGGGCACCAGTCCTCAGGAAGGATGTACTGGAAATGGAGCGAGTACAAAGAAGGGCAACAAAGCTAATAAAGGGTCTGGAGGATATTAGTTATGAGGAAAGGTTGCGAGCACTGAACTTATTCTCTCTGGAGAAGAGACGCTTGAGAGGGGATATGATTTCAATTTACAAATACCGGACTGGTGACCCCTCAATAGGGATAAAACTTTTTCGCAGAAGAGAGTTTACCAAGACTCGTGGCCACTCATTAAAATTAGAAGAAAAGAGGTTTAATCTTAAACTACGTAGAGGGTTCTTTACTGTAAGAGCGGCAAGGATGTGGAATTCCCTTCCACAGGCGGTGGTCTCAGCGGGGAGCATTGATAGCTTCAAGAAACTATTAGATAAGCACCTGAATGACCACAACATACAGGGATATACAATGCAATACTGACACATAATCACACACATAGGTTGGACTTAATGGACTTGTGTCTTTTTTCAACCTCACCTACTATGTAACTATGTAACTATGTAACTATGAAATGGGTCTGTAACTCGAGCACAGCTCCCTATTTTTGCCTTCTTTGTGAATTAATGTTATGGCCGCTACCAGGGCATCTCCCCCATTGTGCAATCCGGACCCAGGTCATTCCAATAGTGGCTTAATCTGGGTACTAATATCTGTTTACATTTTTCCAGGTATAGTGAGGTAAATCCATCGGGACCGGGGCTTTTCCCCTTGGGAATACTCTTTAGAACCGTAAGTATTTCCCCCTCTTCTATTGGTCTGTCGAGGAGATCTCTCTCCTCTTCAGAGACCTTTCCTACCTCTGCCTCCTTTAGAAATTCTTCCATCTTCTCCTCCTTTGTACTTTCTCCTAGTCCCTTTTGTCTGATGGAGTATAGATCTTTATAATACTTTCTGAACTCTTCCACTATTCCTTTACTTGTACCTACTATTTCTCCTTTTTTGTTTTGTATTTTCATAATATAGTTCCTCTCCCTTATCTTCCTCAGTATCCTTGCCAGGAGTTTACTCGTTTTATTGCCCCAGACGTATCTATCCTTTAATAGTTTATTTAGGGCCATTTTTGAATCTTGTTCCATGCTGTCTCTCAGCTCTTCCCTTTTTGCAACTAACTGTCGGTAGCAGTCATGGCATTGGCCTTTTCATTTTTTGTGACCCTGTTCTAATATCTGGATTCCCTCGATGAGCTCTTCCCTCTCCTCTCTTCTTTTTCTTTTCAGCCCGGCCCCTATGGATATCAACACCCCTCTTATATACACTTTATGCGTCTCCCATAGCACCGCCGGTGAGATCCCTCCTGTATCGTTGACTCTGAAAAAAAATTATATTTCCTCCTTAATCTTTTCTAACACTTTGGGATCCAAGAATAAATTTTAATTTAGCTTCCATGAATATGACTGTCTTTGTGTGTCTGTGAGCCTAATCCTTAATGTAACTGGCGCATGGTCTGATAAGGAAATGACCTCTTTTCTGGACTCCTCAACAAGATCCATCAAACTGTGATCCAGCATTATATAATCTAGCCTCGAGTACGTCCCGTGCACAGGGGAGGAAAAGGTATAGTCATTGGTTCTTAAGTGTTGCAACCTCCACACATCTATTAAGTGGTTTTCCAGTAACCATCTTTTAATCATACCCAATTGAGCCTTACTTGTCCCCTGTGCCCGGGACTAGGGATGAGCTTCGAGTTCGAGTCAAACTCATGTTCGACTCGAACATTGGCTGTTCGCAAGTTCGCCGAACAGCGAACAATTTGGGGTGTTCGTGGCAAATTTGAATGCCGCGGAACACCCTTTAAAAGTCTATGGGAGAAATCAAAAGTGCTAATTTTAAAGGCTTATATGCAAGTTATTGTCATAAAAAGTGTTTGGGGACCCAGGTCCTGCCCCAGGGGACATGGATCAATGCAAAAAAAAGTTTTAAAAATGGCCGTTTTTTCAGCAGCAGTGATTTTAATAATGCTTAAGGTCAAACAATAAAAGTGTAATATCCCTTTAAATTTCATAGCTGGAGGGTGTCTATAGTATGCCTGTAAAGGGGCGCATGTTTCCCGTGTTTAGAACAGTCTGACAGCAAAATGACATTTCGAAGGAAAAAACCCATTTAAAACTACCCGCGGCTATTGCATTGCCGACAATACACATAGAAGTTCATTGATAAAAATGGCATGGGAATTCCCCACAGGGGAACCCCGAATCCAAAATTTAAAAAAAAAATGACGTGGGAGTCCTCCTAAATTCCATACCAGGCCCTTCAGGTCTGGTATGGATATTAAGGGGAACCCCGGCCAAAATTTTTTTAAAAAATGACGTGGGGTTCCCCCTAAATTCCATACCAGACCCTTCAGGTCTGGTATGGATTTTAAGGGGAACCCTGCGCCAAAAAAAAGAAGAAACGGTGTGGGGTCCCCCCAAGAATCCATACCAGACCCTTATCCGAGCACGCAACCTGGCAGGCCGCAGGAAAAGAAGGGGGGACGAGAGTGCGCCCCCCCTCCTGAACCGTACCAGGCCACATGCCCTCAACATTGGGAGGGTGCTTTGGGGTAGCCCCCCAAAACACCTTGTCCCCATGTTGATGAGGACAAGGGCCTCATCCCCACAACCCTGGCCGGTGGTTGTGGGGGTCTGCGGGCGGGGGGCTTATCGCAATCTGGAAGCCCCCTTGAAAAAGGGGACCCCCAGATCCCGGACCCCCCTGTGTGAAATGGTAAGGGGGTACTTACCCCTAGACTTTAACGGTGTTCGCGTGTTCGAACAAACTTTTTTCCTGTTCGCATGTTCTGGTGCGAACCGAACAGGGGGGTGTTCGGCTCATCCCTACCCGGGACGTACTATCGTGATTAGGGTCCAGACAGCAGTTAAAGTCCCCTGCCAGCACCACCTCTCCCTCCCTAAATTCCGCCAGTTTGGAAAGCATCCCCCTTAGAAATACAGTCGGGTTTTTATTAGGGCAGTAAACGTTCACCAATGTGAGCTTTTTCTTATCTAGCATACCCTTAAGAAATAAGAATCGGCCCTCTGGGTCCGTCAATCTCCCTGCTTCTGAAAATTTCACGGAGCCAAAGAACCCTATTGCCACACCCTTGGATCTCCTTATTGGTGTATCACTATAATACCAGGTGGGCAATCGTGGAGAATATAATTTTATATTTCATTCCTGGGTCAAGTGTGTTTCCTGGAGAAATACTACATCCGCTCTGTAGTGCTGGAGCTCCTTGAGAATCTTATGTCTTTTCCCTGGGGAGTTCAGACTCTTAACATTGTAGGACAATAATTTTAACTCAAACATACATATATTCCATCTCTCTTTCTCAACCGACCTCTGTGTATTCCCTCTCTGCAGTTTACTCCCCCCCCACCTCCCCCCCTCCCCCCCACCTCCCCCTCGCTTTCCTCCCGGCCCTACCAGCCATCAGCCCGCACATATGAATCCGTCTGGATCTCATATCGCGAGCCTCTTTCCGAGGGGTGGCACTCCTCCGGTGGCCACCGGTGCCCGCCCCACGCCACTTTATATGACAGGGAAGAAGGCTAGCGGGGCCATGGCGCACAGACCCGTTGGGTCGTAGATCTCCTCCATATCCCCTCCAGCTCTGAGCCTTTTATGTTGCTGTTATCTCATATTCCTTTACCCCTCCCCCCCTCCCACCCTGCCTCAAATCATAATCACAAGTCTCGGTCTACAGAAAAGGTAGAAGGTATTCCTGCGCTATCGTAAATCAGGGAAGGGAAATAGGAAAGAAGAATAATAGCAAAATTTCTAGAATAAGGAAAAGCAGCCTACACCGGGTAGGGTACAGCCTGCCCCTGACTAAGGTTAAATGGGTAAGAATGTGGTGCTGCGCTAATCCTTTCAATATACATGAAAAAAATAAAATGACTCTGTATGTGATAACACAGTGATGGTGGGTGTCTCTAAAATACAGTAAAGCATAACATGAATGCCTAAATGTGACTCTGCAAAACAAATACTGTGATAATCTGACTTCTATCACAGAGTAACTATAGCTATAAATAGATCATAAATGGTAATTGACTAAAGGTGATAGTCAGACATATACTAGGCAAATATATGAAAAACAACTGGTTCTCATAAACAGATAAAAGTGATAATCACACCCTTTTGCATAAACATATAAAAATAACAACCAACTCTGAAAGTATACTGATCTCTGACTGGACTGGTGTGCACCTGGTATACCTCAACACACAACCAGGTGTATATATGCAACGTGAATAGTGCTCATAGTGCATAACCAAAAAGTGACGGTCTCAATATGCAGTCCATTAATAAACATGCAAAAATACAAAAAACAGTGCTCCACTTGGAAATAATAGTCTATTCAAAGTCCAACTCAATATATATGCAAGTGATCCACTTGGTGCCAAATAAACGTGACAATGGTGATTATTCTTCATGCAACACGGCACACACTGGTGGGCAGTGGCCCCTTACCTGAGGGTAATGGGGTACTCGCATTTAGCTACTTTTAGGCATGGCAGCCTTTCATTGTTAAAACCATGGAATAAACCAGCAGTGGGGGCGGTATTACTGTAATCCTATCCTGGCTTGTCTCCTTTAAGGACATACGTCTCTTCAAGTAGTGTCCCGGGGTCACCCAGATAAATCAGAAAGGAAGATCCCACAATGTTATAATATTGTTTGGCAAATGTTCAAATTTTTATTAAAACACACATGTACTCACATTAAAAGCAACAATACTGGGCGGAGATCCGACGAGCAGCGAGCTCGTATTGCAAATCCAATATAGAGTCTACAGTCTCCCCCTCCATCCGCACCCAATAAGTGGGGGGCTAGGAAAAGGAAGGGAAAAAAAAATAAAGAGTCCTCCGAAAGAAGTCCTCCATCCTTCTCTTCTTCTTGCCCTTGTCCTCTTATCTCTTTCTCTTTTCCATTTTCCTCAATTGGGTACTTCTGGTGGGGTGATCCCCAGATTTCCACAAAAGTCCCGCATTTCCTCCGGGAACCTCATTCTATGTGTTCTACCTTCTTTTGTCACAAGTAGGGATGTTGGAAACCCCCAACTATATTTTAGGTTAGCCTTCTTCAGTTGATCCAACAGGGGTTTTAATTGCCTTCTTCTTGCTAATGTTCCCGCTGATAAATCTGAAAAGATTTTTAACTCTTTGTTATCGAAGCTAAGAGGGGGAGCCCCTCTGAGATTGGTCCATATCTTCTCCTTGTCTTCATATGAGTATAATTTTCTCATCAAAAAGTTTATTTGAAAGTTTAATACAACTTACAATCAAAGCCATATATAAGTGACAAATCAGTACTTAAACATATTGCTAATCTTTACTACATTGTTGTTTACCATAATTTCTAACTATGGTTAGTCAGTGTATTTCTCGGTTGTTTAATATTTAACTTATATTATAGCATTGTTATATATTATGTAGTATCATCTAGTACTTATTATTCACATTTGAATTCTGCTTTTACAGCCAGCTTTGATTTGAGAACATAGAAATGGATAGAACAGGTAGAAGAATAGAAAGGGTATAGGGATAAGAAGGGGGGGATGTAGGAAGAACTTGTTATACATTCTGTTATTACTTCTTATTCATTTTATCTGTGCAGTCTGGTGGAGAGTAGTCTCTATGGCTTAAATTCCTCTTGTATTTCTAAGTTCAGTTTAGTGTTCACTGTGTCATTAACTCTTCATATGTCTTAGAGAATTTAAAAGCGAACCACTTAGACCACGTCTTTTGGAATTTCTCTGCTCTGTCTGTCAATTGGGCCAGGGTGTCTTCCATATATCTAATTTCATCTACTTTTTTTAGCCAGTTTTGTATGGATGGAGGGTTATTAGTTTTCCAGTTGAGCGGTATTAAAGATTTAGCCACATTGAGTAAGTGTTTTGTCAGTGATTTTTTGTACCTTTTAAGAGGGAAATTTGATTTGTGAAGTAGACAACAAGAAGCATTAAGTTCAAGACTCGTCTCCGTGATTAGCTTCACAAGTTCCTTTACTCTGTGCCAGAATGGGCTGATTAGGGGACACCCCCACCAGATATGTAGCAGGGTCCCCTGTTCTTCCTCACACCTCCAGCACCTGTCTGATGTGTGAGGAAACCATTCTTAAGCTTATCAGGTGTAGCATACCAGTGTGCCATTAGTTTGTATGATGTTTCCTGAGTTTTAGTACTTATTGAGCATTTGTGTGACATTATGCATGCTGCTTTCCATTGTTTGTTAGTGATATCTACTTGTAGTGCTTTAGACCAAGCAGCTTTGAATCTGTCCTCTGTTGTCTCTCTAGACTCTTGCAGCCAGATGTAAGAAATAGAAGTCGCTCTGCTGAACTGTATGCCTTGTAAGCAAATTTCCTCTAACTCCGTTAATCGCCTGAAGAGTGTGGGTTTTCTTGTTTTGTTAGTTATATAGCTGCGCATTTGAAAGTATACCCATAGGGGAAGCCCCATAAGGTCATTATCTGTCTTGAGTGTAGCAAAATCCTTAATGTTGCCTTTATGTATACAGTTCAGTGCTAGTAGAGGTGGCCTACTAGTTGGGGTCTGTAGGGTCTTATTCTTAAGTCCTGGTGGGAAGTCAGGATTGTCCATCATTGGAGAGAGTGGACTGAGAACTGATGTCAATTCAGTAGTGTTAGCTATTTTCTGAAATAGGTGCAGTGTAGTACCTGTCAATGGGTGTTTTCTAATTTGCTTGTTGTGGGATTTCCAGGGTATCCAAGGGGAGAATTTCAAAGGAGTTTGGTGAAGTGAGGCCTCTAACAAGACCCAATCTTTGGATTCTGTATGGCAATGCCAGTCTATCACCCTTGTGAGGTGTGAGGCGAGATAATAATTGTAAAAATTTGGTATGCCCATACCTCCTTGTTCTTTTTGTCTAGTGAGAAGTTGGAATTTGATTCTGGCTCTTTTGTGTCCCCAGAGGAATTGTAACAGTACCGATTGCAAAGCCTTAAAAAAAGATTGGGGTATTTTGATAGGGAGGGATCTGAGTAGGTACAACAATCTGGAGAGAATAACCATTTTTAATATCGCCGCCCTCCCGAACCATGAGAAGTATTTGTTGTTCCATTTTTTTAGGTCTTTCTTTATTTCTTGTAATAAAGCAGGAAAGTTATGTTCATATAGGGATGTTAATCTTGGCGTTAAGTTTATTCCCAGATATTTGAGGGAGTGCCTTTCCCATCTAAAGGGGCAATTGGTTTTGGTGCTATTCAGGTTTTCATCAGATAGGGAAATGTTCATTGCTTCTGATTTTGTGTAATTTATTTTAAAATTTGAGAGATAGCCATAATCGGTAAATTGTTTCATCAGGTTTGGCATTGTTACGTGTGGATTCGTTAAAAAAAACAGGAGGTCATCGGCATATGCCGCGATCTTATATTCTTTATTCGCAACTTTGAATCCTGTAATAGATTTATCTTGATTTATCATCCTAATAAATGGTTCTAAGGAGAGGATGAATAGTAGAGGGGACAATGGGCATCCCTGTCTCGTACCATTTGTGATCAAGACCCTCTCTGATAGCGAGCCATTAATTTTCAACTTAGCTCATGGTTTGTCATATAGGGCTGATATCCACATCAACATGCGAGGGCCTAGACCCACGTATTTACACGTGTCTAGCATAAAATCCCATGAGACTCTATCGAAGGCCTTCTCCGCATCTGTGGACAGGAGAAGGCCCTCACAGCCCCCATTGTGTGCTGCATGTGACAACAAAAGGGCCTTGATCACATTATCTCTAGCCTCTCTATTGGGCATAAAGCCCACCTGTTCTGGGCCTATTAGCGAGGGTAATATTGGTCTTAGTCTGTTTGCCATCACTTTCGCCATAATTTTGAGGTCTAAATTTAGTAAGGAAATGGGTCTGTAGCTTGTGCACTCCATGGGGTCTTTTCCTGGTTTTGGTACTACTGTAATATGAGCTGCTAGAAATTCGGTTGGTACTAGGGAGGTTGAAGTTAATGCATTTAAAGCTTTTTGTAAGGGGGTTGTTAAAATATTACTAAATGTTTTATAATAAATTGAGGTAAAGCCATCTGGGCCTGGACTTTTCCCTGGTCTTTTATTGCTGATTCAATTTCTGTTTCTGTGATTTCCTCCTCTAAGGAGGATGTCTCTGTGTCCCCCATTCTGGGTATTCCACTCCTAATGAGGTAGTCTTGTATAGTTGTCCTTCTGTCTGCTTTTATGTTGGATGTTTTATGTTGTGTAGGTAAGTTGTACAGTTCCGTATAAAATTGTTGGAATTGTGTCGCTATTGCTTCTGTAGTGACAGCTATTGTCCCTTCTCGGGATCTGATTCCAGCTATATGGTTTTTTGAGTTAGCTTCTTTCAGTGCTCTAGATAATAGCCTGCCTGTTTTGTCACCTGACTCATAGTATATAGCTTTTTTAAAGAACAACATTCTTTTAGTTTTGTGCTCGAATATTTGTTGTAGTGTCTTGTGGGTGTCAAGGAGGTCTTTAGCTGATTGTAGCGATAGGGAACGTTTATGACTATTTTCCAAGGTATTAATTTTATTTATCAGTTCATTAATTTCTTGTTCCTGTTTTTTCTTTCTTTGGGCTCCTAGTTTAATTAGTTCCCCTCTAATACAACATTTGTGTGCCTGCCAGGTTGTCATGGGATCCATTGTAGGGGTACTGTTGTGTCTGAAATATTCAGACAAAGTTGCAGTTATTTTGGGCATTAGTTCCATGTCTGTTATGAGTGAGGGGTTAAGTCTCCATATATTTAATCTGGGGACTGGTGCGTTTAAGTCTAGCGTCAGGGATATCGGTGCATGGTCAGACAGTACTTGAACTCCTATGTGGGCATCAATCACATTTGGAAGGTCCCTTTGAGTAATGAACAGTAGGTCTATACGTGAGTATCTGTTGTGTGGAACCGAGTGATAGGAGAAGTCCCTAGTGCCTGGGTGGCGGAATCTCCATGAGTCTATTAATTGTAATGAGTTGAGGAGTGTTTTAATTCTTTTAAGGGCGCTATACTTAATGCAGGATTTCCCCGAAGAGGAATCAACTGCTGGATTTAGTGGTACATTAAAATCTCCCCCTAAAATGAGTAATCCTGATGTGAACCCTGTCAGTTCTCGAACTATTTTTTGGCAGAAGGTAACCTGGCCTGAGTTAGGGAAGTAAACGTTCGCTAATGTGATGGGTCTATCAAAGTATGTACCCTTAAGAAATATGTATCTACCCTCTGGGTCTATGAGACTTTCTCTTAGGGTAAATGGAGCGTCTTTACTCACTAGAGTCGAGACTCCCTTGCTTTTAGCTATGTCATTTGTCGCATGGTATGCCTCTGTGAAGTAGGAATTGGTGAGTTTTGGTATGTGCCCTGTTTTAAAATGGGTCTCTTGGAGGAAGACAAAGTGTGGCTTACCCTTCTTCAGTTCCCGAAGGAGTGTTGACCTTTTCTCTGGGATATTGAGCCCTCTTATGTTGTGTGAGATCATTTTGGGGGATTTCCCCAATGCTGAGTAGGCCATCGGTATAGTTGGATAGTTGAAGACCGTATGTGAGTTCTGAAATAAATTTTTCTGAAATATCTGTTATCGACCAATCTCCATCGTAGTATGGTATTTGTTAGCTGGGTGGTGAGAAGGGAGGGGGACAAAGAGGGAGAAGGAGGAAGGAAGAAAAGTTAGTAGATAAAAAAAAGTAAATATCAGAGGTGAATTCACCTCCTAACAGAGTAAGTTTATTAACTTTAGTCAATCAACACACTGCACTAAAGTGACTAACTAGTGTATCGAAGCCTATAAACTTGGCTCAAATACACTTTTGTGGGTATGTGGAAAGTCAGCTCCCGAAAAGAAAAAATTGAAAAACTTGTTTTAGACTAGTTAACTGGTAGTTCAAAGAAAACGGAGAAAAAAGAGAATGGCTCAGCCTCTTTAAGGCAACATTTGAATTTGGGTCTAGGAAGAGCTTCCCATTCCAGAACCTGTCCCTTTAGATCTCCTATGGGTAGAGAGCATTGTCTGTAACATCCATGGACTTCCGTGTTAGGTAGCTGTCACGATTCAGGGAATAATGTCTGTATTTTCGTAAGTTGAGGCAAATTAATCTGCTTGTCTGACCTGTGGTCTATTATTGCCTGTATTGCTTGATGTGTATTCCACCTTATGAGAGTGTTCGGCATAGGTTACATGCGTTTGTAGATTATCTTTTGGTTTGGTTTCAAGTCATGTTTTCTTAAGAAACAGTATATAGTGGACTTCATCTAGGCCTTAATTGCAGTGTACCAAAGTTAACCGAACATGTAAACTTCAACTTGGTTACGTTTGCTTTTAGTCGTTAATTGCGATGTTTGACGTGAATCTTGTTGTGTCCATGCATCTCTATTTATGGGGAAGTTGGTCTGCAGTGAGTATGTAACTTCCTGATCAATCTTTGGTGTAGGAGAACGTTCGGAAGGTCCTGGTAGGAAGGGCTCTAGGTCAGTTCAGTTTGCGAAACCTGGATGGTGTGGAGAGTGATGCAGGGGTCCCCCTTATTGATCCTCCTCCCTTTCCATGCTTCATTTTCTTAGAGAGTTGTTTATCTGGAGTAGACAAGGGAGAACCTGGAGGGCTTCTGGTGTGGGGGGGCAGAGTGAACTCCTGGTACCATTCAGGTAGATCAATCAAATCTAGGTCTAGGGCTGCACAGAAATCAGGGAGATCCTCTGGTGTGCGTAACACAAGCTGTTTTCCTGAGATTGTGGTTACAAGCGCAAAGGGGAATCGCCATGTGTATCTTATGTCTCTTTCCCTTAATTTATCCAGAAGGGGTCGCAGGGCCCTGCGGTTTCTCAGTGTGATCTGTGAAAGGTCCTGGTATAACATTATGTTTGCCCCATTAAAAATGATGTGGTCATTCCTCCTTGCTTTCCTCATGATATCCTCCTTAAGAGGAAAACTCTGTAAGCAGCATATTATGTCTCTGGGGGGAGCAGTCTCTGGGCCTCTGGCTCTGAGAGCTCTGTGTGCTCTGACGAATTCTATGTCAGAATCCTCCTGTCTTTCCAGCAGACTGTTAAACACTCGTTTCAGTGCAGGAATTATCTGATCATTGTCTATCCTTCTCACCCTGATATTATTTCTCCTTCCTCGGTTATCGAGGTCCTCTATGTGCCGGTTCATTTCAATGAAGTGGGACACGTGTGTATCTGCAATCTTATCCAATCTGACTAGTTCTCTGTCTCTTTGCCTGTCCTGTACTTCTACAGCCTCCATCTTGTCAGACAGCACTAGCAGATTAGACTTTAAGTCTGTAATGGCTGCTGAGAACGTTGCCTTGATATCTGCTGCAAAGACAGACATGTTGGCGTAAGTGAGGGGTTTGTGAGAGCGAGTCCCGCTCCTACCTGTTTCCTCGAGAGCGGATTGCGAGTCCTCGCTGAAGTCATCTTCCTCCTGCTGGGCGCCCGCCATCTTGTGTCCCGCCATGCTGCCTCGATCCGCGGGTTTAGCTTTGAGTAGTTCTGAGATGCTTCTGGCTGAAGTAGAGGCTGGGGTACGGCGTGTTTTGGGGTGAGAGGTCTGGTGAGTCAGTCTGCCCATCTCCTGACCCAGGTGAGCTGGAAAGAATGCTGTCGGCTGTGTCCGTTCACGGAGCTCCACTAGTGTGCTGCCATCTCGGTCGCTCGCTAAGCCACGCCCCCCATATGAGTGGAATTTAACTATTACATCTCTTGGGATGTCTTGCCTTATATTCGGAGGTTTTCTAAATCTATGGACCCTTTCAATCCTCAGAACCTCATCTTCCCTTCTTCCCAGGATCGGGTTGAAAATTTTCTGCAGCTTATTCCTTAAGTCCTCATTCTGTTGTTCAGGGAGGTCTCTTATTCGTAGATTTTGTCTTCGACTTTGATTTTCTTGTTCTTCTAGTTTGTAAATCAATAAACAGTTATCGTCTTGCATTTTCTTCATTCGCTCTTTTAAATCCTGTATCTCTTTCGCCTGGGAATCCGTGGCTTCTTCTATTTCTTCCACTCTACGCAGCAGATGACTCATGTCCGACCGAACATTTAATATTTCTGATTTAATAACATTTTCCAACTTAGTGAACATTTCTGTCATCTCTGTTTTACTTATAAAGGGTGTAGCGTTTCTTAGCTCCTCTGAATCGCTCATAGCACCAGCGCCCTCTTGCTCCATACCTTCTCTGGGCTTCTCCGTCTGTCCCCCTTTTTGTTTTAGCTGAGTTTTTTTATCTTTCGTTCCCGCTTGTTTCATGTCAGCAGCCGGACTTTTAGCACTCACTTCCTTGAGGTACTTCTGTATTGTACTTGTATTGAGGCTCTCCCTGGGGGTTTTGGGTTGAGCTGTTTTCTGATTGCGTCCTCTCATGCTACACCTGGACTTGCTTTGGATATTTCAAATACTAAGCACCAATCGCATACCCGCTTTCCATCCAGTCTTCAACCCTTGCTGCTCCGTATAACACTCACTGCTGGAACTACTAAACTGTAAATAGTTTCCGTCTAGCAGGGTGTCCGGTGTTAAACAGCGCCTCTATGCCTTTCGGATTCCTATATCCCTTTCTGCGGGCTCCCAACCTCCCTACTGATGATACTTTATGCAATTAAGTTCTTAATTACCAGGCTTTATGGACAGTCTCTTATGTGACCTTTTCCTTTCCTTCCTCCACCTTTATTTAACATCAAGGCTCTCCGGTCATTGTCATTTGTCATTTAACAGTTCATCACATCAAATAATCATACCTGGGGTGGTGATCTTCTTCTGTGCTTTTAACTCACCAATTCCTTGTTTTACAATATGCTGTAATGTTTCCTCTTGTACTATTAGCAGCCAAATCCAGAGCGGGATGGGACAGGCGGAATACCGCTGTACATTAACTTTATTTTCGTAGTTACACAGGCTCTGCTGTGAGACGCTGACACATAGTGGGTCTTATGCTGGCCCTCCTGTCACTCAACCAGTCCGAGAGCTCCATACGCCTGTCTCTCTCCCTCACAGAGCACTCCACGTGGGGGTCCGTTTCTTGCTCCGTTGCCGGTGTGACAGAGCAGCCAGCAGCGTCCTCTCAGTCACTCGCCGCCACCCTGTGCACGCCGACCCGCTCCATCCTGCACGCCTCCGTCCTCCGCTCTGGCGCCACCTTCGGGCCCCTCCCCCCGTCAGACGTCTCACGTCTGCATCACGCCTCCTGACCGAGATCAATAATGGCAGCTACAGTATTTACAATTGGTGTACCGTGTCCTCTGCACAGTGTGCACCTAAAGCTACCTGAAGACAATTGCTGTTGTTCTGATCCTATTAATACCACAGGCAGGCAGCTGCAGTATTTACAGTTAGTATACTTGTCCTCCACACAGTGTGCACGTAAAGCTACCTGAAGAAAATTGGTGGTGTTCTTCTGATCCTATTAGTACCACAGGCAGGCAGCTACAGTATTTACAATTGGTGTACTGTGTCCTCTGCACAGTGTGCACCTAAAGCTACCTGAAGACAATTGCTGTTGTTCTGATCCTATTAATACCACAGGCAGGCAGCTGCAGTATTTCCAGTTAGTGTACTGTGTCATCTGCACAGTGTGCACCCAAAGCTACCTGAAGACAATTTCTGTTGTTCTGATCCTATTAATACCACAGGCAGGCAGCTGCAGTATTTACAGTTAGTGTACTGTGTCATCTGCACAGTGTGCACCCAAAGCTACCTGAAGACAATTGCTGTTGTTCTGATCCTATTAATACCACAGGCAGGCAGCTGCAGTATTTACAGTTCTTGTACTATGTCCTCTGCACAGTCTGCACCTAAAGCTACCTGAAGAAAATTGGTGATGTTCTTCTGATCCTATTAGTACCACAGGCAGGCAGCTACAGTATTTACAGTTGGTGTACTGTGTCCTCTGCACAGTGTGCACCTAAAGCTACCTGAAGTAAATTGGTGATGGTCTTCTGATCCTATTAGTAACACAGGCAGGCAGCTGCAGTATTTACAATTAGTGTACTGTGTCCTCTGGACAGTGTGCACCTAAAGCTACCTAAAGACAATTGCTGTTGTTCTGATCCTATTAATACCACAGTAAGGCAGCTCCAGTATTTACAGTTAGTGTACTCTGTCCTCTGCACAGTGTGCACCTAAAACTACCTGAAGACAATTGCTGTTGTTCTGATCCTATTAATACCACAGGCAGGCAGCTGCAGTATTTACAGTTAGTGTACTGTGTCTTCTGCAAAGTGTGCATCTAAAGCTACCTGAAGAAAATTGGTGGTGTTCTTCTGATACTATTAGTACCACATGCAGGCAGCTGCAGTATTTACAGTTAGTGTACTGTGTCCTCTGCACAGTGTGTGTCATAAACCAGATGTGACCAGAACTGTGTGACTGCAACAGAGTGAACCGGACATAAATAGGTGAAAGTAAGTTTATTAAGGAAAGTGCATATGTGAACACACCACCAATACAGAGTGAAAAACCAAACAAACAGTGATAATAAACCAACCAGCATATGTAGCAAGAGGGAGTACCAGAATCAAAGTCAAGCCTGGCCGGATTTTTAAACAGGGAATCATAAGCTGGGAAGGGAGATAAACAGGACAAGAGAGGATGGATGGATCACAGGAGGGACGGGTCAGGTACAAGGCTCAGAGTCCAGGGTTCAGGAAACAGACAGGAAACAGGATAAAAAGGTTCCAGGAATCAGGCTTCAGGTTCAGACTACAGGTTTGGGTAACAGGGTGAAGGTCAGGGCTCAAGGAACAATACCAGAGCAACATAAGTCTGCAATTGCTGGGTATTTATACTGCAACTCTGCTAATTAAGGTCAGGTGATACCTGTCTGCAGAGAAGAATACCTGCTCCACACTGCCAGGATTTCTCCGCTGGTGGATGCCAGTATTGCGGCCCAAAGGTAACAGAATACTTGCAGGAAAGAGCAGCTCCGAACACCTGCTGGTGGACCTCAATACTGCACGCCAAATGATCGATATTACCAGCGGAGAAGATCTTTCCTGACAGTGTGCATATAGAGCTACCTGAAGAAAATTGGTGATGTTCTTCTGATCCTATTAGTACCATAAGTAGGCAGCTACAGTATTTACAGTTAGCGTACTGTGTCCTCTGCACAGTGTGCACCTAAAGCTACCTGAAGACAATTGCTGTTGTTCTGATCTGTTTAATAGCACAGGAAGGCAGCTGCAGTATTTACAGTTAGTGTACTGTGTCCTCTGCACAGTGTGCACCTATATCTACCTGAAGAAAATTGGTGGTGTTCTTCTGATCCTATTAGTACCACAGGCAGGCAGCTACAGTATTTACAGTTAGTGTACTGTGTCCTCTGCACAGTGTGCACCTAAAGCTACCTGAAGACAATTGCTGTTGTTTTTATCCTATTAATACCACAGGCAGGCAGCTGCAGTATTTACAGTTAGTGTACTGTGTCATCTGCACAGTGTTCATCCAAAGCTACCTGAAGACAATTGCTGTTGTTCTGATCCTATTAATACCATAGGCAGGAAGCTGCAGTATTTATAGTTCTTGTACTATGTCCTTTGCACAGTGTGCACCTAAAGCTACCTGAAGAAAATTGGTGATGTTCTTCTGATCCTATTAGTACCACAGGCAGGCAGCTCCAGTATTTACAGTTAGTGTAACGTGTCCTCTGCACAGTATGAACCTAAAGTTACATGAAGACAATTGCTGTTGTTCTGATCCTATTAGTACCACAGGCAGGCAACTGCAGTATTTACAGCTAGTGTACTGTGTCCTCTGCACAGTGTGCATCTAAAGCTACCTGAAGAAAATTGGTGGTGTTCTTCTGATCCTATTAGTACCACAGGCAGGCAGCTGCAGCATTTACAGATAGTGTACTCGTCCTCCGCACAGTGTGCACCTAAAGCTACCTGAAGAAAATTGGTGATGTTCTTCTGATCCTATTAGTAACACAGGCAGGCAGCTGCAGTATTTATAGATAGTGTACTGTGTCCTCTGGACAGTGTGCACCTAAAGTTACCTGAAGAAAATTGGTGGTGTTCTTCTGATCCTATTAGTACCACAGGCAGGCAGCTATAGTATTTACAGTTAGTGTACTGTGCCCTCTGCACAGTGTGCACCTAAAGCTACCTGAAGACAATTGATGTTGTTCTTATCCTATTAATACCACAGGCAGGCAGCTGCAGTATTTACAGTTCTTGTACTATGTCTTCTGCACAGTGTGCACCTAAAGCTACCTGAAGAAAATTGGTGATGTTCTTCTGATCCTATTAGTACCACAGGCAGGCAGCTCCAGTATTTACAGTTAGTGTAATGTGTCCTCTGCACAGTGTGAACCTAAAGCTACATGAAGACAATTGCTGTTGTTCTGATCCTATTAGTATCACAGGCAGGCAAGTGCAGTATTTACAGTTAGTGTACTGTGTCCTCTGCACAGTGTGCATCTAAAGCTACCTGAAGAAAATTGGTGGTGTTCTTCTGATCCTATTAATACCACAGGCAGGCAGCTGCAGCATTTACAGTTAGTGTACTCGTCCTCCGCACAGTGTGCACCTAAAGCTACCTGAAGAAAATTGGTGGTGTGCTTCTGATCCTATTAGTACCACATGCAGGCAGCTACAGTATTTACAATTTATTGTACTGTGTCCTCTCCACAGTGTGCACCTAAATCTATGTGAAGAAAATTGCTGTTGTTCTGATCCTATTATGAATACAGGCAGGCAGCTGCAGTATTTACAGTTGGTGTACTGTGTCCTCTGCACAGTGTGCACCTAAAGTTACCTGAAGACAATTGCTGTTGTTCTGATCAAATTAATACAACAGGCAGGCAGCTGCAGTATTTACAGGTAGTGTACTGTGTCCTCTGCACAGTGTGCACCTAAAGTTACCTGAAGACAATTGCTGTTGTTCTTATCATATTAATACCACAGGCAGGCAGCTGCAGTATTTACAGGTAGTGTACTGTGTCCTCTTCACAGTGTGCACCTACAGCTACCTGAAGAAAATTGGTGGTGTTCTTCTGATCCTATTAGTACCACAGGCAGGCAGCTCCAGTATTTACAGTTAGTGTACTGTGTCCTCTGCACAGTGTGCACCTAAAGCTACCTGAAGACAATTGCTGTTGTTCTGATCCTATTAATACCACAGGCAGGCCGCTGCAGTATTTACAGTTAGTGTGCTGTGCCCTCCGCACAGTGTGCATCTAAAGCTACCTAAAGAAAATTGGTAGTGTTCTTCTGATCCTATTAGCACCACTGGCAGGCAGCTACAGTATTTACAGTTATTGTACTGTGTCCTCTGCACAGTGTGCACCTAAAGCTACCTAAAGACAATTGCTGTTGTTCTGATCCTATTAATACCACAGGCAGGCAGCTCCAGTATTTACAGTTATAGGGCGTACACACGGTCGGACTTTGTTCGGACATTCCGACAACAAAATCCTAGGATTTTTTCCGACGGATGTTGGCTCAAACTTGTTTTGCCTACACACGGTCACACAAAGTTGTTGGAATTTCCGATCGCCAACCACGCGGTCACGTACACCACATACGACGAGACTAGAAAAGGCCGGTTCAGAACCTAGCGCAGCACCCTTTGGGCTCCTTTTGCTAATCTCGTGTTAGTAAAGGTTTGGTGAGAGACGATTCGCGCTTTTTCAGACTCGTGGCTTTCAGATCGTTTTCTGCCATTCAGTTTGTGCTTGTGGGTTTGTATCTGCTCTTCAGTGCGTGCAGTCAGTTCATATCAGAGTTTTCTGTGTGATCTTGCCTGCTCGTTGCTGTTTTTCAAGCCGCTCTTCACAGGCCTTGCTGTTCTTCAGTGCGTTTTGTTACTTCGTTCTGAGCAGCCGACCGTTTTCTAGCCATGTTTCGTACGCGTACTCCTCGTAGAGTTCGTGCTGTGCGGGGGCTTGGTGTTGGGGTCCTGACCTTGACACAACTCCAGTCCATGAACAGGGTGGGGAGGAGTTCATGGACCAAGAATTGGTTGCTTCAGCGTGACCAGTTCTCTCATATGCCTTTGCGCCGTGAGATCCGTGAGAATAATCCTGATGATTTCAGGAACTTTCTCCGGATGACGGACCCCGTATTTCACCGTTTGTTGGCTTCGCTGACCCCCTATATCAGCAGGCAGGATACCTGCATGAGGCAAGCCATCACTCCGGAGCAGAGGTTGGTCGCTACCTTGCGGTATTTGGCCACAGGGAGAAGCCTGCAGGACTTGAAGTTCTCGACAGGCATCTCCCCCCAGGCTCTGGGGATCATTATCCCAGAGACCTGTTCTGCGATCATCCAGGTCCTGCAGAAGGAGTATATGAAGGTAAGATTTTTATCCTTTATTATCACATTTTATTGTATTGAATGTTTGCTAATATCTTGTATTTCTTTCCTCATTCCCTAATTACCATGCTTGTAATATGCTGTGAATGTCCCCTTTGTTCTCATGCATGCTGGATTTTTATGTAATTATTATTTTAGGTCCTTCATACATATTTGCCCTTCAATAACCTCCCCAGCATGGTGTCTCCTGGCCCTATATTCACCTCATGTAGTCACTTAACAATGCATTTTATCAGCTCCATAGTAGTGCTTTACCCCAAACACCCCCTAAAATGTTTGGTAATGTTATTTTTGATTTAAATTCAGGCAGAGTGCCAGAGGCTTTTTTTTGTGGTGTCCCCAAATAATTTTTAGTAACCCTCCCTCCCCCCAATTGCTAAGTCAGCTGATCCCAATTCTCTATGTATCCTCAATCATCTATCTGCTGACTTTGCCAAACCCATACACACTATACCCATCTCTTTTACTGGTCAGATTTATGGATGAATTACCCAAAGCATGTAGTGCAAGGGCCTGCCTGTATACTTTCCAATGGTACTGTTTAAAGTTCTTGTATCCTATTATTATCTTGATAGGTAATAGCAGAATGTCCAAATGTCCTCAAATGTGTACAGTGTGTATTTATATCTTTGGATTATGACACTTCTTACCTGTCCAGTGGTCTGCCAATAGTGTAACTAAGGAGGGGCTGTTCAAAGTAATACCCATTATTTAGGCATTCATCTCTCAATGAAGTGAAGAGGGTTACCTGTCCAAGATTTCCACACACCCCCTATAATGTTAGAAATGGCCCATGAGAGGGGGGGGGATATGATAGGTGTACCTTATACTTTGGCGTTGTTAAATTCCCCTTAATAAATGCTATCTGGAGGTTGCCCCATAATGTTTGTGTCTAATATGCTTGCCATGTTTCTGTTAAAAAATCGTAATGTTTATTGTTGTTTCCTCAACAGTTTCCTTCCACGCCACAGGAATGGCAGACTGTGGCCTCCCACTTTGCCCAGCGGTGGGACTTTCCTAACTGTGGAGGGGCAATTGATGGGAAACACGTCCACATCGTCCCACCACCCAACTCGGGGTCGTACTATTATAATTACAAGGGGTTCAATAGTATAGTGATGTTGGCGGTGGTGTCGGCTAATTACGACTTCTTGTATGTGGACGTGGGGAAGAATGGCCGGATGTCCGATGGTGGAGTCATCACCTAGACGGAGTTCTACAGGCGTCTCCAGAATGGCAGCTTGGACTTGCCAGCTCCAGAGGACAATGTGGAAGGACTCCCATTCGTGTTTGTTGCTGATGAAGCGTTTGCGCTGGGGGACCACCTGATGCGGCCATTCCCGATGAGGACCCTCACCCCGGAACAGAGGGTTTTTAATTACCGGCTGGCCGGAGCCCGAAGAGTGGTGGAGAACACATTTGGAATCCTGGCCAGCCGGTTCCGCCTATTTATGACACCCATCCATATGGCGGAGTATAAACTGAACCATATAATACTTGCGTGTTGTGTTCTCCATAACTTTTTAAGGAAACATTCGGTAAACTATGCTGGCCTGAGGCCGGAATGATACATCAAACAACACTGACGGCGCTTGAAAGCGGCCGTCCTGGCTTGCCCTCCCTGAGTGTGCGTGGTGTCCGGTTACGATACCTGGAGTTCTTTGCGGGTAGGGGGGCTATCAATATGCCTGAAAATCTGTGAAGCCTTTTTATAATAAAAAAAAAAAAAATCTTTGTGGACATTTACTGCTTGTGTTTGTTTGAGCTGACCCTGACAGAAATGTGTGGAGTCCAGAAAATGGCGTGATTGGGTAACCTTATACAAAGCACTGTTGGCTGTTATTTACTAAATGCAAAAACACATTTCACTACAAGTGCACTTGCAACTGCACTGAAACTGCACTTGTAGTGCAAAGTGGATTTGCCCTTAGGAAATAACCCCAATTTTCTCATAAAAAAAACAATTACATCACCCCAAAAGTGTTGTAGCGTTGAGACAATAATCCACACATTCTTGATTAACAATCTTTTTAATACCTGCACAATCACATGTGCATTTACCAAAGGTTTTTCTGACAAACTAACATGTTTGTTGTATAACAATTTTTGTGGTGGCATTATCCAAAATCAAAATGTCCATTTTATAGAAAACAGGCCTGTGTAAAACCAACAAGAAAGACACAAATCTTGATCTTACAAAGTTCACATTTGGTAAAACTTGAAGGCAATATCAGACATGAGTATTTAGGAACTGTGTTTGATATTGCGTTCAGATGGTGGGAAATCACCCCTGGAAAAGCCAAATTCGGAAGATGCACACAAATTTCCCAATGTCAACATGTGCTACCTGCCATCACGGGGGATCAAGGGATGTGTTTTGGGGGAGCAAGCCCTTCCTCACCGCTACTTTATTATTGAGGAAGGGGTTGCACCCCCAAAACGTGTCCATTGATCTCCCGTGATGGCAGATAGCACATGTTGACACACTGTGTGCATCCTCCAAATTTGGCTTTGGGAAAAATCACAAAAACATTTAGCACATTGTAGCACACAAAAGAAGAAAGTGATTTTGAGGGGTTTTAAACTCGCCCCAAAACATCAATGATGTTTTTATATTTTGGAATAACATCATTGATGTTTTTCTTGATGATTTCCAATTGTAAATTACACCCCATGATCTCCCCGATCAGGATCTGGGCACTTTCGGATGTGAAAGGATCTGGATCCACAACCTCACGATCACCTAAAAAGAGAGGAACCCCAAAATAAATTTGGTTTAAAAAAAATGCCGCAATCCATCTCTCATCTGAGCCTGTGGTCGCAGACACTCACCTGTTGTGGTGACTAGTTCCACCACGTCTTCCTCCTCCTGCTCAGATTGTGTTGGGGGGATTTCACCTTCTTCCAGAGGGGGGGGGCTCTGGTCTCCTCAGATGAGGGGTGTCCTCCGAGTCTTTGCTCCCCTATGTAAAACAAAATGGTATAATTAGCACACAGATATTTAATGTCAGAACTATAAATAGGAAACATTGCTTGGAAGTGGGGTACAATTATCTATTTTAGCAGAGTTCCAAGATGTAATTTTTTTAATGCCCTTTGTCAACCTGCAATACTTTACCTGTTTTGTACAAGCTTCACAGATGGAGACCCCCCTATAGTATACACTGGAGCACCTGTGTGGGGCCCCCTAATAAAAATGGTGTTCTTTTGTCCCACACTAGTGCTCCAGTGTCCAGATGTGTAAACAGCTGCTGAGTGTCCTCTCCTTACACAGAATCTAGTTTGCATTTCATTCTAGTAACAAAGCCATGTTCACAACCCAATTCTTTTAAGACAAGTATAGTGCGTCAAAATGGTGGCCAAATGCATATGGGCTAAACAATGGTATTTTATATTTGGAACAAAAAATGTTTGATCCGAACGAATAATGTGCCCATGAACATGAAAGTTTCCATTTTAAACTGTACAACAGTTCCTAAAAGCACATGGAGCAGCACTAACGTAAGAAACATAAAAAGAATAGGAACACAGCACAACTACTTACTTTTTTGCAGCACTCTCCGGATCTTTCTGTACTGCTCATGTTCTCTTAATTTCAGGTCCGACCACCGTTTCCTGAGCTGTTCTTTCGATCTTCGTACCCCGAAATTCCGGTGCAGACTCCTGACCACTTTCGCCATGATCTTGGCCTTTCGGACATTGGGGTTGGGGTAAGGCCCATACTTTCCATCATAGTCAGCCTTCTTCAGGATGTCCACCATCTCCAACATCTCCCCAAAGGACATATTTGAGTCCTTAAATCTCCTTCTGGATCGGTACGTTTCAGGCTCCGGCCTCTCCTCCTCCTCCTCCTCGTTGCTACAATTAGCATGCACCTGCTGTCTATCCGCCATGTGCTCTTCCCCCACTGCGCCGAACGAAAAGGGGCGGGGAATAGACTAGAAAGAACATCAGGGGCGGGCGGAGTTATACGCATGCTTAGTGTGTATAAAGCGTAACACACGTGCGTCTTACGTACGATCTGTGAGCGGAGGAAGGAGCATCGGAGGCGCCGATCGTGATAACGAAGGTAAGATCTATACTTGCGCCTATACTGCTTCGAAATGGAAGCCTATATTGTAACAAGTTTAGGGGAGTTTGGCCTTACATTAGGGTTTGTCTTGTGTTGTGTCTTGCAGAGAAAATGGATGGGTTCAACGACCACAATTTCCTGCCCCTGTTCATAGACAAGTACAGGGAGCTGCCCTGTCTGTGGCAGGTGAGACACCCCCACTATAATCACAAAAAGAAGAGGCAGGCAGCGCTGGAGAAACTGCTGGAGTTGGTGAAGCCGGTGGTCCCCAAAGCAACCATCCCCTATTTAAAAGCCAAAATTGGTGGCCTGAGGAGCACTTATCTGAGGGAGCTCAAGAAGGTCACAGATTCCCAGAGGTCCGGAGCTGCAGCAGATGACGTTTATGTACCCAGGCTGTGGTACTACGAGAGACTGCGATTTCTGTCAGACCACACTGAAGTCAGGGAATCCCTCTCTACTCTTCCTTCCACGCTTCCTTCCACCCCAGCTGAGGCTTCCGATGTCCAACCTGGGCCTTCCAGCCAGGAAGAAGTGGAGGAGCCCAGCTGGAGTCAGGTATAGCATTCTTCTACTGATTTCTGGTCAATAAATAAATGATGTTTACGAGATGTTATTATTGATCACTAATCGCTGCTTGATAAAAGTGTTTTACATATCAATAGACAGTAGTGGGCACCCAAAATTGGGACAAGAATGAAAACTGCTGGGCTCAGAATGATAGTCTGTTATATTTGTTAACATTCAATTTGCAGCAGTCAGGAGGTGACAATTGTGTGTGATTGATGAAGAAAAAACTAAAACTATGTCCCTTTTTCATACACAGGAAGACCTCAGCCAGGATGAGACTGTGGAATGTGGCAGTCAGGAGGAGGCAGGGCTAAGTGTCAGCCAAGAGAAGCCTGGGACCAGTCGCAGCCTGACTGAGTCTCAGGTCCCTCCCCTCCGCCTTCCATACAAAAGGGCCAGGAAGGCCACTCCGAGTCCCGTGCAGGATTCAGCGTACAGGCTGATCCAGGAGGGTTCTGCGTCCCTCAGAGCCTTCCCCAGTCCTGAAGAGGCCTTTGCCTGCATGGCTGCCACCAAATTGCAGGGCATGCAGGAGGGCCAACGCAGGCTCTCTGAGGACCTGATTTATAAAGTCCTACGTAAGGGGTTGAGTGGGGAACTAACACCCAAGACGAATGTCATTGAGATGGACGATCCTCCTCCTCCTCCTTCTCCTGCTGCCACAACTCCACCACCACAGCCACCGCTTGTAAGGAAGCATGGAAGGAAGACCAAAGAGTGATTGCCCTGGGTTCAGTCTGGTCTGACAGAAGATGCAGTCTCTCGTATGACCACAGCCTGGGGACATAGATGTCATCTGCTGCTTTCCGGATCTCTGGGACTTCTGGACCAGACTGCACTCCCTTAGATATGGACTCCTCAGGCCACCAATTTTGCTTTTAAATAATTGATGTCTGCCCTGGGGGTCCAAGGCTTCGCCCACTTCTGCAGTTTCTCCAGCGTTGCCTCCCTCTTTGTTTATAGTTGTGAGCCCTTAATAAATTTTTTTGGTAAATTATACTCTCCTGTGTGTGTTTTCATCCAAAAAAGACAGTTTGTTGGTGAGGATTCAGGTACATTTCTAACATAAAATGTGAAATTAACAAGGGACAACAACACCAAACTTCCTACAGATTAAATACAACAACATATCAATGGTGTTGTGGGAACTTGTCACAAAAAACACACACAAACATTTTCGGGAGTACAAATCAAAATCGCAAAAAAAAAAAAAAAAAAGAAACACAAAAAAAGATTCTACATTAAAGCCAAAAAAAACCTAAAAAAATATACAAAAATATGTTGTCAGATGTGAGAAATCAAAATATATTGAGGGAATCCCGATAAATAGTAACGAAATAAGTTTGTGAGAAGTGTGTGTGAATATGAGCAGCAAAACTACTATATTCTTGTCACATTATAAAGAAGAAGAGAGTGCGCTGTATTAAACCATTTTTAACATTGCAGCGTGACGAAAGTGCTGTATCCATTGCGAACGCTAAGTTTACCAGAACGAGCTGTCCCGTCTCGGAATTTCTTCTGAGCATGCGTGGCACTTTGTGCGTCGGAACAGGCCACGCACGGTCGGAATTGACGCGATCGGATTTTGTTGTCGGAAAATTTTATCTCCTGCTGTCCAACTTTGTGTGTTGGAAAATCCGATGGAAAATGTCCGATGGAGCCCACACACGGTCGGAATTTCCGACAACACGCTCCGATCGGACATTTTCCATCGGAAAATCCGACCGTGTGTACGGGGCATTAGTGTACTGTGTCCTCTGCACACTGTGCATCTAAAGCTACCTGAAAAAATGGTGGTGTTGTTCTGATCCTGTTAGTACCACAGGCAGGCAGCTGCAGTATTTACAGTTCTTGTACTATGTCCTCTGCACAGTGTGCATCTAAAGCTACCTGAAGAAAATTGGTGATGTTCTTCTGATGCTAATAGTACCACAGGCAGGCAGCTCCAGTATTTACAGTTAGTGTAATGTGTCCTCTGCACAGTGTGAACCTAAAGCTACATGAAGACAATTGCTGTTGTTCTGATCCAATTAGTACCACAGGCAGGCAACTGCAGTATTAACAGTTAGTGTACTTTGTCCTCTGCACAGTGCATCTAAAGCTACCTGAAGAAAATTGGTGGTGTTCTACTGATCCTTTTAGTACCACAGGCAGGCAGCTGCAACATTTACAGTTATTGTACTCATCCTCTGCACAGTGTGCACCTAAAGCTACCTGAAGAAAATTGGTGGTGTTACATAGTTAGTAAGGTTGAATAAAGACACCAGTCCATCCAGTTCAACCTGAGTGAGTGTGTGTCTACAACCCTGACCCTTGTCCCTAACCCTGTACATCGCACACTCACATCAGTCCCTACCCTCAATCCAAGGTCCCCATTCATATACTAGGGCCAATTTTGGACAGAAGCCAATTAACCTACCAGCATGTCTTTGTTCTTCTGATCCTATTAGTACCACAGGCAGGCAGCTACAGTATTTACAGTTGGTGTACTGTGTCCTCTGCACAGTGTGCACCTAAAGCTACCTGAAGAAAATTGGTGATGTTCTTCTGATCTATTAGTACCACAGGCAGGCAGCTACAGTATTTACAGTTAGTGTACTGTGTCCTCTGCACAGTGTGCACCTAAAGCTACCTGAAGACAATTGCTGTTGTTCTGATCCTAATAATACCACAGGCAGGCAGCTGCAGTATTTACAGTTAGTGTACTCGTCCTCCGCACAGTGTGCACATAAATTTACCCAAATCAATTGTTGTTGTTCTGATCATATTAATACCACAGGCAGTCAGCTGCAGTATTTACAGGTAGTGTACTGTGTCCTTTGCACAGTGTGCACCTAAAGCTACCTAAAGAAAATTGGTTTTGTTCTTCTGATCCTATTAGTACCACAGGCAGGCAGCTGCAACATTTACAGTTAGTGTACTCATCCTCTGCACAGTGTGCACCTAAAGCTACCTGAAGAAAATTGGTGGTGTTCTTCTGATCCTATTAGTACCACAGGCAGGCAACTGCAGTATTTACAGTAATGCCCCGTACACACGGTCGGATTTTCCGATGGACAATGTCCGTGTGTGGGCTCCATTGGACATTTTCCATCGGATTTTCCGACACACAAAGTTGGAGAGCAGGAGATAAAATTTTCCGACAACAAAATCCGATTGCGTCAATTCCGACCGTGTGTGGCCTGTTCCGACGCACAAAGTGCCACGCATGCTCAGAAGAAATTCCGACACGGGACAGCTCGTTCTGGTAAACTTAGCGTTCGCAATGGATACAGCACTTTCGTCACGCTGCAATGTTCAAAATGGTTTAATACAGCGCACTCTCTTCTTCTTTATAATGTGACAAGAATATAGTAGTTTTGCTGCTCATATTCACACACACTTCTCACAAACTTATTTTGTTACTATTTATCGGGATTCCCTCAATATATTTTGATTTCTCACATCTGACAAGATATTTTTGTATATTTTTTTTTTTGGCTTTAATGTAGAATCTTTTTTTGTGTTTCTCTTCTTTTTTTTTTTTTTGTTGGTGATTTTGATTTGTACTTCCGAAAAAGTTTGTGTGTTTTTTGTGACAAGTTCCCACAACACCATTAATATGTTGTTCTATTTAATCTGTAGGAGATTGTTTGGTGTTGTTGTCCCTTGTTAATTTCACATTGTACTTTAGAAATGTACCTGAATACTCACCAACAAACTGTCTTTTTTAGATGAAAACACACACAGGAGAGTAGAATTTCCCAAAAAAATTTTTATTAAGGGGTCACAACTATAAAAAAACAAAGAGGGAGGCAACGCTGGAGAAACTGCAGAAATTGGCGAAGCCTGGGACCCCCAGGGCAGACATCAATTATTTAAAAGCAAAATTGGTGGCCTGAGGAGTCCATATCTTAGGGAGGGCAGTCTGGTCCAGAAGTCCCAGAGATCCGGAAAGCAGCAGATGACATCTATGTCCCCAGGCTGTGGTCATACGAGAGACTGCATCTTCTGTCAGACCAGACTGAACACAGGGCAATCACTCTTTGGTCTTCCTTCCACGCTTCCTTCCAGGCTTTGGCTGTGGTGGTGGAGTTGTGGCAGCAGGAGGAGGAGGAGGAGGAGGAGGATGGTCCATCTCAATGACATCCGTCTTGGGTGTCAGTTCCCCACTCTCCCCCTTACGTAGCACTTTATAAAGCAGGTCCTCACAGAGCCTGCGTTGGCCCTCCTGCATGCCCTGCAATTTTGTGGCAGCCATGCAGGCAAAGGCCTCTTCAGGACTGGGGAAGGCTCTGAGGGACGCAGAAGCTTCCTGGATCAGCCTGTATGCTGAATCCTGCACAGGACTGGGAGTGGCCTTCCTGGCCCTTTTGTATGGCAGGCGGAGGGGAGGAACCTGAGACTCAGTCAGGCTGCGACTGGTCCCAGGCTTCTCTTGGCTGACACTTAGCCCCTCCTCCTCTTGGCTGCCACTAATCCCCGCCTCCTCCTGACTGCCACATTTCACAGCCTCCTCCTGGCTGAGGTCTTCCTGTGTATGAAAAAGGGACATAGTTTTAGTATTTTTTACATCAATCACACACAATTTTCACCTCCTCACTGCTGCAAATTGAATGTTAACAAATATAACAGACTATCATTCTGAGCCCAGCAGTTTTCATTCTTGTCCCAATTTTGGGTGCCCACTACTGTCTATTGATATGTAAAACACTTTTTTTAATCAGCAATTAGTGATCAATAATAACATCTAATAAACATCATTTATTTATTGCCCAGAAATCTGTAGAAGAATGCTATACCTGACTCCAGCTGGGCTCCTCCACTTCTTCCTGGCAGGAAGGCCCAGGTTGGACATCAGAAGCCTCAGCTGGTATGGAAGGAAGCGTGGAAGGAAGAGTAGAGAGGGATTCCCTGACTTCAGTCTGGTCTGACAGAAATCGCAGTCTCTCATAGTACCACAGCCTGGGGACATAAACGTCATCTGCTGCAGCTCCGGACCTCTGGGAATCAGTGACCTTCTTGCGCTCCCTAAGATATGTGCTCCTCAGGCCACCAATTTTAGCTTTTAAATAAGGGATGGTTGCTGTGGGGACCACCGGCTTCACCAACTCCAGCAGTTTCTCCAGCGCTGCCTGCCTCTTCTGTTTGTGGTTATAATGGGGGTGTCTGACCTGCCACAGACAGGGCAGCTCTCTGTACTTGTCAATAAACAGGGGCAGGGTCGTTGAACCCATCCATTTTCTCTGCAAGACACAACACAAGACAAACCCTAATGTCAGGCCAAACTCCCCTAATCTTGTTACAATATAGGCTTCCATTTCGAAGCAGTATAGGCCCAAGTTTAGATCTTACCTTCGTTAGCACGATCGGCGTCTCCGATGCTCCTTCCTCCGCTCACAGATCGTACGTAAGACGCGCGCGTGTTACGCTTTATACACACTGCGCATGCGTATAACTCCGCCCGCCCCTGACGTTCTTTCTAGTCTATTCCCCGCCCCTTTTCGTTCGGCGCAGTGGGGGAAGAGCACATGGCGGATAGACAGCAGGTGCGTTCTAATTGTAGCAACGAGGAGGAGGAGGAGGAAAGGCTGGAGCCTGAAACGTCCCGATCCAGAAGGAGATTTAAGGACTCAAATATCTCCTTTGGGGAGATGTTGGAGATGGCGGACATCCTGAAGAAGGCCGACTATGACGGGAAGTATGGGCCTTACCCAAACCCCAATGTCCAAAAGGCCAAGATCATGGCGAAAGTGGTCAGGAGTCTGCACCAGAATTTCGGGGTACGACGATCGAAAGATCAGCTCAGGAAGTGGTGGTCGGACCTGAAATTACGAGAACATGAGCAGTACAGAAAGATCCGGAGAGTGCTGCAAAAAAGTAAGTAGTTGTGCTGTGTTCCTATTCTTTATGTTTATTACGTTCATGCTGCTCCATGTGCTTTTAGGAACTGTTGTACAGTTTAAAATGGCCACTTTCATGTTCATGGGCACATTATTCGTTCGGATCACACATTTTTCTTTCGAACTATAAAATAGCATTGTTTAGCCCATATGCATTTGGCAACCATTTTGAGGCCCTATACTTGTCTTCAAAGAATTGGGTTGTGTAGATGGCTTTGTTACTAGAATGAAATGCAAACTAGATTGTGTGTAAGGAGAGGACACTGAGCAGCTGTTTTCACATCTGGACACTGGAGCACTAGTGTGGGACACAAAAACACCATTTTTATTAGGGGGGCCACACAGGTGCTCCAGTGTATACTATAGGGGGGGTCTCCATCTGTGAAGCTTGTACCAAACAGGTAAATTATTGCAGCTTGACAAAGGATACTAATAAAATTACATGTTGGAACTCTGCTAAAATAGATAATTGTACCCCACTTCCAAGCAATGTTTCCTATTTATAGTTCTGCCATCAAATATCTGTGTGCTAATTATACCATTTTGGTTTTACATAGGGGAGAAAAGACTCAGAGGACACCCCTCATCCGAGGAGACCAGAGCCCCCCCCCCCTCTGGAAGAAGGGGAAATCCCCCCAACACAATCTGAGCAGGAGGAAGAGGACGTGGTGGAACTAGTCACCACAACAGGTGAGTTTCTGCAACCACAGGCTCACATAAGAGATGGATGGCGGCATTTTTTTTAAACCAAATTTATTTTGGGTTTCCTCTCTTTTTAGGTGATCGTGAGGGTGTGGATGAAGATCCTTTCACATCCGAAAGTGCCCAGATCCTGATCAGGGAGATCATGGGGTGTAATTTACAATTGGAAATCATCAATCAAAACATCAATGATGTTATTCCAAAATATAAAAACATCATTGATGTTTTGGGGTGAGTTTAAAGCCCCTCCAAATCACTTTCTTCTTTTGTGTGCTACAATGTGCAAAATGTTTTTGTGATTTTTCCCAAAGCCAAATTTGGAGGATGCACACAGTGTGTCAACATGTGCTATCTGCCATCACGGGAGATCAATGGACGCGTTTTGGGGGTGCAACCCCTTCCTCAATAATAAAGTAGCGGTGAGGAAGGGCTTTCTCCCCCAAAACACGTCCCTTGATCCCCCGTGATGGCAGATAGCACATGTTGACATTGTGAAATTTGTGTGCATCTTCCAAATTTGGCTTTTCCTGGGGTGATTTCCCCCCATCTGAACGCTATATCAAACACAGTTCCTAAATACTCATGTCTGATATAGCCTTCAGGTTCTACCAAATGTGAACTTTGTAAGATCAAGATTTGTGTCTTTCTTGTTGGTTTTACACAGGCCTGTTTTCTATAAAATGGACATTTTGATTTTGGATAATGACACCACAAAAATTGTTATACGACAAACATGTCGGTTTGTCAGAAAAACCTTTGGTAAATGCACATGTGATTGTGCTGGTATTAAAAAGATTGTTCATCAAGAATGTGTGGATTATTGTCTCAACGCTACAACACTTTTGGGGTGATGTAATTATTGTTTTATGAGAAAATGGGGGTTATTTCCTAAGGGCAAATCCACTTTGCACTACAAGTGCAGTTTCAGTGCAGTTGCAAGTGCACTTGTAGTGAAAAGTGTCTTTGCATTTAGTAAATAACAGCCAACAGTGCTTTGTAAGGTTACACAATCACGAAATTTTCTGGACTCCACACATTTATGTCAGGGTCAGCTCAAACAAACACAAGCAGTAAATGTCCACAAAGAAGAGCCTGGGGTGGAGATGCCTGTCGAGAACTTGAGGTCCTGCATGCTTCTCCCTGTGGCCAAATATACGCAGGGTAGCGACCAACCTCTGCTCCGGAGTGATGGCTTGCCTCATGCAGGTATCCTGCCTGCTGATATAGGGGGTCAGCGAAGCCAACACACGGTGAAATACGGGGTCCGTCATCCTGAGAAAGTTCCTGAAATCATCAGGATTATTCTCACGGATCTCACGGAGCAAAGGCATATGAGAGAACTGGTCACGCTGAAGCAACCAATTCTTGGTCCATGAACTCCTCCCCACCCTGTTCATGGACTGGACTTGTGTCAAGGTCAGGACCCCAACACCAAGCCCCCGCACAGCACGAACTCTACGAGGAGTACGCATACGAAACATGGCTAGAAAACGGTTGGCTGCTCAGAACGAAGTAACAGTAACGAACGAACAAGAATACAATGACTAAGTCACGCGGAACTTGCTTGCACGCACTGAAGAGCAGATACAAACCCACAAGCACAAACTGAACAGCAGAAAACGGTCTGAAAGCCACGAGTCTGAAAAAGCGTGAATCGTCTCTCACCAAACTTTTACTAACACGAGATTAGCAAAAGGAGCCCAAAGGGTGCCGCGCTTGGTTCTGAACCAGCCTTTTCTAGTCTCGTCGTACGTGGTGTACGTGACCGCGTGGTTGTCGATCGGAAATTCCGACAACTTTGTGCGACCGTGTGTAGGCAAAACAAGTTTGAGCCAACATCCATCGGAAAAAATCCTAGGATTTTGTTGTCGGAATGTCCGAACAAAGTCCGACCGTGTGTACGCCCTATTAGTGTACTGTGTCCTCTGCACAGTGTGCATCTAAAGCTACCTGAAGAAAATTGGTGGTGTTCTTCTGATCCTATTAGTACCACTGGCAGGCAGCTGTAACATTTACAGTTAGTGTACTCATCCTCTGCACAGTGTGCACCTAAAGCTACCTGAAGAAAATTGGTGGTGTTCTTCTGATCCTATTAGTACCACAGGCAGGCAGCTCCAATATTTACAGTTAGTGTACTGTGTCCTCTGCACAGTGTGCACCTAAAGCTACCTGAAGACAATTGCTGTTGTTCTAATCCTAATAATACCACAGGCAGGCAGCTGCAGTATTTACAGTTAGTGTACTCGTCCTCCGCACAGTGTGCACCTAAAGTTACCCAAGTCAATTGCTGTTGTTCTGATCATATTAATACCACAGGCAGTCAGCTGCAGTATTTACAGGTAGTGTACTGTGTCCTTTGCACAGTGTGCACCTAAAGCTACCTAAAGAAAATTGGTGGTGTTCTTCTGATCCTATTAGTACCACAGGCAGGCAGCTACAGTATTTACAGTTAGTGTACTGTGTCCTCTGCACAGTGAGCACCTAAAGCTACCTGAAGACAATTGCTGTTGTTCTGATCCTATTAATACCACAGGCAGGCAGCTCCAGTATTTACAGTTAGTGTACTGTGTCCTCTGCACAGTGTGCACCTAAAGCTACCTGAAGACAATTGCTGTTGTTCTGATCCTATTAATACCACAGGCAGGCAGCTGCAGTATTTACAGTTAGTGTACTGTGTCCTCTGCACAGTGTGCATCTTAAGCTACCTGAAGAACATTGGTGGTGTTCTTCTGATCCTATTAGTACCACAGACAGGCAGCTGCAGTATTTACAGTTAGTGTACTCGTCCTCCCCAGAGTGTGCACCTAAAGCTACCTGAAGAAAATTGGTGGTGTTCTTCTGATCCTATTAGTACCACAGGCAGGCAGCTACAGTATTTACAGTTAGTGTATTGTGTCCTCTGCACAGTGTGCACCTAAAGCTACCTGAAGACAATTGCTGTTGTTCTGATCCTATTAATACCACAGGCAGGCAGCTGCAGTATTTACAGTTAGTGTACTGTGTCCTCTGCACAGTGTGCACTTAAAGTTACCTGAAGACAATTGCTGTTGTTCTTATCATATTAATACCACAGGCAGGCAGCTGCAGTATTTACAGGTAGTGTACTGTGTCCTCTGCACAGTGTGCACCTACAGCTACCTGAAGAAAATTGGTGGTGTTCTTCTGATCGAATTAGTACCACAGGCAGGCAGCTACAGTATTTACAGTTAGTGTACTGTGTCCTCTGCACAGTGAGCACCTAAAGCTACCTGAAGACAATTGCTGTTGTTCTAATCCTATTAATACCACAGGCAGGCAGCTCCAGTATTTACAGTTAGTGTACTGTGTCCTCTGCACAGTGTGCACCTAAAGCTACCTGAAGACAATTGCTGTTGTTCTAATCCTATTAATACCACAGGCAGGCAGCTGCAGTATTTACAGTCAGTGTACTGTGTCCTCTGCACAGTGTGCATCTTAAGCTACCTGAAGAACATTGGTGGTGTTCTTCTGATCCTATTAGTACCACAGGCAGGCAGCTGCAGTATTTACAGTTAGTGTACTCGTCCTCCCCACAGTGTGCACCTAAAGCTACCTGAAGAAAATTGGTGGTGTTCTTCTGATCCTATTAGTACCACAGGCAGGCAGCTACAGTATTTACAGTTAGTGTATTGTGCCCTCTGCACAGTGTGCACCTAAAGCTACCTGAAGACAATTGCTGTTGTTCTGATCCTATTAATACCACAGGCAGGCAGCTGCAGTATTTACAGTTAGTGTACTGTGTCCTCTGCACAGTGTGCACTTAAAGTTACCTGAAGACAATTGCTGTTGTTCTTATCATATTAATACCACAGGCAGGCAGCTGCAGTATTTACAGGTAGTGTACTGTGTCCTCTGCACAGTGTGCACCTACAGCTACCTGAAGAAAATTGGTAGTGTTCTTCTGATCCTATTAGTACCACTGGCAGGCAGCTACAGTATTTACAGTTAGTGTACTGTGTCCTCTGCACAGTGTGCACCTAAAGCTACCTAAAGACAATTGCTGTTGTTCTGATCCTATTATTACCACAGGCAGGCAGCTCCAGTATTTACAGTTAGTGTACTGTGTCCTCTGCACACTGTGCATCTAAAGCTACCTGAAGAAATGGTGGTGTTGTTCTGATTCTATTAGTACCACAGGCAGGCAGCTGCAGTATTTACAGTTCTTGTACTATGTCCTCTGCACAGTGTGCACCTAAAGCTACCTGAAGAAAATTGGTGATGTTCTTCTGATGCTATTAGTACCACAGGCAGGCAGCTCCAGTATTTACAGTTAGTGTAATGTGTCCTCTGCACAATGTGAACCTAAAGCTACATGAAGACAATTGCTGTTGTTCTGATCCAATTAGTGCCACAGGCAGGCGACTGCAGTATTTACAGTTAGAGTACTGTGTCCTCTGCACAATATGCATCTAAAGCTACCTGAAGAAAATTGGTGGTGTTCTTCTGATCCTATTAGTACCACAGGCAGGCAGCTGCAGCATTTACAGTTAGTTTACTCATCCTCCGCACAGTGTGCACCTAAAGCTACCTGAAGAAAATTGGTGGTTTTGGTGCTATTAGTACCACAGGCAGGCAGCTCCAGTATTTACAGTTAGTGTACTGTGTCCTCTGCACAGTGTGAACCTAAAGCTACATGAAGACAATTGCTGTTGTTCTGATCCAATTAGTACCACAGGCAGGCAACTGCAGTATTTACAGTTAGTGTACTGTGTCCTCTGCACTGTGTGCATCTAAAGCTACCTGAAGAAAATTGGTGGTGTTCTTCTGATCCTATTAGTACCACAGGCAGGCAGCTGCAGCATTTACAGTTAGTTTACTCATCCTCCGCACAGTGTGCACCTAAAGCTACCTGTAGAAAATTGGTGGTGTTCTTCTGTTCCTATTAGTACCACAGGCAGGCAGCTACAGTATTTACAGTTGGTGTACTGTGTCCTCTGCACAGTGTGCACCTAAAGCTACCTGAAGACAATTGGTGATGTTCTTCTGATCCTATTAGTAACACAGGCAGGCAGCTGCAGTATTTACAATTAGTGTACTGTGTCCTCTGGACAGTGTGCACCTAAAGCTACCTGAAGAAAATTGGTGGTGTTCTTCTGATCCTATTAGTACCACAGGCAGGCAGCTCCAATATTTACAGTTAGTGTACTGTGTCCTCTGCACAGTGTGCACCTAAAGCTACCTGAAGACAATTGCTGTTGTTCTAATCCTAATAATACCACAGGCAGGCAGCTGCAGTATTTACAGTTAGTGTACTGTGTCCTCTGCACAGTGTGCACCTAAAGTTACCCAAGTCAATTGCTGTTGTTCTGATCATATTAATACCACAGGCAGTCAGCTGCAGTATTTACAGGTAGTGTACTGTGTCCTTTGCACAGTGTGCACCTAAAGCTACCTAAAGAAAATTGGTGGTGTTCTTCTGATCCTATTAGTACCACAGGCAGGCAGCTACAGTATTTACAGTTAGTGTACTGTGTCCTCTGCACAGTGAGCACCTAAAGCTACCAGAAGACAATTGCTGTTGTTCTGATCCTATTAATACCACAGGCAGGCAGCTCCAGTATTTACAGTTAGTGTACTGTGTCCTCTGCACAGTGTGCACCTAAAGCTACCTGAAGACTAGGGATGAGCTTTGAGTTCGAGTCAAACTCATGTTCGACTCGAACATTGGCTGTTCGCAAGTTCGCCGAACAGCAAACAATTTGAGGTGTTCGCGGCAAATTCGAACCCGGTGACCCCGCCCCCCTCTGACGCAAGGGACATGACGGGACTTCCCTGTGGCATTCCCCGTGACGTCACAGGGAAGTCCCGTCAAGTCACCGTGCGTCGGAGGGGGGCGGGGTCACCGGGTGGCCACGCCCCCCATTATTTAAGAACTGTCAGACGAGGAGCGCCGTCACACAGCGGGAGCCTCCCTCCATGCCAGCATGGGTGCGGAGCGGCCCGGAGAAGAAAATGAAGAAGAGAAGAAGAGAAGATGAGAAGAAAAGAAGAAGAGAAGAGCGGGAGCCTCCCCCCCATGCCATGGGTGCGGAGCGGCCCGAGGAGAAGAAGATAGAAGACGCCGCGGAGGAGATGCTGGACGAGAACACCGGAGGAAGAACCAGAAGAGCCAGAAGAACCAGAAGAACCAGAAGATGAAGGAAGATAGAAGAAAGAAGAAGCATTTAAATAAAGGAATTGTCAAAAACTGTCTCTTGTCATTTTTAACATTTTTGACAGTTTTTTAGTGAAATGGTAGGGGTAAGTAACCCCTTACCATTTCACACAGGGGGGGGGGGCAGGATCTGGGGGTCCCCTTGTTAAAGGGGGCTTCCAGATTCCGATAAGCCCCCCGCCCGCAGATCCCCACAACCACCGGCCAGGGTTGTGGGGATGAGGCCCTTGTCCTCATCAACATGGGGACAAGGTGTTTTGGGGGGCTACCCCAAAGCACCCTCCCAGTGTTGAGGTCAAGTGGCTGGTACGGTTCAGGAGGGGGGGGCGCACTCTCGTCCCCCCCTCTTTTCCTGCGGACTGCCAGGTTGCGTGCTCGGATAAGGGTCTGGTATGGATTTTTGGGGGGACCCCACGCCGTTTTTTTAAAAAAAAAATTTGGCCGGGGTTCCCCTTAATATCCATACCAGACCTGAAGGGCCTGGTATAGAATTTAGGGGGACTCCCACGTCATTTTTAAAAAAAAATTTGGTTCAGGGTTCCCCTTTGGGGAATTCCCATGCCGTTTTTATCAATGAACTTCTATGTGTATTGTCGACAATGCAATAGCCGCGGGTAGTTTTAAATGAGTTTTTTCCTTCAAAGTTTCATTTTGCTGTCAGACTGTTCTAAACACAGGAAACATGCGCCCCTTTACAGGCATACTATAGACACCCCCCAGGTATGAAATTTAAAGGGATATTGCACTTTTATTGTTTGACTTTAAGCATTATTATAATCACTGCTCCTGAAAAAAAGGCCGTTTTTAAAAAATTTTTTTGCATTGATCAATGTCCCCTGGGGCAGGACCCAGGTCCCCAAACACTTTTTATGACAATAACTTGCATATTAGCCTTTAAAATTAGCACTTTTGATTATTCATATTCGTGTCCCATAGACTTTAACGGTGTTCGCGTGTTCGAACGAACTTTTTTCCTGTTCGCATGTTCTGGTGCGAACCGAACAGGGGGGTGTTCGGCTCATCCCTACTGAAGACAATTGCTGTTATTCTGATCATATTAATACCACAGGCAGGCAGCTGCAGTATTTACAGTTAGTGTACTGTGTCCTCTGCACAGTGTGCATCTAAAGCTACCTGAAGAACATTGGTGGTGTTCTTCTGATCCTATTAGTACCACAGGCAGGCAGCTGCAGTATTTACAGTTAGTGTACTCGTCCTCCACACAGTGTGCACCTAAAGCTACCTGAAGAAAATTGGTGGTGTTCTTCTGATCCTATTAGTACCACAGGCAGGCAGCTACAGTATTTACAGTTAGTGTACTGTGTCCTCTGCACAGTGTGCACCTAAAGCTACCTAAAGACAATTGCTGTTGTTCTGATCCTTTTAATACCACAGGAAGGCATCTGCAGTATTTACAGTTAGTGTATTGTGTCCTCTGCACAGTGTGCACCTAAAGCTACCTTAAGACGATTGCTGTTGTTCTGATCCTATTAATACCACAGGCAGGCAGCTGCAGTATTTACAGTTTGTGTACTGTGTCATCTGCACAGTGTGCACCTAAAGCTACCTGAAGAAAATTGGTGGTGTTCTTCTGATCCTATTAGTACCACAGGCAGGCAGCTACAGTATTTACAGTTAGTGTACTGTGTCCTCTGCACAGTGTGCACCTAAAGCTACCTAAAGACAATTGCTGTTGTTCTGATCCTTTTAATACCACAGGAAGGCAACTGCAGTATTTACAGTTAGTGTATTGTGTCCTCTGCACAGTGTGCACCTAAAGCTACCTAAAGACAATTGCTGTTGTTCTGATCCTATTAATACCACAGGCAGGCAGCTGCAGTATTTACAGTTAGTGTACTGTGTCCTCTACACAGTGTGCACCTAAAGCTACCTGAAGACAATTGCTGTTGTTCTGATCCTTTTAATACCACAGGAAGGCAGCTGCAGTATTTACAGTTAGTGTACTGTGTCATCTGCACAGTGTGCACCCAAAGCTACCTGAAGACAATTGCTGTTGTTCTGATCCTATTAATACCACAGACAGGCAGGTGCAGTATTTACAGTTCTTGTACTGTGTCCTCTGCACAGTGTGCACCTAAAGCTATCTGAAGAAAATTGGTGGTGTTCTTCTGATCCTATTAGTACCACAGGCAGGCAGCTACAGTATTTACAGTTAGTGTACTGTGTCCTCTGCACAGTGTGCACCTAAAGCTACCTAAAGACAATTGCTGTTGTTCTGATCCTTTTAATACCACAGGAAGGCAACTGCAGTATTTACAGTTAGTGTATTGTGTCCTCTGCACAGTGTGCACCTAAAGCTACCTAAAGACAATTGCTGTTGTTCTGATCCTATTAATACCACAGGCAGGCAGCTGCAGTATTTACAGTTAGTGTACTGTGTCCTCTGCACAGTGTGCACCTAAAGCTACATGAAGACAATTGCTGTTGTTCTGATCCTATTAATACCACAGGCAGGCAGCTGCAGTATTTACAGTCAGTGTACTGTGTCCTCTGCACAGTGTGCATCTAAAGCTACCTGAAGAAAATTGGTGGTGTTCTTCTGATCCTACAAATACCACAGTCAGGCAGCTGCAGTATTTACAGTCAGTGTACTCGTCCTCCGCACAGTGTGCACCTAAAGTTACCTGAAGAAAATTGGTGGTGTTCTTCTGATCCTATTAGTACCACAGGCACGCAGCTACAGTATTTACAGTTGGTGTACTGTGTCCTCTGCACAGTGTGCACCTAAAGCTACCTGAAGACAATTGCTGTTGTTCTGATCCTATTAATACCACAGGCAGGCAGCTACAGTATTTACAGTTAGTGTACTGTGTCCTCTGCACAGTGTGCACCTAAAGTTACCTGAAGACAATTGCTGTTGTTCTGATCATATTAATACTACAGGCAGGCAGCTGCAGTATTTACAGGTAGTGTACTGTGTCCTCTGCACAGTGTGCATCTAAAGCTACGTGAAGAAAATTGGTGCTGTTGTTCTGATCCTATTAATACCACAGGCAGGCAGCTGCAGTATTTCCAGTTAGTGTACTGTGTCATCTGCACAATGAGTTTTTTCCTTCAAAGTTTCATTTTGCTGTCAGACTGTTCTAAACACAGGAAACATGCGCCCCTTTACAGGCATACTATAGACACCCCCCAGGTATGAAATTTAAAGGGATATTGCACTTTTATTGTTTGACTTTAAGCATTATTATAATCACTGCTCCTGAAAAAAAGGCCGTTTTTAAAAAATTTTTTTGCATTGATCAATGTCCCCTGGGGCAGGACCCAGGTCCCCAAACACTTTTTATGACAATAACTTGCATATTAGCCTTTAAAATTAGCACTTTTGATTATTCATATTCGTGTCCCATAGACTTTAACGGTGTTCGCGTGTTCGAACGAACTTTTTTCCTGTTCGCATGTTCTGGTGCGAACCGAACAGGGGGGTGTTCGGCTCATCCCTACTGAAGACAATTGCTGTTGTTCTGATCCTATTAATACCACAGGCAGGCAGCTGCAGTATTTACAGTTTGTGTACTGTGTCATCTGCACAGTGTGCACCTAAAGCTACCTGAAGAAAATTGGTGGTGTTCTTCTGATCCTATTAGTACCACAGGCAGGCAGCTACAGTATTTACAGTTAGTGTACTGTGTCCTCTGCACAGTGTGCACCTAAAGCTACCTAAAGACAATTGCTGTTGTTCTGATCCTTTTAATACCACAGGAAGGCAACTGCAGTATTTACAGTTAGTGTATTGTGTCCTCTGCACAGTGTGCACCTAAAGCTACCTAAAGACAATTGCTGTTGTTCTGATCCTATTAATACCACAGGCAGGCAGCTGCAGTATTTACAGTTAGTGTACTGTGTCCTCTACACAGTGTGCACCTAAAGCTACCTGAAGACAATTGCTGTTGTTCTGATCCTTTTAATACCACAGGAAGGCAGCTGCAGTATTTACAGTTAGTGTACTGTGTCATCTGCACAGTGTGCACCCAAAGCTACCTGAAGACAATTGCTGTTGTTCTGATCCTATTAATACCACAGACAGGCAGGTGCAGTATTTACAGTTCTTGTACTGTGTCCTCTGCACAGTGTGCACCTAAAGCTATCTGAAGAAAATTGGTGGTGTTCTTCTGATCCTATTAGTACCACAGGCAGGCAGCTACAGTATTTACAGTTAGTGTACTGTGTCCTCTGCACAGTGTGCACCTAAAGCTACCTAAAGACAATTGCTGTTGTTCTGATCCTTTTAATACCACAGGAAGGCAACTGCAGTATTTACAGTTAGTGTATTGTGTCCTCTGCACAGTGTGCACCTAAAGCTACCTAAAGACAATTGCTGTTGTTCTGATCCTATTAATACCACAGGCAGGCAGCTGCAGTATTTACAGTTAGTGTACTGTGTCCTCTGCACAGTGTGCACCTAAAGCTACATGAAGACAATTGCTGTTGTTCTGATCCTATTAATACCACAGGCAGGCAGCTGCAGTATTTACAGTCAGTGTACTGTGTCCTCTGCACAGTGTGCATCTAAAGCTACCTGAAGAAAATTGGTGGTGTTCTTCTGATCCTACAAATACCACAGTCAGGCAGCTGCAGTATTTACAGTCAGTGTACTCGTCCTCCGCACAGTGTGCACCTAAAGTTACCTGAAGAAAATTGGTGGTGTTCTTCTGATCCTATTAGTACCACAGGCACGCAGCTACAGTATTTACAGTTGGTGTACTGTGTCCTCTGCACAGTGTGCACCTAAAGCTACCTGAAGACAATTGCTGTTGTTCTGATCCTATTAATACCACAGGCAGGCAGCTACAGTATTTACAGTTAGTGTACTGTGTCCTCTGCACAGTGTGCACCTAAAGTTACCTGAAGACAATTGCTGTTGTTCTGATCATATTAATACTACAGGCAGGCAGCTGCAGTATTTACAGGTAGTGTACTGTGTCCTCTGCACAGTGTGCATCTAAAGCTACCTGAAGAAAATTGGTGCTGTTGTTCTGATCCTATTAATACCACAGGCAGGCAGCTGCAGTATTTCCAGTTAGTGTACTGTGTCATCTGCACAGTGTGCACCCAAAGCTACCTGAAGACAATTGCTGTTGTTCTGATCCTATTAATACCACAGGAAGGCAGCTGCAGTATTTACAGTTAGTGTACTGTGTCCTCTGCACAGTGTGCACCTAAAGCTACCTGAAGAAAACTGGTAATGTTCTTCTGACCCTATTAGTACCACAGGCAGGCAGCTACAGTATTTACAGTTAGTGTACTGTGTCCTCTGCACAGTGTGCACCTAAAGCTACATGAAGACAATTGCTGTTGTTCTGATCCTAATAATACCACAGGCAGGCAGCTGCAATATTTACAGTTAGTGTACTGTGTCCTCTGCACAGTCTGCATCTAAAGCTATCTGAAGAAAATTGGTGGTGTTCTTCTGATCCTATTAGTACCACAGGCAGGCAGCTACAGTATTTACAGTTAGTGTACTGTGTCCTCTGCACAGTGTGCACCTAAAGTTACCTGAAGACAATTGCTGTTGTTCTGATCCTATTAATACCACAGGCCGGCAGCTCCAGTATTTACAGTTAGTGTACTGTGTCCTCTGCACAGTGTGCACCTAAAGCTACATGAAGACAATTGCTGTTGTTCTGATCCTATTAATACCACAGGCAGGCAGGTGCAGTATTTACAGTCAGTGTACTGTGTCCTCTGCACAGTGTGCATCTAAAGCTACCTGAAGAAAATTGGTGGTGTTCTTCTGATCCTACAAGTACCACAGTCAGGCAGCTGCAGTATTTACAGTCAGTGTACTCGTCCTCCGCACAGTGTGCACCTAAAGTTACCTGAAGAAAATTGGTGGTGTTCTTCTGATCCTATTAGTACCACAGGCACGCAGCTACAGTATTTACAGTTGGTGTACTGTGTCCTCTGCACAGTGTGCACCTAAAGCTACCTGAAGACAATTGCTGTTGTTCTGATCCTATTAATACCACAGGCAGGCAGCTACAGTATTTACAGTTAGTGTACTGTGTCCTCTGCACAGTGTGCACCTAAAGTTACCTGAAGACAATTGCTGTTGTTCTGATCATATTAATACTACAGGCAGGCAGCTGCAGTATTTACAGGTAGTGTACTGTGTCCTCTGCACAGTGTGCATCTAAAGCTACCTGAAGAAAATTGGTGCTGTTGTTCTGATCCTATTAATACCACAGGCAGGCAGCTGCAGTATTTCCAGTTAGTGTACTGTGTCATCTGCACAGTGTGCACCCAAAGCTACCTGAAGACAATTGCTGTTGTTCTGATCCTATTAATACCACAGGCAGGCAGCTCCAGTATTTACAGATAGTGTAATGTGTCCTCTGCACAGTGTGTACCTAAAGCTACATGAAGACTGTAACAAGCCCCTGCTCGCTCGATTCCACTCTCCCGACACTCCTCTGTGGCTATAGATTCAGATTGCAGATCGCAACATCTGATTGTACGGTCATCCGATGCTCCGGGATTAGAACTACAGCTATGTGCCATTCAAATCCAGTTGTGATAGCTCAGAACAAACACCAGGCAGGCTGTATATAAGTTTAAACAGGAATCTCACTTTTATTGGATGCACACAACACACTTTTATACACAGCAGTTTGAGCGCCCCGCCCCCAACAACCCCTTTCCTATTGGTCAATTGTAAAGTACACTTTAGTCTTCAATTAGGTCCTCTTGGCCATGCAAATGAGGACTTGAAACACGGTCAGCAGGGATTGATCTGATAGCTTGAATAGGAGGACTGATATGTGTAATGACACAGAGAAGCCCCAGGGGGTAATTAAAGTACATAAACAAACAGTCAAACACAGAACAATTCCTTCCTTCCAGACCATGGACCCAACTGGAGGGGGTTAGCCTTAAAACAGGGCAGCAGATCCCCCCACTGTGTAATAGAATCAAAGGGAAATACTTCAGTATTCCAAGCTTCATGACAATACTCCCCCCTGGAAAACAGTCCAACAGCCACAGTGGGACCTCGAACGGGTCAACTCGAGGATGTTGGAAAAGTAGTCTTAAGGTTCCAACAGTATGAATCGGTCACACTGTAATATGGCAAATACAATTTCCCAGAGTCTGTGTCTCTTGGGGGGATATGGACCTGAATCCAAAGTAACACCACCTCAAGGGTCCTCAGGCATGCAGCTCACAAAGAGCACTGTTCCCCCAAATGCCAGGGCCCACGATCGGTCGGCAAGAGGCTAGCATTTAGTCCCCTCCAAAAGCCTCTGTCCTGGCTAGGTCTGTCACATTTCTCCTTTGTCGGCAGATGACTAACACAAGAGGAGACCCCAGACGGATTTACTCCGAATTTAGTCCATAGTTCCAGCCCCCTAATGCCTGTACCCACACAGTACCCCAAACAAATTGTTCCATACAGAGCATTACTTACCCAGCCAGCCTCTGCCTCTCTCAGAGAACATGCCCGCCACTGGGGACAGGCCTGCACTGGCTCTTCTCCCTGGAGTCCTTTCAGCCACTGGAGAGAAGACAGGGTGACTGGGCTCACTCCGTCATGCTGTTGGGGATCTGGGCTGACTGCCCAGCATCCCTGGAGTATCCACCACTTTTAGTATGTGAAAATCCCACAGTGCTTGCAAAGCATGACTGACATCCTCCTGTCTCAGTGTCACACCATTTTCTGGGGTTGTGTCAGTGGAGACCAAAGTCCCATCCACTATCACAGGAACTCCCTCTTCTGTTAGTTGAGGGCAGAGGCCAGCAGCACTCTGCCCTGTTGCCAGCACTTCTGCTGGGGATTCCACATCCTCCCCACTGGCTAACCATTGGGGCAGGAGGCTGGCTTCCTCCACCCCCAAACTGTGTAACTGACATTGGGGAGGTGAGCCAGCTGCTTCCTTTTCCATTCCCTCATCTGGATGTTGGGACGATATGTCTGTGGTACTGTCTCCCAGGTGCACAGATCTTTGCTGGGAAGGAAAGATCGCTTCCTCCACCCTGGCCAACTGTTGGGGAGGGACGACGAACACCTCCTCTCCCGTCTCCCCCTGTATCCTGATCTGCTGCTGGGAAGTGACCACCTCCTTCTCACCCTGAGCCTCCGGAACTGCCACAGATGTGGGGCAGAGGTCTTGGAACCTCTGTCCAGTGACCAGCGCTTCAGCTGGGGACAGGCATGTACTGGCAATCGAGACTATCGGAGCTTCCCGGTGGGCCCATGGCTCAATGGGCCAGTCAGGTGCAGTCCTGGAGCCGGTCCTCTCTGACAGTGAGTGATTGCAATTTCACTCCTGTCAGGAGGAGCAGCTTCTGTCATATGCTGGAGAGAGCATTAGACATTATGCTCCCCCCAGCCTGCAGGGGGAGATAGACCAACGGCAGACTTTCCTTCCTCTTTCCCCTTATTACTTGTTATCACATGACTGGAGAGAGGAACGAGAAGCTGCCTTCAAAACTGTGAGTACATGTGGGAGGGGGAGGACACTGTGATGTGAAGGGCTTCTGATGGGGACACACTGATGTGAAGTGGGCTGCTGATTGGGACACTCTGATGTAAGGGGGACTCTGATGTAAGGGAGACGCTGTTGGGGACACTCTGATGTAAGGGGGACGCTGTTGGGACACTCTGATGTAAGGGGGATGCTGTTGGGGACACTCTGATGTAAGGGGGATGCTGTTGGGGACACTCTGATGTAAGGGGGATGCTGTTGGGGACACTCTGATGTAAGGGGGATGCTGTTGGGGACACTCAAAATTAAAGTGGGCTGGTCATGAGGAAGTCCAGGGCCAAATTTTTGTCCAAGTCCAGCCCTGACTGGGGAAGTTTCTTGTGACTACACAGATACTGCTGTTTTTGCTGGGCAGAGCACAGTGAAGTTTGGCCCTAATAATAGCTCTTCTTCTGCTGGAGGCTCACCAGGTTGTTCTTCCTCAGCAGAAAGTCTATCAAATCCCCTGTCTCTGCAACTGGTGTCTGGGGATAAAGGTTCACCATCTCCTGTCCGTGGAACCCAGAAGATGCTATCAGTGCTGGGCAGAGATTAGCAGAGCTCTGCCCTGTTGTCAGCACTTCAGCTTTGGGGACAGCGATCTCCAGATTTTCCACTGCCGATTCTCTGGCATTCTGCTGGAAGGCACATTCCTCCATCCAAGATCATCCAATGCAGAAACAGGTTCATCAAGGTCAGTCAGCACTTGCTCCACCCGCGTAAGACCTCTGCGTCCATAGCTGCGGGGGCAGGTTGGCAAAGCACACTGTTACTCTGCCACATTGTCGACTCTTCAGCCAGGATTTCAGAGTTGTCGACGGGTATTTCCTGACAGTCCCAGGCAAAGGGAGCCCAACCCTGCTGAGCAGAGTCTAGCAGCTGCCTGTAGGCGATCTCCAGCTCCCATTCCTGAACGGCCAGAAACTCCAAATCTTCCTGTGCCCAGTGCACTTCCAAGACATTCAGTCTTCGCTCTCTGTGCTCCATTATTTCCTCCAAACACCACTCTCGATCACTCCCAAAGTCAGGGTCCCTGGACAGCCTCCAGTACAACAATCCCAGGCCATCGTAGTCAAAGCCTTCCGTGGGGCTGTCATTCGCTGTCCACGGGCACACTTGGGCTACATACCACTGGAGGGCTCTGTAGCTCTCGTCCAACCGCATTTCTGCCCGGATCAGCTTGCTTAACTCAGCTGTCCACTCCTGGTTCAGTTGTTCCCCCAATAACAGCATTCGTACTTCATACTGCGACCAGTACCTTACATGGATGGAGGGGAGAACTTTTTCCTGGTGTCGCTGCTCACGGGCTAGCACTTCCTTCCAGAGTTCGCAGCGGTTGAAATCAAACCATCCCAGCAGGACCTGCTCTGATACTGGTCCTCTGTGCTGTATCTCTCGCAACCTCTTTCTGAATTCCTCTTCCATGGTGGCTGGTATCTGTACCTCTCCTCTCCTGCTATCTGGACCTTGGATTCAGGTGATGGTTTGGATGTGTTCAGGGCAAGGAAGCATGATCCCACCGGCCCCTTCCGGCTCTCAAGTAAGTCTTTCAGCGTGGCTCTCCTGCAGGCTGGTTTGGAGTGTCCCAGTAACTGGAGAGCAAATCCCACGGCTGCCAACCAATGTAACGAGCCCCTGCTCACTCGATTCCACTCTCCCGACACTCCTCTGCGGCTATATAATCAGGTTGCAGATCGCAGCATCTGATTGTTCGGTCATCCGATGCTCCAGGATTAGAACTACAGCTATGTGAAATTTGAATCCAGTTGTGATAGCTCAGAACAAACACCAGGCAGGCTGTATGTAGAGAAGCCCCAGGGGGTAATTAAAGTACATAAACAAACAGTCAAACACAGAATAATGCCTTCCTTCCAGACCATGGAGCCATCTGGAGGGGGTTAGCCTTAAAACAGGGCAGCAGATCCCCCCACTGTGTAATAGAATCAAAGGAAAATGCTTCAGTATTCCAAGCTTCATGACAAAGACAATTGCTGTTGTTCTGATCCTATTTATATCACAGGCAGGCAGGTGCAGTATTTACAGTTCTTGTACTGTGTCCTCTGCACAGTGTGCACCTAAAGCTACCTGAAGACAATTGCTGTTGTTCTGATCCTATTAATACCACAGGCAGGCAGCTCCAGTATTTACAGTTAGTGTACTGTGTCCTCTGCACAGTGCGCACCTAAAGCTACATGAAGACAATTGCTCTTGTTCTGACCCTATTAATACCACAGGCAGGCAGCTACAGTATTTACAGTTAGTGTACTGTGTCCTCTGCACAGTGTGCATCTAAAGCTACCTGTAGAAAATTGGTGGTGTTCTTCTGATCCTATTAGTACCACAGGCAGGCAGCTGCAGTATTTACAGTTAGTGTACTCGTCCTCCGCACAGTGTGCACCTAAAGCTACCTGAAGAAAATTGGTGGTGTTCTTCTGATCCTATAAGTACCACAGGCAGGCAGCTACAGTATTTACAGTTAATGTACTCGTGCTCCGCACAGTGTGCACCTAAAGCTACCTGAAGAAAATTGGTGGTGTTCTTCTGTTCCTATTGGTACCACAGGCAGGCAGCTACAGTATTTACAGTTAGTGTACTCGTCCTCTGCACAGTGTGCACCTAAAGCTACCTGAAGAAAATTGGTGGTGTACTTCTGATCCTATTAGTACCATAGGCAGGAAGCTACAGTATTTAAAGTTAGTGTACTGTGTCCTCTACACAGTGTGCACCTAAAGCTACCTGAAGACAATTGCTGTTGTTCTTATTCTATTATTACCACAGGCAGGCAGCTGCAGTATTTACAGTTAGTGTACTGTGTCATCTGCACAGTGTGCACCCAAAGCTACCTGAAGACAATTGATGTTGTTCTGATCATATTAATACCACAGGCAGGCAGGTGCAGTATTTACAGTTATTGTACTGTGTCCTCTGCACAGTGTGCACCTAAAGCTATCTGAAGAAAATTGGTGGTGTTCTTCTGATCCTCTTAGTACCACAGACAGGCAGCTACAGTATTTGCAGCTAATGCACTGTGTCCTCTGCACAGTGTGCACCTAAAGCTACCTGAAGACAATTGCTGTTGTTCTGATCCTATTAATACAACAGGCAGGCAGCTCCAGTATTTACAGTTAGTGTACTATGTCCTCTGCACAGTGTGCACCTAAAGCAACATGAAGACAATTGCTGTTCTGATCCTAATAATACCACAGCCAGGCAGCTGAAGTATTTACAGTTAGTGTACTGTGTCCTCTGCACAGTGTACATCTGAAGCTACCTGAAGAAAATTGGTGGTGTTCTTCTGATCCTATTAGTACCACAGGCAGGCAGCTGCAGTATTTACAGTTAGTGTACTCGTCCTCCGCACAGTGTGCACCTAAAGCTACCTGAAGAAAATTGGTGTTGTTCTTCTGATCCTATTAGTACCACAGGCAGGCAGCTATATTATTTACAGTTGGTGTACTGTGTCCTCTGCACAGTGTGCACCTAAAGTTACCTGAAGACAATTTCTGTTGTTCTGATCCTATTAATACCACAGTCAGGCAGCTGCAGTATTTACAGTTAGTGTACTGTGTCCTCTGCACAGTGTGCACATAAAGTTACCTGAAGACAATTGCTGTTGTTCTGATCATATTAATACCACAGGCAGGCAGCTGCAGTATTTACAGGTAGTGTACTGTGTCCTCTGCACAGTGTGCACCTAAAGTTACCTGAACACAATTGCTGTTGTTCTGATCACATTAATACCACAGGCAGGCAGCTGCAGTATTTACAGGTAGTGTACTGTGTCCTCTGCACAGTGTGCACCTAAAGCTACCTGAAGAAAATTGGTGGTGTTCTTCTGACCCTATTAATACCACAGGCAGGCAGCTGCAGTATTTACAGTTAGTGTACTGTGTCATCTGCACAGTGTGCACCTAAAGCTACCTGAAGAAAATTGGTGGTGTACTTCTGATCCTATTAGTACCATAGGCAGGCAGCTACAGTATTTACAGTTAGTGTACTGTGTCCTCTGCACAATGTTCACCTAAAGCTACCTGAAGACAATTGCTGTTGTTCTTATCCTATTAATACCACAGGCAGGCAGCTGCAGTATTTACAGTTAGTGTACTGTGTCATCTGCACAGTGTGCACCCAAAGCTACCCGAAGACAATTGCTGCTGTTCTGATCCTATTAATACCACAGACAGGCAGGTGCAGTATTTACAGTTCTTGTACTGTGTCCTCTGCACAGTGTGCACCTAAAGCTATCTGAAGAAAATTGGTGGTGTTCTTCTGATCCTCTTAGTACCACAGACAGGCAGCTACAGTATTTACAGCTAATGCACTGTGTCCTCTGCACAGTGTGCACCTAAAGCTACCTGAAGACAATTGCTGTTGTTCTGATCCTATTAATACCACAGGCAGGCAGCTCCAGTATTTACAGTTAGTGTACTGTGTCCTCTGCACAGTGTGCACCTAAAGCAACATGAAGACAATTGCTGTTCTGATCCTAATAATACCACAGCCAGGCAGCTGAAGTATTTACAGTTAGTGTACTGTGTCCTCTGCACAGTGTGCATCTGAGGCTACATGAAGAAAATTGGTGGTGTTCTTCTGATCCTATTAGTACCACAGGCAGGCAGCTGCAGTATTTACAGTTAGTGTACTCGTCCTCCGCACAGTGTGCACCTAAAGCTAACTGAAGAAAATTGGTGTTGTTCTTCTGATCCTATTAGTACCACAGGCAGGCAGCTATATTATTTACAGTTGGTGTACTGTGTCCTCTGCACAGTGTGCACCTAAAGCTACCTGAAGACAATTTCTGTTGTTCTGATCCTATTAATACCACAGTCAGGCAGCTGCAGTATTTACAGTTAGTGTACTGTGTCCTCTGCACAGTGTGCACCTAAAGTTACCTGAAGACAATTGCTGTTCTGATCATATTCATACCACAGGCAGGCAGCTGCAGTATTTACAGGTAGTGTACTGTGTCCTCTGCACAGTGTGCACCTAAAGTTACCTGAAGACAATTGCTGTTGCTCTGATCACATTAATACCACAGGCAGGCAGCTGCAGTATTTACAGGTAGTGTACTGTGTCCTCTGCACAGTGTGCACCTAAAGCTACCTGAAGAAAATTGGTGGTGTTCTTCTGATCCTATTAGTACCATAGGCAGGCAGCTACAGTATTTATAGTTAGTGTACTGTGTCCTCTGCACAGTGTGCACCTAAAGCTACCTGTAGACAATTGCGGTTGTTCTGATCCTATTAATACCATAGGCAGGCAGCTCCAGTATTTACAGTTAGTGTACTGTGTCCTCTGCACAGTGTGCATCTAAAGCTACCTGAAAAAAATGGTGGTGTTCTTCTGATCCTATTAGTACCACAGGCAGACAGCTGCAGTATTTACAGTTAGTGAACTCGTCCTCCGCACAGTTTGCACCTAAAGCTACCTGAAGAAAATTGGTGGTGTTCTTCTGATCCTATTAGTACAATAGGCAGACAGCTACAGTATTTACAGTTCGTGTACTGTGTCCTCTGCACAATGTGCACCTAAAGCTACCTGAAGACAATTGCTGTTGTTCTGATCTTTTTAATACCACAGGAAGGCAGCTGCAGTATTTACAGTAATGCCCCGTACACACGGTCGGACATTGATCGGACATTCCGACAACAAATTCCTAGGATTTTTTTCTGATGGATGTTGGCTCAAACTTGCCTTGCATACACATGGTCACACAAAGTTCTCGGAAAATACGATCATTCTGAACGCGGTGACGTAAAACATGTACGTCTGGACTATAAACGGAGCAGTAGCCAATAGCTTTCGTCTCTTTATTTATTCTGAGCATGCGTGGCACCTTGTGCGTCAGATTTGTGTACACACGATCGGAAATTCCGACAACGGATTTTGTTGTCGGAAAATGTTATAGCCTGCTCTCAAACTTTGTGTGTCGGAAAATCCGATGGGAAATGTGTGATGGAGCCTACACACGGTCGGAATTTCCCACAACAAGGTCCTATCACACATTTTCCATCTGAAAATCCGACCGTGTGTACCGGGCATTAGAGTAATGTGTCCTCTGCAGTGTGCACCTGAAGCTACCTGAAGAAAATTGGTGGTGTTCTTCTGATCCTATTAGTACCACAGGCAGGCAGCTACAGTATTTACAGTTAGTGTACTGTGTCCTCTGCACAGTGTGCACCTAAAGCAACATGAAGACAATTGCTGTTCTGATCCTAATAATACCACAGCCAGGCAGCTGAAGTATTTACAGTTAGTGTACTGTGTCCTCTGCACAGTGTGCATCTGAGGCTACATGAAGAAAATTGGTGGTGTTCTTCTGATCCTATTAGTACCACAGGCAGGCAGCTGCAGTATTTACAGTTAGTGTACTCGTCCTCCGCACAGTGTGCACCTAAAGCTAACTGAAGAAAATTGGTGTTGTTCTTCTGATCCTATTAGTACCACAGGCAGGCAGCTATATTATTTACAGTTGGTGTACTGTGTCCTCTGCACAGTGTGCACCTAAAGCTACCTGAAGACAATTTCTGTTGTTCTGATCCTATTAATACCACAGTCAGGCAGCTGCAGTATTTACAGTTAGTGTACTGTGTCCTCTGCACAGTGTGCACCTAAAGTTACCTGAAGACAATTGCTGTTCTGATCATATTCATACCACAGGCAGGCAGCTGCAGTATTTACAGGTAGTGTACTGTGTCCTCTGCACAGTGTGCACCTAAAGTTACCTGAAGACAATTGCTGTTGCTCTGATCACATTAATACCACAGGCAGGCAGCTGCAGTATTTACAGGTAGTGTACTGTGTCCTCTGCACAGTGTGCACCTAAAGCTACCTGAAGAAAATTGGTGGTGTTCTTCTGATCCTATTAGTACCATAGGCAGGCAGCTACAGTATTTATAGTTAGTGTACTGTGTCCTCTGCACAGTGTGCACCTAAAGCTACCTGTAGACAATTGCGGTTGTTCTGATCCTATTAATACCATAGGCAGGCAGCTCCAGTATTTACAGTTAGTGTACTGTGTCCTCTGCACAGTGTGCATCTAAAGCTACCTGAAAAAAATGGTGGTGTTCTTCTGATCCTATTAGTACCACAGGCAGACAGCTGCAGTATTTACAGTTAGTGAACTCGTCCTCCGCACAGTTTGCACCTAAAGCTACCTGAAGAAAATTGGTGGTGTTCTTCTGATCCTATTAGTACAATAGGCAGACAGCTACAGTATTTACAGTTCGTGTACTGTGTCCTCTGCACAATGTGCACCTAAAGCTACCTGAAGACAATTGCTGTTGTTCTGATCTTTTTAATACCACAGGAAGGCAGCTGCAGTATTTACAGTAATGCCCCGTACACACGGTCGGACATTGATCGGACATTCCGACAACAAATTCCTAGGATTTTTTTCTGATGGATGTTGGCTCAAACTTGCCTTGCATACACATGGTCACACAAAGTTCTCGGAAAATACGATCATTCTGAACGCGGTGACGTAAAACATGTACGTCTGGACTATAAACGGAGCAGTAGCCAATAGCTTTCGTCTCTTTATTTATTCTGAGCATGCGTGGCACCTTGTGCGTCAGATTTGTGTACACACGATCGGAAATTCCGACAACGGATTTTGTTGTCGGAAAATGTTATAGCCTGCTCTCAAACTTTGTGTGTCGGAAAATCCGATGGGAAATGTGTGATGGAGCCTACACACGGTCGGAATTTCCCACAACAAGGTCCTATCACACATTTTCCATCTGAAAATCCGACCGTGTGTACCGGGCATTAGAGTAATGTGTCCTCTGCAGTGTGCACCTGAAGCTACCTGAAGAAAATTGGTGGTGTTCTTCTGATCCTATTAGTACCACAGGCAGGCAGCTACAGTATTTACAGTTAGTGTACTGTGTCCTCTGCACAGTGTGCACCTAAAGCTACCTGAAGACAATTGCTGGTGTTCTCATACTAATAATACTACAGGCAGTAGATTCTGCTAGCTGCAGTATCAGTATATATATATATATATATATACATATATATATATATATATATATACATATATATATATATATATATATATATATATATATATATACATCCCAGCTTTGTGCAGCTACATCTCACTGCATGCCATTAGTATGGCTGGAAAGCCAACAAGGAGAGGCAGACAGTCACAAGCCAATAAAAAAGGGCAAGCAGGCTCTGTGTCTAGAGGCAACAGTGCTGGTCGTGGAGATGGTGCATCTTCAACAGCACGTGACCGTGGGACACGCTTGTCCTTTTTTTTGGCAGCTGGCCATGTTGAGCCACAACATGTGGAAGACTTGGTAGAGTGGATGACCAAGCCGTCCTCATCCTCCTCATCCTCTCTCACCCAGACTCAGGGTACTTTGTCTGGCAAAGCAAATGCCAACGCGACCTCTTCCCTCGGCTCAATGGCATCAGTCACTCCTTCCCTAGCCCCACCATGTCCCCTGAACTGTTTGACCACAGCATTAGGTAAATGTTCCAGGAGGATGCCCAGAATTTTGAAGGCTCCGATGATGGTACCCAGCTAGAGGAAGGCAGTAACGTGAGCCCAGAGAGAGGGCGTGCCCAAGAAGGACAGCAATCAGGCAGTCATATTCCCCCATCTGCAGCATACTGCAAGCTTTGCTCCAGTGATGAGGAGGGAGGGGATGATGAGGAAGTCACTGACTCCACGTGGGTGCCTGATAGGAGAGAGGAGGAGGAGGAGGAAGAGGAGACACATCTCCAACCAGGGTTGGACTGGGACAAAAATTTGGCCCTGGACTTCCTCATGACTGGTCCACTTTAATTTTGAGTGTCCCCAACAGCGCCACCCTTACATCAGAGTGTCCCCAACAGTGCCCCCCTTACATCAGAGTGTCCCCAACAGCATCCTCCTTACATCAGCGTGTCCCCAACAGCATCCCCCTTACATCAGAGTGACCCCAACAGCGCTCCCCTTACATCAGTGTGTCCCCAACAGCGCCCCCTACATCAGAGTGTCTCCAACAGCACCCCCCTTACATCAGAGTGTCCCCAACAGCATCCCCCTTACATCAGTGTCCCCAACAGCATCCCCCTTACATCAGAGTGTTCCCAACAGTGTCCCCCTTACATCAGAGTGTTCCCATCAGCGCCCCCCTTACATCAGTTTCCCCAACAGTGCCCCCCTTACATCATAATGTCCCCAACAGAATCCCCCTTACATCAGAGAGTCCCCAACAGCACCCCCCTTACATCAGAGTGTCCCCAACAGCATCCCCCTTACATCAGTGTCCCCAACAGCATCCCCCTTACATCAGAAAGTCTCCAACAGCATCCCCCTTACATCAGAGAGTCCCCAACAGAGCCCCCCTTAGATCAGAGTGTCCCCAACAGCCTCCCCCTTACATCAGAGTGTCCCCAACAGAATCCCCCTTACATCAGAGTGTCCCCAACAGTGCCCCCCTTACATCAGAGTGTCCCCAACAGTGCCCCCCTTACATTAGAGTGTCCCCAACAGCGTCCCCCTTACATCAGAGTGTCCCCAACAGAATCCCCCTTACATCAGAGAGTCCCCAACAGCGTCCCCCTTACATCAGAGTGTCCCCAACAGCGCCCCCTTACATCAGAGTGTCCCCAACAGCATTCCCCTTACATCAGAGTGTCCCAATCAGCAGCTCCCTTCACATCACAGTCCCCACCAGCAGCTCTCTTCATATCAGAGTCCCCACCAGCAGCCCACTTCACATCACAGTCCCCACCAGCAGCTCCCTTCACATCAGAGTCCCCACCAGCAGCCCACTTCACATCACAGTCCCAACCAGCAGCCAACTTCACATCACAGTCCCCACCAGCAGCCCACTTCACATCACAGTCCCCACCAGCAGCCCACTTCACATCACAGTCCCCATCAGAGAGCCCCCATTAGCAGCCCTTCACATCAGTGTCCACCCTCTCCTCCCCCTCCCACATGTACTCACCATTTTGAAGGCAGCTTCTCGTTCCTCTCTCCAGTCATGAGATAACAAGTGATAGGGGAGAGAGGAAGGAAAGTATGCCGTTAGTCTATCTCCCCCTGCAGGCTGGAGGGAACATAACGCCTAATGCTCTCTCCAGCATATGACGGAAGCTGCTCCTCCTGACAGGAGTGAAATTGCAATCACACACTGTCAGAGAGGAGCGGCTCCAGGACTGCACCTGACTGGCCCACTGAGCCATCTGCCCACCGGGAATCTCCCGGTAGTCCCGATGGCCAGTACATGTCTGTCTCCAATGAGGAAGGATGCCCTCCAGGGGCCAGCTTAAGGGCAGCACACCAACTGCATCACACTGCAGAGCTCCGCATGTGCAGGGCGCTGCTGTCTCTGCGCGTTATTCCAAAAGTTCTTTGGTGTGGGCTTTTTTGAGACGAGTGCATCAGATCCCACCGTTGCTATTTGCAACATATGTCTCAAGCGTATCTCGCGTGGCCAAAACATCACCCGCTTGGGCACCACATGCTTGACCAGACATATGTCGACCTGCCATGCAGTTCGTTGGCAAGTGTACCTAAAAGACCCCACCAAAGAACAAAGAGAACCTCTCCTTGCTCCTCATCAGCTGGGATCTCCAACCCCACTATATCTTCAGTCCTCTCAGAAACCTGCACTGAGAGGAATGTGTAGAATTAGGTGTGTCACTGCCAAGTGCTTGCGGGCAATCTGCTATCGGTACACCGACGTAAGATTGTACCAGGCAAATTTACCTGCCCCAGCTGCTGCACCGCCAAAAGAAGTTCGCTCCCAGCCATCCACATGCCCAGCAGGTGAATGCTAGCTTGGCTAAATTGCTAGCACTTCAACTTCTGCCTTTTCAGTTGGTAGACTCCGTCCCCTTGAGTTTGTGGAATGTTCCCCAACGCCACTTTTTCTCACGGAAGGCAATTCCGGCTCTCTACCGGCATTTGGAAGGCAATGTCTTGGCCTCGCTGGACAGGGCGTTCAGCGGTAAGGTGCATATTACCGCTGACTTGTGATCCAGCAGGCATGGACAGGGATGTTACCTATCTTTCACCGCGCACTGGGTGACTCTTCTGGCAGCTGGGATCAATGCAGGACAGAGTGCAGTAGTGTTGGAGGTTGTTCCGCCACCACACCTCCAAAATTCTACTAGTGGTGATTCTGCCACACCTCTCTCCTCCACCCCCCCTCTTCTTCCTCCTCCATCGCCTCTTCCTGTGCTGATTTGTTCTCGGAACCAGCAGTGCTCCGTAGGCGTTCAAGGGGCTATGCAAGCACGCAGGCAAAAAGATGCCATGCGGTGCTTGAGCTGGTGTGCTTGGGGGACAGGAGCCACACTGGGGCAGAGATTCTGTCAGCTCTGCAGGGGCAAGTTCAGAGGTGGCTGATGCCACGCCAGCTTAAGGCAGGTATGGTGGTTTGCGACAATGGCACCAACCTCCTCTCTGCGCTCCGACAGGGACAACTGACCCATGTGCCCTGTTTGGCTCACATCCTTAACTTGGTGGTGCAGTTCTTGGGCAGGTACCCAGGCTTACAGGATGTCCTGAGGCAGGCCAGGAAAGTCTGTGTGCATTTCCGCAGGTCATATAATGCCAGTGCTTGGCTGGCTGACCTGAATTTAACCTGCCCAAGAACTGCCTAATCTGTGACATGCCCACCAGGTGGAACTCAACGTTGGCCATGCTGCAGCGGCTGCACACACAGCAGAGAGCCATCAATGAGTACCTATGCAACTATGACACCAGGACAGGGTCAGGGGAGCTTGTTTTTTTTCCCTACGCCAGTGGGCTATGATCAGGGATGCATGCACTGTCCTGTCACCATTTGAGGAGGCCACGAGGATGGTGAGCAGTGACAGTATATGCATCAGTGACACTGTCCCTCTTGTCCACCTGTTGGAGCACACGCTGCTTATAATAATGGACAGTGCACTTGAGGAAGAACAGAGGGAGAAAGAGGCGGACTTTCTTACCTCTCAAGGCCCCCTTTATTCAGACAGTGTTCCTGCGTGCCCACCGATCACACAGGAAGAGGATGAGGATTGTGTCAGCATGGAGGTGGAGCCTGGCACTCAGCATCAGCAGCAGTCTTCAAGGGATCATTTACAGTCCGAAGAAACCCGTGTACTTGTACGTGGCTGGGAGTAGGTGGCTGCGGATCATGTCGTCCTTAGTGACCCAGAGGACCCTGGACTGAATGCCTCAGCAAACCTACGCTGCATGGCCTCCCTGATCCTCCAAAGCCTGTGGAAGGATCCTCGTATTCGTGGTATCAAGGGGAGGGATGATTACTGGCTCGCAACCCTCCTTGATCAACGTTACAAGGGTAAGGTTGCCGACCTTATCTTGCATTGCAGAGGGAGAAATATCTTCGGGAGGCCTTGCAGAACGCGTTTCCAGAGCCTGGGAGGTTACAATTTCCTGGCCCTCCTGGACAATGTGTTGCTGAGGCTTCAGTCATTTACAGAAGGAGCTGTGGAGAAGGTGGCTGTCTGACTGATGCGTTCAGACAGATTTTTATTCCGCAGTCCCAAGGTCTGATCGGTTCCAGCAACCATCGCCAGCGTCTGATTCACATGGTGCAGGATTACCTAGGGGCAAGATCAGACTTGGACTCCATTTCCACCGAAAATCCTCTGGGTTACTGGGTCTTGAGGATGGATCACTGGCCAGAGCTTGCACAGTATGCAATTGAGCTACTGGCCTGTCCTGCATCCAACGTTCTTTCGGAACGCACATTCAGTGCTGCTGAAGGCTTTGTAACCAATCACAGGGTGCGCCTGTCCACCGAATCGGTCGATCGGCTGACCTTCATAAAAATGAATCAGTTTTGGATCACAAGCTGCCAAGAACCTGATGCTGATGTAACCGATTGATTTTTTTTCAATGTGAGATCCCTTCAAGACTGCCTATGCTTATGCTGAGTGACAATCCTCTTCCTCCTCAATTTTCATGCTGATAGCTTGCAAGAACATTTTGGTTCTGGGCACCGCCACCAGTGGCCAAGGCCCAATTTTTCTGCCCCTGTTTAACAGGGGCGTGTAATTACAGTTTTTGATGCAATACTTTGCAGCAGGGCTCATTCCTGCTCTCCAACTATAATATCTGTGAGGGGTTGCCGTGTTGTGGCACCAGCACCAGGGCCCCTGCTTTCAAACATCCAACTTACAAACGACTCCTACTTGCAAACGGAAGGAGACAACAGGAAGTGAGATGAAATCTACCCATAGGAAGAGAAATTCTCTCCTGTAAGAGTTAATATAGGAAAAATATGTCTCCTCTTCACTGATGCTTTATCACCAATCCTTGTTTCACTAAAAAACCCAAATTTTCAAAAAAACATTTGTCATTGGGGCAGAAAGTGAGATGAAATCTTCTGAAGAGGTGCACAGACAGCAAAACAAATGTCACAGGGGTGATAACCCTTCCCTATGTTTTTCAAAAAGCTTAAAAATAGATTTTTTTTTGGCTGGAGCTACACTTTAAAAATGTACCAGTTCAAAATTACAAACAGATTCTACTTAACAACATACCTACAGTCCCTATCTTGTTTGCACCGCCTGTATACTGCTGATCAGAGTATATAGGGCCTGGGGGCCCCACGCCTTTCCTTTTTTTAATTTGGGTGTGGGGTTCCCCTTAATATCCATACAAGACCCAAAGAGCCTGGTAATGGACTGGGGGGGTACCCATGCTGTTTGTCTCACTGATTTTCATCCATATTGCCGGGACCCGACATTACATTAAAGCCGCAGGCAGTTTTAAATGACTTTTATTCCTTTAAAAATGTGATTTTGTGCAGGGACTGTTCTAAGCACGGGAAACATGCGCCACTTTACAGGCATACTATAGGCACCTCTCAGGTACGATATTTAAAGGAATATTTCACTTTTATTTTTTCACTTTAAGCATCATTAAAATCATTGCTCCCAAAAAAACGACAGTTTTTTAAAAACTTTTTTTTGCATTGATACGTGTCCCCTGGGGCAGGACCTGTGTCCCCAAACACTTTTTAGGACAATAACTTGCAAATTAGCCTTTAAAATTAGCACTCTTGATTTCGAACGTTCAAGTCCCATAGACTTTAATGGGGTTCTAAAGTTTGTGCGAACTTGCGGTCCGTTTGCAGGTTCTGGTGCGAACCGAACCGGGGGGTGTTCGGCTCATCCCTAATCTCCTGTTCTGGATCTGCATTCTCTGGTCATCTCCTGTACCAGCTTTGCAGTCTCTGGTTATCTCCTGTACTAGATTTGCAGTCTCTGGATATCTCCTTTATTAGATCCACAGGCTCTGGTTATATCCTGTATTAGATCCGCAGTCACTGGTTATCTCCTTTATTAGATTTGCAGTCTCTGGTCATCTCCTATACTAGATTTGCAGTCTCTGGTTATCTCTTGTACTAGTTTTGCAGTCTCTGGTCATCTCCTGTACTAGATTTGCAGTCTCTGGTTATCTCCTGTACTAAATTTGCAGTCTCTGGTTTTGCAGTCTCTGGTCCTGTACTAGATGTGCAGTCTCTGGTTTTCTCTTGTACTAGATTTGCAGTCTCTGGTTATCTACTGTATTAGATGTGCAGTCTCTGGTCATCTACTGTACTAGATTTGCATTCTCTGGTTATCTCCTGTACTAGATTCATAGTCTTTGGTTATCTCCTGTTGTTTATGAACAGTATAGCTGTAAACTTCTAATAGGTAAAAATTTTAGTTGATCACCAGTCTCTGGTTATCTCCTGTATTAGATCCACAGTCTCTGGTTATCTCCTGTATTAGATCCACAGTCTCTGGTTACCTCCTGTATTAGATCCGCAGTCTCTGGTTATCTCCTGTATTAGATCTGCAGTCTCTGGTCATCTCCTGTATTAGATTTGCAGTCTCTGGTCATCTTCTGTATTCGATTTGCAGTCTCTGGTCATCTTCTGTATTAGATTTGCAGTCTCTGGTCATCTCCTGTACTGGATTTGCAGTCTATGGTTATCTCCTTTCTTAGATCCACAGTCTCTGGTCTTCTCCTGTATTATAGTTGCAGTCTCTGGTCATCTCCTCTACTAGATTTGCAGTCTCTGGTTATCTCCTGTAGTAAATTTGCAGTCTCTGGTTATCTCCTGTACTAGATTTGCAGTCTCTGGTTATCTACTGTACTAGATTTGCAGTCTCTGCTTATCTACTGTACTAGATTTGTAGTCTCTGGTCATCTCCTGTATTAGTTTTGCAGTCTCCTGTCATCTCCTGTATTAGATTTGCAGTCTCTAGTCATCTCCTGTATTAGATGTGCAGTCTCTGGTCATCTCCTGTACTAGATTCATAGTCTCTGGTTATCTCCTGTACTAGATTTTCAGTCTTTGGTCATCTCCATTGCTAGATTTGCAGTCTCTGGTCATTTCCTGTATTAGATTTGCAGTCTCTGCTCATCTACTGTTCTAGATTTGCAGTCTCTGGCCATCTCCTGTACTAGATTTTCAGTCTCTGACCATCTCCTGTACTAGATTTGCAGTCTCTGGTCATCTCCTGTGCTAGATTCATAGCCTCTGGTTATCTCCTCTACTATGATTTGCAGTCTTTGGTCATCTCCATTGCTAGATTTGCAGTCTCTGGTTATCTCCTGTACTTGATTTGCAGTCTCTGGTTATCTCCTGTACTAGATTTGCAGTCTCTAGTTATCTCTTGTACTAGATCTGCAGTCTCTGGTTATCTCCTGTATTAGATCCACAGCTTCTGGTCATCTCATTTAGTATGTTTCTCAGTGTCTCAGTGAGCAGTAATGATGTGCAGTAACCTCAAACAACCAGTCAGTGATCGGTAATAATGCTGTATCCTCTGGCAACCAATTGCAATTGCGGTATGATCTGCTGCAGTAAACTGATTTTGAGTCTTACTGCTATTTGTTATATGTCTAAGAGCAGTTGGGGGGCCCAAGAAAATGTTTGCCCGGGGCCCAATAAATATTAAAGATGGCCCTGCATGTGCAGTGAGTCACTGCTCAATTTTTCAGGGGAAGGTCTGCTAGCAGAAGGCTCCAATTAATAGGGCCTGGAGGATACATTTTACAAATAAAGAATAGCTTAAACAGGGTGCTCATCTTGCAGGTATGTTGGTGAACATGCTGGTTGACCATTAGGTGCTGATTTGGAAGCAGGACGGTCTTTTTTGGTAGGCCAAGAGGAAACAGCCATAATACCCCAGGCCCTCAGAAGTTTTAGCCTCTTTTTTTCTGGTTAAAAGATAGTATGGGTGTCACCGTTTCTAAAGACCAATAGCTTGGACAGATTTCCCCATCTATAGATAATTTTATGGTTCTGCAATACTTTGATAATTTATTCTATTTCTTACTGATCTGCAGGGTGTATTGAGGGTGGCCAGCATAAAATTGCAAATTGGCATATGGAGAAGGTAGCCGTTCTGTAGTGCGGGATCTAGCCATCAGCTGATCTTTTTTTTTTTTCAAATATAATTTTTTATTGAACACCAATAAAGGACGAGACCCCATTATTACAACAGTGGTATAAAGATAATTGAGGTTGTAAACATTAAGTTTGATTCACAGTAAATCAATGAACATATCACATTGTCATATTACTTATTGGTACAGAACAAGATAAAGTTTGCAGTTAGTTTGCTCAGAAAAAAACAAGTGTGACATGGCTATCTTGTAAGTTCAAGGGGGTAACAGGTTCTCCGCAATCTCTTTTCCCTCTTTTCCTAAAATAACCACAAAATAGAAATAAATTATTGTCAAAGAATAGTGTGGAAAAAGCAGAGTAGAGGGGAATACTAGGGGGAGAGGGAAGGGAAGGAAAGGGAAGCAAATAAGGGGACGACTATGGCTCAGGAACATAGCAGTAGCTCATGAGTGAGTTATGATTAAGGATGAGCCGAATACCCCCCGGTTCGGTAAAAAAAATTTGGACGAGCAAAAGAACACCGTTCAAGTCTATGAGACACGAACATGAAAAATCAAAAGTGCTCATTTTAAAGGCTTATATGCAAGTTATTGCCATAAAAAGTGTTTGGGGACCTGGGTACTGCCCCAGGGGACATATATCAATGCAAAAAAAGGTTTTTAAAACGGCCGTTTTTTTCGGGAGCAGTGATTTCAATAATGCTTAAAGTGAAACAATAAAAATGAACTATTCTTTTAAATATCCTGCCTGGGGGGTGTCTATGGTATGCGTGTAAAGAGGCGCAGTTTTCCCGTGTTTAGAACAGTGCCGCAGCAAAATGACATTTCTAAAGGAAAAAGTAATTTAAAACTGATCGTGGCTGTAATGAATTGTCGGGTGTGACAGACTCACCCGGGACAGAGGCTTTTGGAGGGGACTGAATGATAGCCTCTTGCCTACCAATTATGGGCCCTGGCATTTGGGGGAACGGTGCTCTTTGTGAGCTGTATGCCTGGGGACCCTTGAGGTGATGTTACTTTAGATTCAGGTCCATGTCCCCCAAGACACACAGACTCTGGGAACCCTGTATATGCCATATTAGGAATAATGACTGATTCATACTGTTGGGACACATACTGTTAGATGCTAATGTCATCAACTCCAGCGACCTGTCTCTTGTCTTCTATAATGTAAATGAGTCTAGTCTGGCTTGCCACAGTTTCTAAGAATATTTCACCCATTGTTGTTTGTGCTAATTAACCCTGCAATTGTATGAAGGAGTTCTGTGTTCATGTTTATGATAATGTATAATCTACTGTGTGAAGCTCGGTGACAACAGGTCTGACCTGTAGTGAAATCCTGATTAATCATAACAATGCTCAGGAGGGCATGGAGTCACATCGGCTGCTTTAAGGGATTAGTTAATTAGCTCTTGTTAATTCTGTTTCTGGTTACAGTTGTATTGTTAGAGTAATATGAGCAGGAGGGAGGAACCTCCTCTTTTATTGTAATTAGGACTTGTATTATGGTTCTAATAAAGACAGTCCATGTTCAGAAACTAAACAAGTATTGTCTTGTTTTGTGCTTGTGAGCGTTTGGAACATCTGATATCTATATTCAGACTAGGAGGACGTGGTAAATGACAAAAGCACTCAAGCGGAGTGTGGGGACATTTCGTTACATCGGGTTTCGGCAATATACATACAACTCATTGAAAAAAACGGCATGGATTCCCCCACCCAGTCCATTACCAGGCCCTTTGGGTCTGGTATGAATATTAAGGGGAACCCCGAACCAAGAAAAAATTGTGTGGGGGTCCCCTCAAAATCCATACCAGGCCCTTCAGGTCAGGTATGGAAATTAAGGGGATCCCTGCACCAAATTTAAAAAAATGCCATAGGGGTCCCCCCCAAACAACTTTTTATGAAAATAACTTGCATATAAGCCTTTAAAATGAGCACTTTTTCATGTTAGTGTCCCATAGACTTTAACGGTGTTCAGCGGCTTTCAAATTTGCCACGACCATCGCATATTGTACAGTGTTCGCTGAACGTCCGAACAACCAAAGTTTGGCCCAAACATATGCTCGGGTCGAACCGTTCGCCCAACCCTAGTTATGATCCAAGGAGGGTTTTCCCTTCATCGGAGAGAATAAAAATGTTTCAAAGACTCCAGGTCTTTGTGTATTTCTCACGGTTATGATCTGCATTTAAAAAACCAGGTTCTGTACAACTGATTTTTTGTAGGTTTAAGCAGGGATTTTTGAAAGGTGTAGAAGGAAAAATGCTGCATCGTCTGGTATCTTGTATTCTGTAAATTTCTGCATAATGCGACAGACCTCTCCCCAGAAATTCTCCAATCTGGAGCAAGACCAGACGATGTGCAGTAGTGTCCCCACATCCCCCCCACACCGGCATCAATGATCCAAAGTGGCAGGGTAACACCTGTGTAATCTGGAGGGCGTGAGGTACCATCTGGTCAATATTTTTAAATTTGTATCCTGTATTTTGGTACACAGGGATGATTTAAGGGCAAATCTGATGATGTATTGCTTTTGTGTCACAGAGAACTTGTGGTTAAGATCTGTCTACCATCTCTCCATACAGGGTAGAAGTGGTTGTTCCAAGAGTGTGTTCAAAAGAGAATACGTTTTAGAGAGAACTTGGGGTAAAGGCTCAGTCCCAGAACAATATTCTTCAAAGGTCGTCAGTTGAGAAATTCTGAGGGTCAAGAATAGAGTGTAGGAAATGTTGCAATTGCACCACTTTCCAAAATGAAAGTTGGTAGGGGCCCGCAGAGTTGACTGTCTCCGGGATGGAGGGCCACCACCCCACAGTAAAAAACTGAGAGGCATGGTCAAATCCTGAGTTACGCAAGGACATGAATTCTGCAGGATGAAAGCCTGGCTGGAAATCTGGGTGTCCGAGAATTGGAGATAGTGGTGATTATTTCATCGTGAGAGAAGCTTGCAGGGCGAATTGGGAGCTTTGCATTAATGTGGTCTCTATCAATGTGTGAGATTTCATCTCTTGAGGTAGGGAGTCATAGCACCATAGATCACTCTTCAAGGGTCTTTTGGATTGAGTTTGTTCTATATGTACCCAGAGTTTGGATACCACATGGTGCCACCAATCAAGTACTCTGCCCAGGTAGATAGCCTGGTAATACTTCCGAATATCTGGTAAATGCAGGATTTTTTGTGCGCCCAGACAAAGCGGGTGAAAACAAAAATATAGAAAGAAACTCAGCGCTCAGGATAGCAACAATACTCAAGTGACTCTTGTGTTCAGAGAATAAAGTGACTTTTGTGCTCCCCTTGATGGGTCCCTACTCACCAGCTCCCTGCACTCCTGCAGGGGTAATGGGCATGTAAAGACAACCTGGGATGGTTCCTGGTATCTCTCCTCATGGTCCGCATGTGGTATCTATGGTCTGTAGGGCCTCAGAAGCTCACTCCACCCAGTAAGGGTATCCAAAGGAGTCTTCCTGGTCACTTTTCCCAAAGTTGATTCATCAGCTGTTCATAGTTAGATCCTCATAGAAAGAGATAGGGCTTCCATTGTGTAGTATTTTAAAAAAAATATTTATTAAAAGTTGTAAGCAAAAACAAAACCAAAAGGTGTCCCTGTATAGGGAGACCTATAAACACAATGAAACAGGCAATCTGTAAGGGCACTGATTCACAGCTTGCGCTCCACCCACCTGCATTCCAGCCCCCTACTTCTGTACCGGAAATGACCTACTAGCGTAGCCACACCTACTACACCAACTTTTTTGCCACTCTTTTGCTAGCGGTGGCCCGGTCTTCTCTGTCGTCTTGTTTCCTCCTATCTTCTTCCGATTTTGACACAACGCTGTCTCCTGAGGTGTGCAACGACTTATATAGGCATGGGGCGTGGTCACTGGGTGATGTCACCTGGTGGCCCCGCCCCTTATGACGTCACAGTACCATCATGCCCCGGGACTGTGACGTCATAAGGGGTGGGGTCACCGGGTGACATCACATGCCTATATAAGTTGTTGCGCACCTCGCACATGGCATTAAATCATGTCAACATTGGAAGACGAGAAGAGGGAACAAGACGACGGAGAAAACCGGGCCACCGCTAACAAAAGAGCGGCAAAAGAGCAGACGATATCGGGTCGCCCGGCAGAAGAACCAGAGAGCAGGAGAAGAACCGGAGACCTGGAGAAGAGGGCGGAGACTGGGAGAAGAGGCCAGAGAGCGGGAGAAGAACCGGACACTGGGAGAAGAGGCCGGAGACCGAGAGAAGAGGCTGGAGAGTGGGAGAAGAACCGGAGAAAGCGAAGTTGGAAGAAGGTAGCTGCCTAATAAATTACTTATAAGAAGAGCAGAAGATAGCGGAGGAGCCCAGCAGAAGAACCAGAGAGCGGGAGAAGATCCAGAGACCTGGAGAAGAGGCCGGAGACTGGGAGAAGAGGCCGGAAAAAGCGAAGTTGGAAGAAGACCCCCGGAGCTGCCTAATAAATTACTTTAAAAACCTGTCTAGTGTGTTTTTTTATTGATACTTTTCCCCCCAGGTGAATGGATAGGGGTACGATGTACCCCATACTCATTCACATAGGGTGGGGGGGCCGGGATCTGGGGGCCCCCTTATTAAAGGGGGCTCCCGGATTTCGATAAGCCCTCTGCCCGTAGACCCTCACAAACAATGGCCAGGGTTATCGGGAAGAGGCCCTTGTCCTCATCAACATGGGGACAAGGTGCTTTGGGGTGGGGGGGCCACAGGGCGCCTCCCTACTCCAAAGCACCCACCCCCCATGTTGAGGGCATGCGGCCTGGTAAGGTTCAGGACCAGCCGGGCTGCGTGCTCGGATAAGGGTCTGGTATAGATTTTGGGGGGGAACCCCATGTCGTTTTTTCGGCGTAGGGGGTTCCCCTTAAAATCCATACCAGACCTAAGGGCCTGGTATGCTCTTGGAGGGGAACCCATGCCTTTTTTTATTTAAAATTTGTCGTGGGGTTCCCCCTCATAATTCATACCAAACACCTGTCAGCAATGCTTGTCGCTCATCAGGAAAGGAAAAAACACATTTTTCCTTTCCCGATGAGCGAGCCAGCTAGGCGCTGGCTCCTGCGATGGGGCTCGCAGGTGTCAAATCTCACCAATAACATTGGTGAAATTGACACAATATCGCGGTCACCTACTGTAGGGAGTTGGCTATTTGTTTCCTGGAAGCTGGGGGGACTGACGAAAAACCTGTGGAGGCATCCACCGAGGGGATCAGGGGGACATTAAAGTCTCCACCCAATATCAGCTGGCCCTCCGTAAACTCCAGGAGTTTTTCCAGGGTATGTTGGATAAAGGTATCTTGGTGATCATTGGGGGCATATAGCGTTGCCAGGGTAATTTGCACTTTGCCTATCATCCCTTAAGGAATACAAAGCGTCCATTGGGATCTTTAATGACATCTTGGCACTGCCATGGTAGTTTACTGGACAGCAATAAAGAGACTCCTTTAGTCTTGGCTGCTGGGTTAGTGGAGTGATATGTCAAGGGGAAGTACTTGTTTTTGAGAATTGGGAGTCTCTCATTTTTAAAGTGAGTTTCCTGGATGAAAGCAACATCAGCATGAGAGCTCTTTAACTGCTTGCCGACCAGCCACCGTCATTTTACGGCGGCAGGTCAGCGCGATCCTGCGAGCAGGACGTGCCGATTCGTCGTAGTTATAAGGCCATGATCCGTCGTAGCTATACGTTGGCTCGCAGGATCGGGATAGCAGTGGGGGTGCCGATGCTTGTGGCCGACGTTTGCAATGACCGCTGGCCATGAGCGATCGTGGGCACGAGAGGCAGAACAGGGACATGTGTTGTGACAGATCGTGAGTTCCTATTAGCTAGGAACCACGATCTGTCATTTCCTCTAGGCCAGTCCCCTCTCCCTACAGTTAGAAACACACATAGGGAACACAGTTAACCCCTTGATCGCCCCCTAGTGTTAACCCCTTCCCTGCCAGTGAAATTTTTACAGTAATCAGTGCATTTTTATAGCACTGATCGCTGTATAAATGCCAATGGTCCCAAAAAAGTGTCCAATGTGTCTACCATAATGTCGCAGTCCCAATAAAAATCGCAGATCGCCACCATTACTAGTAAAAAAAATAATAATAATAAAAATGCTATAAATCTATCTCCTCTTGTATAGACGCTATAACTTTTGCGCAAACCAATCAATATGCGCTTATTGTGATTATTTTTACCAAAAATATGTAGAAGAATACATATCGGCCTAAACTGAGAAAAAAATTTGCTTTTTAAAAAAAAAAATGGGGATATTTATTATAGCAAAAAGTACAAAATATTGTGTTTTTTTCAAAATTGACGTTGCAAAAAATAAAAACCGCAAAGGCGATAAAATACCACCAAAAGAAAGCTCTATTTGTGGGAAAAAAAGGATGTCAATTTTGTTTGGGTGCAGCGTCGCACGACCGTCAGTTAAAGCAACGCAGTGCCGAATCGCAAAAAATGGCGCGGTCATTCAGCAGCCAAACCTTCCCGGGGCTGAAGTGGTTAAATCATTTAAAAGCATGCGTCTTTTCTCAGATATATTAAGACCTTTCACATTTACTAATACCACTTTTATAGATTCCATCGCCACGTTGTAAGGGGGTAAGGGGGAAGGGGGGGAGGTGGGGGTAGGAAGGGGGTAGGTAGGAGGGAAGGGGGAGAGAAGTAGGAACTAAAAGAGCAGATAGGTGGAGGAAGAGGAAAGGATGGCAAGTTAAAGGGGTAGAGGATGAGAAAAAGAAACAAGAGAGTTCAGGGCAAGAACCCTGAAGTAACTGAATTTGCAAGTAACAAACTTATTATATCCTAGCACGACCGAAGGTCCGGAAGTGTACGCTAGCCTACGTGGGCGAAAGGTTAGTCAACAACCAAGAAAACAGGACCCAACCCTCCCATCCACCCCCGCAGGAACTTCAGTTCGGTTAGAAGCATTAATAGTGAAAAAGGAGAACATAAAAAACCAACATAGTAAAAAGCAAAAAAGAAAATGAGAATGAAAATGAAGCATCATAGAGTCATATTGCACAGATGAGGGTCCCCTACCTGGCACGATGTGTCTCATGAGGCCTGCACACCAGCTGTCAAAGTCCACCCCTTCCCCACTAATGGGTATGAGGTCCCTGGAGGCATGGTTCAACTTTATGTAGCCACTCACTTTGGAGGCCTAACACCCCAAATAGACATTCAGCTGGGTTCTCTGACTCTGGATTACCTGTGGCACTTGGGGTGTATAAAGATCCCCCCCTAGCTGAACCTAACAACAAGTGAGTGGAGCATAGCCCAGCATTTTAATTGAAAATGTAGGCATTAATAGCGGCTGAGTAGCGTCCTCACTGTGAAGCTCATGGCTCCACTAGATCTCACCCCTAGGAGTTCCACTATCCCCATAGAGAGTAGGGGGTCTTATCAACATCGTGAGGAGGGAGAGGCTTCAGCCGAGTTGGCGGAGTGTCCGCCACTTCCAGCAGTCTTCAGCGCCCCCCGGGACAATGTAGGTGTAAGTACGCCCCCTAACTCCCCTCCCCAGGGGGAACCCCAGAGGGGGGCACACCCCAGTCATTAGCTCAACAACATACCCCTCATACAGTATTATAACATTGAATATGCAACTAAAGAATATATACATATATCGCAGAGCACAGAGTTGTATGGATTGCACTCTGGGAGCCAAACTAGTGTCTGAACCCCAGTACCGAAGCTAAATGTACTCATGACCAGTCAGGGTACTGGGAGATCTTCAGCAAAAATATTAAGGCACAAGGGCTACTTGTAGGTGCATAGTGGAAGCATAGTTCTGTATCCATGGTGTATAGGGGGAAGAAGACTCCATGTCATGTGCAGATATTCATGTGGCATGGTGTCACACTCCATAGAGTGGGTACAGACAGTGTGGGCTATCCCTCAGTGACAAGGTGGTTCCAGCATAAATGTACTATAGCAAAGTTATAAGGAGGCTGGCTATGTGTTGGGGGATAATAATGGGTGCCCCAAGCAAAAAAAAAAAGAGACACAAAAAATAAACATAAATATTGAAACAGTAAACGTTGCACAATAGGAGGGCAGAACAGAGTGTACATTAATGTTGACTTTTGTGCAGTGCAGGGCTACTCACGACTCATGTGTCTCCTCCAGGGATGGTGCTCATGAATGGCATCAGCTCCTTTGTGGCCTGGTTTGGAAGTCACTGCCGGGTACAGCATGGCCCTCAAGGCCAAAGGATTGTGGGATAAAACCCAGCCAGTCAGGGACCGCAATCGGTGCTGATGCCAGGAAGGTGAAGAGAGTTAGAAGGGACTCCCATGAGTGGAGATAAAAGGATTGCTGGTCTTTTCAGAAGGTGATCGATAGGGGGAAACCCCAGCAGTAGATGACATCCAGTCTCCTTGCTAGATCCAAGAGCAGCTTCAGAAGGGCTTGGCACTGTAATGTTGCTCTGGAGAGGTCTGGTAAGATTTTAACCAATGCGCTGTCAAACACCAGGTCTTCTGCTTCCCATGCTTTCCAGGCTATAATATCCTTGTGTATATAGTAGTGCAGCCAACAGATCACATCTCAGGGTCTAGCTGGGTCATTCGACCGGGGGGCCCAAGGCTCTATGTACCTGGTCTAATTCCACGCGTTCTGGTAGTTGCTCACCCGCAACTCTCCTGAAGATGTCTGTAATGGTAGCGGCTAGATCTGCTGGGCCTGTGGCTTCCACTAGGCCTTGGAGCCATAAGTTGTTCTGTCAGCTCAGGTCTTGAACGTACTGTTTAACAGCACGTATTTCCTTCCTATGAGTAGCTTCCACGCATCCTATCAGGGCCTCAATGTCGGCTTTCGTCAGCAGTGCCTGGAGGATGGATTTCAGTTCAGCATCCTCTCTGTAAGTCAGGGCAGGTGAGGCAGGCCCTCAGCTGATCTTTTACATGAAAAAGTGAATATGCATTAGTAAGTCCCTGGAAACGTCTTCTGGAACAAAAGATGGTTTTGGTAGATGATGAATCCTGTCTATAATTAGCTCAGACTCAGGCACATCTGGCAGTAAGATTTTAAATAAGTCACAGGTAGGGATGAGCACACCCCACCCACAGCCCGCCAGGAAGTCGGCACTGCGCTGCGCTAATCACAGGCAGTGAGACATTTCCTGATCTCTGCAGCCGTGCATCGGGACAATGTCTCACTGCCTGTGATTAGTGCAGTGCTGACTTCCTGGCGGGCTCTGCATGTGGCGTGTGCGAACACGCTGGAGCTCATCCTTAGTCACAGGCATAGCAATGGAGCTCATGTGGCTGCACTGATTCAGGAATACCTCTTATCTTTAAATTATTCTGCCTGGAGTGATCCTCTAAGTCTGCAAGCTTGGCCCTGAACCATGTGTGCTCATCTTTATGTTCATCATGAGAACCCACAAGGTCATTGATGGTATGAGCAAATTAATCCATCTTATTTTCAATATGATTGACCCTTGAAACTAGGGCCTGTACCCAAGGCCTTCTTTAATATTGGTTGGACCTTGGGCAAACATTTTCTTTGGGCCCCCCAGATTTCCCTCCCCTCTGAGACATAAAATAAATAGCAGTTAGATTCAAAATCAGTTTACTGTTTGCAGATCAGGCAGCGATTGCGATTGGTTGCCAGAGGCTACAGCATATCATTACCACTCACTGACTTACAGCACACACTAAGACTGACTGATTATTTGCTAGAGGTTACAGCACATCATTCACAAAAATATATAGTCCAAATTTTTTTTATGTTTGGTGATCAACAAAATGTGCTGGCTGCTATTACATGTTTTATATGTTTTATTTATTTTAGCGCTGATACCCACCTACCTCTTGTTTTACTGCACATAATTACTGATAACCGATTGGTTGCTAGAGGTTACTGCACATCCTTACTGCTCATTGATTGGATACTAGAGGTTACATGCTTACTACTTACTCATTGGTTGCCAGAGGTTACTGCACATTATTACCACTCACTGATTGGCTGCTAGGGGTTACTGTGCATCATTACCACCTATTGGTTACTAGAGGTTACAACACATCAATACAGCTCACTGATTGGTTGCAGAAGGTTACGACACATCATCCCCCCACTGCCTGCACACTATGGACTGGGGAGATGAGGGAATCCACCACTAGACAGAAAACTTCTAGAACTTGCTATTAGCAACGAGCAGAGTAGATCACACTCAGCAATGAAGGTTAACTAAGTGCAGGTAGGAACAGAGTCCAATGTGAGCAGTATCCAAAAGGACAGGCTCCCAGAAATAAATGACTAATCATGTCACCTGCAGTAGAGCAGGATTAAGAGGTGAGCTATGTACAGAATGCAGAGTAGGAGGGGTGCTACATACAGAGTGCAGGATTGAGGGGGTGCGCTTTGTACAGAGTGTGGGTTTGGGGGTGCATCGAAGACTCATCGAAGATAAAATTACAGAAGTAGCGGAGATGGACAGAAGGGCATTATTCAAGACAAACAAACACCAAAACCAAAAAATAAACCAAGAACCCATTATTTTAGATTAAAATTTACAATATAAACAAATAGAAACGATTATACAACGTCAGTGGCATATACTGCAAACAGATAAACATCTATAAGGGGGCATGGCCTGGATGGGATCTGAGATGGCAGCTTAAGCTGTAGGCCCCTGCATATCGAGGACTGATCTTTACCTCCCCAGGGATATACACCGTCAATTTCAGCATGGGTAAGCCAAGCAGGAGTGCCTCTACACCCCGCACAGAAAAAGAGTCTGAAACACAGCTCAGCCACAATATCCCAGAGCTGCTCAAGGCCCAGTGCTCAGGCAAGTCCGCGGCTTCACAGGCCTCCACACCATGCTCGCCGAGCACCAACACACTCTTAATACTAGCACTGAATGGTGGCTATGCCCAGTGGGATGAAGTGGGAAGCATCAATCTGCCTGTATGGAGATGCTTGGTTAAGGTTTCTTATCTAGTACCTTATATAACCCATTGGAAACTGTATGCAGATTTGATTACCTAAACTTAAACCCCTATTGAGGGAACTGAATCCACAACTGGTGATAAGAGAGCTCAACATGCCTAATTTGAGAGTCCAAATCCTTTGGTTCAAGGTTCAAGTCTCAAGGACTCATACCCAGAAAGATGGGTGTACTCTTTAATAAGTTCATTCTTATCCTATAGCCATGACAAATTTGCCATATATGTTTAAGACCTTGGAGGGGGAGGCGGGGTGGTGGGGGCCCTGCTCGGAAAATGCAGCATTGCACTATGTCATACTTCTCACACTACTAAAAATGAATGTGCTAGTTCAATAACCATGCAACAATATATACAGAAGTGCAACTCCTTACTGGCTGCCTAGCTAGGCCTTAACGACTTCCTTGATACTTAAAGGGGGTAATCTTTGCACCCCCTTCTTTGAGAGTGTGGGGTCTTGACCTCTCCTGGTGGGGCTCCGGGCCACACCCTTTCCCTCTGGTTGATTGTCAAACCGACTACAGTAAGTTTTCCAGCTCAAAGCTGCACCCAAACTTAAGGATACACCCTTGATCCAAAAAAGGGGTCACTTTTAATATGACTTGATGACAAATCTTATGCTAAGACCCATAGGATGGACATTCCAGGGCTTACTGCTAAGGTCCTTCCTATCTTGGGAACTTCCTCCGAGAAGGCAGTCTCCGGGTGGTGTGCTTCCGCACTAGTTCGAGCATCATTAGTTATATATGGAAGCAGAGGCTGAATATGCTTTACAATTGATGAGTTAACAGTGCACGGAGCTTACCATCCGGGGAACTATGATGATAGGCCCTGGAAATAATATATAACCTAGATTTGAAATAACAAGCATGACTCAATGGTAAGAGATCATATGGTCCCGACCTCCTGGGATGCAGGAGCTATAGGTAATTAGGGATGAGCCGAACACCCCCCTGTTCGGTTCGCACCAGAACATGCGAACAGGAAAAAAGTTCATTGGAACACGCGAACACCGTTAAAGTCTATGGGACACGAACATGAATAATCAAAAGTGCTAATTTTAAAGGCTTATATGCAAGTTATTGTCATAAAAGTGTTTGGGGACCTGGGTCCTGCCCCAGGGGACATGGATCAATGCAAAAAAAAGTTTTAAAAACGGCCGTTTTTTCAGGAGCAGTGATTTTAATAATGCTTAAAGTCAAACAATAAAAGTGTAATATCCCTTTAAATTTCGTAGCTGGGGGGTGGCTATAGTATGCCTGTAAAGGGGCGCATGTTTCCTGTGTTTAGAACAGTCTGACAGCAAAATGACATTTTGAAGGAAAAAACACATTTAAAACTACCCACGGCTATTGCATTGCCGAAAATACACATAGAAGTTCATTAATAAAAACGGCATGGGAATTCCCCACAGGGCAACCCCGAACCAAAATTTAAAAAAACAAATGACGTGGGGGCCCCCCTAAATTCCATACCAGGCCCTTCAGGTCTGGTATGGATATTAAGGGGAAACCCGGCCTAAATTTTTTAAAAAAATGACGTGGGGTTCCCCCTAAATTCCATACCAGACCCTTCAGGTCTGGTATGGATTTTAAGGGGAACCCTGCGCCAAAAAAAAAAAACAAAAACGGCGTGGGGTCCCCCCAAAAATCCATACCAGACCCTTATCCGAGCACGCAACCTGACAGGCCGCAGGAAAAGAGGGGGGGACGATAGTGCGGCCCCCCCCTCCTGAACCGTACCAGGCCACATGCCCTCAACATTGGGAGGGTGCTTTGGGGTAGCCCCCCAAAACACCTTGTCCCCATGTTGATGAGGACAAGGGCCTCATCCCCACAACCCTGGCCGGTGGTTGTGGGGGTCTGCGGGGGGGGCTTATCGGAATCTGGAAGCCCTCTTTAACAAGGGGACCCCCAGATCCCGCCCCCCCCTGTGTGAAATGGTAAGGGGGTACTTACCCCTACCATTTCACTAAAAAACTGTCAAAATGTTAAAAATGACAAGAGACAGTTTTTGACAATTCCTTTATTTAAATGCTTCTTCTATCTTCCTTCATCTTCTTCTGGTTCTTCTGGCTCTTCTGGTTCTTCCTCCGGCGTTCTCGTCCAGCATCTCCTCTGCGGTGTCTTCTATCTTCTTCTCCTCGGGCCGATCCGCACCCATTGCATGGGGGGGAGGCTCCCGCTCTTCTCTTCATCTTCTTCTTTATCTCTTCTTCCTTCTTCTCTTCTTCTCTTCTTCATTTTCTTCTCCGGGCCGCTCCGCATCCATGCTGTGGCATGGAGGGAGGCTCCCGCTGTGTGACGGCGTCTCTTCGTCTGACGGTTCTTAAATAACAGGGGGCGGGGCCACCCAGTGACCCCGCCCCCTCTGACGCACGGGACATGACGGGACTTCCCTGTGGCATTCCCCGTGACGTCACAGGGAAGTCCCGTCAAGTCACTGTGCGTCAGAGCCCCACAACCACCGGCCAGGGTTGTGGGGATGAGGCCCTTGTCCTCATCAACATGGGGACAAGGTGTTTTGGGGGGCTACCCCAAAGCACCCTCCCAATGTTGAGGGCATGTGGCCTGGTACGGTTCAGGAGGGGGGGGCGCACTATCGTCCCCCCCTCTTTTCCTGCGGCCTGCCAGGTTGCGTGCTCGGATAAGGGTCTGGTATGGATTTTTGGGGGGACACCACGCCGTTTTTTTTTTTTTTTTGGCGCGGGGTTCCCCTTAAAATCCATACCAGACCTGAAGGGCCTGGTATGGAATTTAGGGGGACCCCCACGTCACTTGTTTTTTTTAATTTTGGTTCGGGGTTGCCCTGTGGGGAATTCCCATGCCGTTTTTATCAATGAACTTCTATGTATATTGTCGGCAATGCAATAGCCGCGGGTAGTTTTAAATGTGTTTTTTCCTTCAAAATGTAATTTTGCTGTCAGACTGTTCTAAACACAGGAAACATGCGCCCCTTTACAGGCATACTATAGACACCCCCCAGCTACGAAATTTAAAGGGATATTACACTTTTATTGTTTGACTTTAAGCATTATTAAAATCACTGCTCCTGAAAAAACGGCCGTTTTTAAAACTTTTTTTTGCATTGATCCATGTCCCCTGGGGCAGGACCCAGGTCCCCAAACACTTTTTATGACAATAACTTGCATATAAGCCTTTAAAATTAGCACTTTTGATTTCTCCCATAGACTTTTAAAGGGTGTTCTGCGGCATTCGAATTTGCCGCGAACACCCCAAATTGTTCGCTGTTCGGCGAACTTGCGAACAGCCAGTGTTCGAGTCGAACATGAGTTTGACTCGAACTCGAAGCTCATCCCTATAGGTAATACAATAAACTCAGGATCATAGACACAACGCAGTGCTCAACGAAAAGATTTGATACTTTTATGTAACGGCTTAGCATACTTTATGCATAACTCAGATTGCCTTCTACAATTAACTTGCTCCTCCCTCTCAGAAGATACAGAATCACATTACTTTGTTTAGTTTTAAATCTTAAGATGGGACCAAAACAATATTAGACAACATTGATTGACTCCTACATGAATTTGTCCACAAAACTGTTATTTTCATGGTTTAAAGTTGAAAACTCAAGATTGTTTTGCAGCTGGAGTATAAGTTGACGGTTAAAAACTTTACATATGGTCCTTACAGAGCGGTGACCTTACTGCCCGCTTTGTCAAATTTATGCTTTTTGGCTTGCCTATTTAGTTTTCCTTTTCCTGAGATTCCCCATTGCATTCTCTGCTTATGTTAGTCCTCTTTATTGCAGAAACATATAAATCCCACCCATACCTTCACCCCCACAGCAGCAGTACTCTCACTGTATCCACTGACCCTCCAGCTCCTACTTTTCTTTTTTTAGGTGGCATAGTTTATTAGTTTATGTATCGTTACCTCTGGTATCGCCTATTACACAAAGCTTGGGATTATCACAAGATAGCTTTCATCCATCTATAATTTCCTTCTTTTCTGCAGCTTATTTAGCTTTTTCTCTTTCTTGGTTCCCTTTCTTTTCCTCCCCTCTAACTTTTCTCCCCTACCCCTCCTTCCTCTCTGCCCCCCTTCTTTTTTTTCCTTCTTCCTTCTACTTTTCTCATCTCCCTATTGGTACCCCCATAGACAGGCTTCCCCTCTTTCTTAGTTCCCTTTCTTTTTCTCCCCTCTAACTTTTCTCCCCTACCCCTCCTTCCTCCCTGCACCCCCTCTTTTTATTTTTCTTCTTCCTTCCTCCCTTCTCATCTCCCTTCTGGTACCCCCCATAGACAGACTCCCCCTCTTGCCTGTCTCCTTACAGAATTTGGAGGCTCCCTCATGTACTTGAAGGGGTTAACACACATACTCCTACTTGGCTTGTACCCCAATTTCAGGGGGAAGAAGGGTCAGTGAACCATGCAGAAGAATCCAAATAACAAATCACCTCTAACATTAATATGCATTTCACTCAATGTCAAAGTGTTGAACATACCAGAAAAAAGAACACAAGTCTTGTTTGCAATTTCCATAAAGCCCAGTTTCTCTTTCTTCAAGAAACCCACTTTCGATCGGGTTCAATCCCCAAATTTACCAACCACCTTTATCAGACAGTATTCCATTCAACAAACCCCTCTGCTAAAACTAAGGGAGTAGCCATACTGATTTCTAAGCACGCCCAATTCCAGATGCTGGACTCCCTTGTAGATCCAGAGGGTAGATTTATTTTCCTCAAGGGCCAATTTGCCTCAATACCCTCTCTAACCCTAACACATCAACAGGATGCATGTTAGGTGCCCATATAACGGTCCTCCCTAAAGAGTGTAAGGATGCCACACAAGTCTCAGACTATAGACCTATTTCCCTGCTAAACTCAGACATAAAATTATATCCAAATAGACTGTTGCCCCTCCTGTCTAACATCATATCTCTAGATCAGGTGGGCTTTACACCAGGTAGAAAAGCCAGGGACAACACCATCCAAGCTCTAAAGCTACACCACTGGCTGACATAGTCTCAAACCCCAGGCTTTTTTCTATCGCTGGATGTGGATAAGGTTTTCGACAGGGTGGCCTGGAACTACATGCGCAAGGTTCTGAAAGTGATTGGACTCCAGCCGCGCATGATAGCCCATATTTTAGCACTGCATTCCAATCCTTCCGAGAATGTTCGGATTAACGGCCACCTGTCGAACGCCTTCACCATTAGCAATAGGACCATTGGTCCCCCCTGATTTATGTTCTTACCCTGGAACAAATTAAGACTGAACCCAGACATTAAGGGACTCCGGATGAGAGATAGAGAGTTCAAGGTTGCTGCATTTGCAGACAACATCCTTCTATCCTTGAGGTCGCCTCACACTACCCTACCAAATCTATTAAAAGATATACACCACTTTGGTACCCTGTCAAACCTCAAAATTACCTATACTAAATCACATGCATTGAATGTCTCCCTCAACAGACAGGAGGTAGAAAGTTGTGAAAGTTCCTTTCCATTCATATGGAAAAGGGACACAATTACATACCTAGGAACCCAGATTACCACCAAATTGTCAGACCTATACAAATGTAATTTTCATGTGGCATTGAATAAGGCCAAACTGGATCTAAAGAACTGGGCAGGCTTCAATGTTTTGTGGTTTGGCCGATCTGTTTGGTTAAAATTATGGTTTTCCCTTGCTTTCTATACTTGAGACTTGCAGACCATCCTGATCCGGCTTCCGGCATTCATTCTTGTGACGCACAGATGGACCTGCTCAATGCTTATCTGGAGAAACTGCCCACTACGTATTAAATATACCCAGCTAACACGTACAAAGACTAAGGGGGAAATTGGTTCACCGAATCTTCACGAATACTATCTAGCCTGCCACCTCACAAGAATCGTAGATTGGAATATTCACAAATCCAAGAAACTCTGGGTATATCTAGAAACCTCCTTCACACAATTTCCAGTTCATACTCTCCATTGGCTACTCCCCCGACACTGGCCAAGAGAGATCCTGACACATTATCTTATCCAACCCTACCTGGCGGCCTAAACACAGGCGGCAAAATCGTAAACCTTCTCTTCAACTCCGGGGCCCCTAACCATGCTAAAAGGAAACCCTGACTTCCCTCCGGGTAACACTAGCTTGTTTTTGAGTTACGAATGGCCTTATAAAGATATGTTGGCACACCACTTCTTTTTGAAAGGCACCCCTCGCTCACATGAGAACTTGACTGACATCTCTCTCACCAATTCTTTTCCTTTTTGGACGTACAGACAAATACAAATCTTTCTAGTCACACTGGCACGTCATCAACATGGACAAGAGAACTCACACCATTTAAATCCTTATGCACATGAAAATCGCCACAAAGGCACTTAATATCCTTAGTTTATGCGTTAGTCTTGGAAGAGTCTCCCAACAGCAGAGATCCTGCACGTATAGCATGGGAAAAGGAATTGCAGACTTCCTTCCCTGATGAGGAATGGGGGACTATCCAAGAATATATGCACAAGGGTTCCCTGAATGTAGCCATTCAGGAAAACAGCTACAAAATTGAAGCCCAATGGTATAGATCTCCATCTCTCCTCCACAAATTCTCGCCATCTATACCTAATATTAGGGATGAGCTGAACACCCTCCTGTTCACTTTGTACCAGAACACGCGAACAGGCAAAAAATTTGGCAGAACACACGAACACCATTAAAGTCTATGGGACACGAACATGAATAATTAAAAGTGCTCATTTTAAAGGCTTGTATGCAAGTTATTGTCATAAAAAGTGTTTGGGGACCTGGGTCCTGCCCCAGGGGACATGTATCAATGCAATTTTTTTTTTTAAAAACTCCCGTTTTTTCGGGAGCAGTGATTTTTTAATGCTTAAAGTGAAACAATAAAAATGAAATATTTATATATTGTGCCTGGGGGGTGTCTATAGTATGCCTGTAAAGTGGCGCATTGTTTAGAACAGTACCGCAGCAAAATTACATTTCTAAAGGAAAAATTGTCATTTAAAATTGGTTGCGGCTGTAATGAATTGTCGGGTCTTGGCAATATAAATAAAACTCATTTAAAAAAAGAGCATGGGATCCCCCCTGTCCATTACCAGGCCCTTTGGGTCTGGTATGAATATTAAGGGGAACCCTGAGCCAAAATTTAAAAAAAATTGCGTGGGGGTCCCCCTAAAATCCATACCAGGCCCTTCGGGTCTGATATGGAAATTAAGGGGAACCCTGCACCAATTTTTTTAAAAAAATTGCGTAGGGGTCCCCCACAAAATCCATACCAGACCCTTATCTGAGCACGCAGCCTGGCAGGCCACAGGAAAAAAAGGGGAATGAGAGAACGCCCCCCTCCTGAATCATACCAGGCCACATGCCCTCAACATTGGGAGGGTGCATTGGGGTAGCCCCCAAAGCACCTTGTCCCTATGTTCATGGAGACAAGGGCCTCATCCCCACAACGCTTGCCCGGTGGTTGAGGGGTTATGCGGGTGGGGGTCTTATCGGAATCTGGAAGCCCCCTTTAACAAAGAGACCCAAAGATCCCAGCCTTCCCTCCTCTGTGAAATGGTAACGAGGTACAAGTCCCACTACCATTTCACAAAAAAGTGTCAGAATGTTAAAAAAGACAAGACACAACTTGGGACAAGTCCTCTAATAAAAAATAAAAAAATAAAAATGTCCCACGATGTCCATTCATCTTCTTCTATCATGCCGCCCAACAGGCCGAAAAAGAAAAAAAAAATCTGCAACCGATCCGCCTCCATGGGAGGCTCCCGCCGTGTGATGTGTTCTTCACTGTGACAGCTCTTATATAACTGAAGGTGGGGCCACCCGGTGATGTAACGGTGATGTAACCAGGTGACCCCACCCCCTTTGATGCCACAGGGACTCCCCATGGCTTCACCATGGCATCAGAGAGAGGCGGGGTCACACGGTTACATAAACGGGTGACTTTGCCCCCTCTGAGGCCATGGGAAAGCCATGGGAAAGTCCCTGTGGCATCAGAGGGGGCAGGGTCACCCGGTTACATCAACGGGTAGCCCCGCCCTCAGCTATATAAGAACTGTCACAGCGAAGAAGCATCACATGGCGGGAGCCTCCTATGGAGGCAATTCAGTCACGGATTTTTTTTCTTTTTGGGTCCGTTGGGTGGCGTGATAGAAGAAGATGAATTGACATCGTGGGACATTTTTATTTTTTTATTTTATAATAAAGGACTTGTCCCAAACTGTGTCTTGTCTTTTTTAACATTTTGACACTTTTTTGTGAAATGGTGGGGTACTTATACTCCGTTACCATCTCACACAGGGGGGGGCAGGATTTGGGGATCACCTTGTTAAAGGGGGCTTCCAGGGGGCTTCCAGATTCCGATAAGCCCCCAGCCCGCAGACCCCCACAACCACCAGGCAAGGGTTGTGGGGATGAGTCCCTTGTCCCCATCAACATGGGAACAAGGTGCTTTGGGGGCCTGGTATGGTTCAAGAGAGGGGGCGCTCTCTCATCCCCCCCTCTTTTTCTGCAGCCTGCCAGGTTGCATGCTCAGATAAGGGTCTGGTATGGATTTTGGGGGACCTCTACTCCATTTTTTTAAATTTTCGGTGCAGGATTCCCCTTAAAATCCATACCAGACCCTCTGGTATGGATTTTAGGGGGACCCCTATGCCATTTTGTTTTTTAAATTTTGGTTCGGGACTCCCCTTAATATTCATACCAGACCCAAAGGGCCTGGTAATGGATGGGGGGATCCCATGCTCTTTTTTTCTTTATTAATTATTAATTATTATAATAATTTATTAATTATCTGTAGCTATATTGCCAAGACCCGACAATTAATTACAGTCGCGATCAGTTTTAAATGACAATTTTTCCTTTAGAAATGTATTTTGCTGTGGTACTGTTCTACGCATGGGAAACATGTGCCATTTTGCAGGCATACTATAGACACCCCCCAGGCACAATATTTAAAGGAATATTTCATTTTTATTGTTTCACTTTAAACATTAAAAAAATCACTGCTCCAGAAAAAATGGCTGTTTTTAAAAAACATTTTTGCATTAATACATGTCCCCTGGGGCAGGACCCAAGTCCCCAAACACTTTTTATGATAATAACTTGCATATAAGCCTTTAAAATTAGCACTTTTGAATTTTCATGTTAGTGTCCCATAGACTTTAACGGTGTTCCAGCAACTTTCGAATTTGCTGCGAACACCGCATATTGTTCGCTGTTCGGCGAACACCCGATGTTCGAGTCGAACTTGCGTTCGACTCGAACATCGGGCTCATCCCTACCTAATACCTGCTGGAGGTGTGGTGAAGCAGAAGGCACAATGCTCCATATCTGGTGGGATTGTGAATCTATCCAGCCCTTCTAGAAAGGGGTACAAGACATCATTGAGCATGTCACTACATATACCTTAAATTATATGCCAGCGCAATACCTATTACACCACGCAACCCTGTCTAAAAAAGATTATTACAAATCTTTAGCTATGCACATGGTAAATGCAGCGAGACATTTGTGTTCTGATACATTGGCGGTCGATACGTCATCTGACTATCAAAGAATGGTTCACTAGACTTTCTAAAATTGAGGAGATGGAGGAACTTATTTATCCTTCCCAAGAGTGGATACAAAAATTTACAAGTACTTGGGCATGTTGGACCCACTTTAAAACTACTGAATGTTTCCAAACATATGCTTCTTAGATAACGGATTGTCGCAAATGTTATTTATAGTGAGGACGACAATCCAAATTAAACTTACGGGCGGAGGGAGAGAAGGGAAACAAATATAACCAGCCCCGCTATCCTAACCCCCCACTCCTTTTTCCCTCTGGTTCTTCTCCCTTCCTTTCTTCTTAACCCCCTCCCCCCTTCCCTTGCCTCCTTCACTTTTTATTTTTTACTCTGTCTCTTCTTTTGCTTCTATGCTCTGCTCTGTTAGGTATCTTCCTCTGATTTAAGAGTACTGGAAATCCCCACGAACCGGGCATAGTGGGATTGACAGCTATTTGCATAGTGGTACAAATAGGCTGAGTGGCCTAACGGTTATTTTGCTTATATGAATTCCCGAATGTACTGTTTTACTTTCTTTGTTACACTGTATGGCTCGCAAGCCACTGTTGGTCCGCAACATATTTGCATGTCATATATGATGTTCAAAATGTAAACACTTACTTCTTTTTGACTTTAAGAAAAAGTTTACAAAAAAAAAACATCTTCAAGCCTAGAAAACCCAAATTTGTCTAAAGAAAGCTCCTACCATTCAAGACAAAGTGGTAAAAAGTATATTAGACCCCCAAAAAAGCACTTCACCTTCTTTACAAGCAAAGGGTTCTATCCTTGCAAAAATTGCTATGTATGTACATGCACCAAATGTCCAAATGATAAGAAATTCAACTTCCAATCTACGAGCACAGGAACAACATATAACATCAAATATTTCCTAGGATGTATTACAGAAGGGGTGATCTATGCCCTGGAATGCACATGTGGTTTAAAATACATAGGATGAATGAAGAGACCTTTGAAAATAAGAATCAATGAGCATGTGCAGAACATTCTCAAAGGATATGATAAACATAGTATATCTAAACACTTAGCCAAGGTTCACAATAGGGACCCTACTCATTTAAAAATTTGGGATATTGAACCATATAAAAACACTGGCGAGGAAATCACAAAGTCGGGACACTCAGCCAGTTAGAGTCAAAAGGGATTTTTTGGATGGATACCCTTACGTCACATGGGTTAAACATAGAATTTGATCTTAACTGCTTTATCAGTGATTTTTAACTACAGCATTATGAGTCTATTATTATATATTTTTTGTGTTTGCTGTTATTAACTTTTCTACCTTTATTATTCCTTTTTACAATATTACACATCTGCTCTGACAAGTGCAGATGGGATATACATCCCCAACCACACAATAGTGCACCACTGACACGTCTTCCTCTTTTAACATTGTCAAATATTAAAAAGGTTTTAATAGTTTAATTTTTATATTTTTTTATTATTTGCATATTCAATTTATTGTGGTTTAAATCCTTAGTATAATTTCACACCTAGATTACAAGGATATATTAATATATCCAACATATAGTTTATTGCATTCTAGATATAAATTTATTTAGATTTTTATGATATATTTTTATATTATATTTTTATTTCCTATTATTTTTAACCATTAATCCAGTATAATTATGTTTTTATATTATTTGTTACACTCCCGGTATCCCTGGGCTCCTTCCTGATTGTCCATTCTAGGCTATATACACCAGAACCCCAATATCTATATAGCAATTCATATCATAGAGAGGGACATACATGCATCTAGATCTACGATGCACCATTAGAAAGAGGGAGGCTTTGAGAAAATGGCCACCATTAGGAATATACAGAACATAGACATAGGAGATGATAGACTGTATCTCTGGGTCTTTAGAAAATGGAAGATAGTCATAGATCCTGATGCTATACTATATTAAGCCCTTGGGCTACAACAAAATGGCCACCATCATTAACAATAATATTCAGCTATAAGGACAGCTTGTATGCCGGCTGTTATACCCTGATAAAGTCACGTGAGTGTGATGTAACGCATAGGACAGGCGTGAGTGGGGCATACCAGAAATTACGCCAGAAGTTTGGCACTTGTTGAATACATGCATGTTTATTTTTGCTGCTAATGTGTGTAAAACCACCTTTTAAACTTAATAAACCTTACAAAACAGTATTATACCATGGCGAGTCTCTTTTCTCACATATGATTATAACCACAGAGGATATTGAGGGAGGATACTTAGGACCACCATAGAGAAGATACACTGACCATAGAGATACAGCCAGCTGGGGAGGAGCTCCAGAGAACCCATAGAGGAGAGAAGAGACAACACAAGAAGAGATATTCACTGAAACATCTACATAGATATATGGTGAAGGGGAACACCACTATTTGAACGATTGCCCTATTGATTACTAGTATTGGACTGCCTATGTTTACAATTCATATTAACACTGCCATTTGAGAGATGAATGTATGTTTTTTTTTATATTTTTATTTATGACACTTGCACTTTGTTTTTTCCACTTATAGGATTGGATTTTGTTTCATATTTTTGTTTTAATGTTATAGATATCATCATATGAGTTTCAATTTTTTACACTTTGTTTGCACAGCTACACTGTTTACATTTTTTGCACATCACCAACACGTCCATATCATTATATATTATAGCAGCACAGCACCACCATTACATATTTACTATAAACACATTAGCCACAGATAAGCTAACAGGTGTCTGCAGCAGCTAGCCATTCTGTATCTCATTTAAAGTGGTAGCGCATAGGTATCCACATAAAAAAAAAATACTCCTGACATAGCCCCAGCATCATTCAGGGAGGAGTCAGCTGAATTATTTGAACACAGCGTCAGCCACTTGCTTCTTCAGGATGCACAGACATGCTTGATTCTGATGTTGGTTCTGAGGTAGAGAAAGGGAGTAACATGAGCCTACAGAGTGTAGAGAACACTGATAAACAACAAATTGGCAGTCATGTTCCCCCAGCAGCAGTGTATTGCCAAGTTGGCTTCATTGATGGTAAGGATGGAGGGGATGATGATGATGAGTTCACTGACACGACTTGGGGCCGGATAGAGCAGAGGAGGAAAGTGAGGGGGAGAAACAACCCCAACGAGGCTAGATGTCCTCCAGAGGCAGCCATCATGGAACAGCAGGGAGCAGCCACCCGATGCCATTAGATTGTGGAGCTATTATCTCCCGGCCCACTTCCCACAGCTTAGCACATGTGCAGCTGATCGCACTGTTGCAATTTGCATTCTTCGCTGCAAGCAGATCAAGCGTAGCAAAAACACTGCCCATTTGGGTACCAAATGCTTGACAGGGCAATTAACCTCCCACTAAGCAAACCCATTGGCAAGAACACCTGAAAGCCACACACAAGGGACAGTTCTTCTCCTCCTCACTCCTCAACTTTTATGTCTACCCCCACTATATCTCATGACCTCTCAGTAGCCTCCACTGACATTGATGATGGTATAGCAAAGGGTGTCACAGGTCCTTGCAACACGTCTGCCAACAGCACACCACCAGCTGTAGAATATAGCAGCCACATTTCTCTGCCCCAGCTGCTGCATCGAAAAAAAAAAATACACACCCTGCCACCCACATACCCAGCGTCTAAATTCTACCTTGTCAAAATTGCTGGCTTTACAACTCCTGCCTTTCTGTCTGCTGGATTCTCCTCTCTTCTGTAAATTTGTAGAATGTGCTGTACCACAATGGCAGGTTCCCAGATGCTATTTTGTTGCATGCAAGGCCATTCCAGCTCCAGTACCATCACATGGAAGACCACAAGGTCCATATTAATGCTGACATGTGGTCCAGCAAGCATGGTCAGGGATTATATATTTTGTTCACAGTACATTGGGTAACTCTGCTTGCAACTAGGAAGTAGGGATGAGCCCACGGTTCAAGTTGAACGTAAGTTTGACTCGAAGATCGGTGTCCGTTTGTTCTAAAACACACCAAACATATGGGGCATTCGCGGGAAATTTGAGTGCCGCAGAACGCCCTATAATGCACTGCGAGGTCACAGTGCATGGCTGTATGATAACTGACCAAAGCATGCACCTGACCTGCATGCTTGCGCCATTCACAGCGCACTCTACTGAGAGAGCCATAATTGGCCAAAGGCAGGGTGCCTTTGGCCAATAATGGCTCAGGGGGACTAAGTCCATGCACCACACTATATAAGGCTACTTACATAGCGGCTGTGTACAGTGTGTGGACAGAGATAGTTTGAGCTAGATTAGACAGGCAGGCAGGTTAGTTAGTGGCAGTGTATTTTATATATATACAGTCTAGTATATACAGTATCTCACAAAAGTGAGTACACCCCTCACGTTTTTGTAAATATTTTAATATATCTTTTCATGTGACACCACTGAAGAAATTACACTTTGCTAAAATGTAAAGTAGTGAGTGTACAGCTTGTATAACAGTGTAAATTTGCTGTCTCCTCAAAACAACTCAACACACAGTCATTAATGTCTAAACTGCTGGCAACAAAAGTGAGTACACCCCTAAGTGAAAATGTCCAAATTGGGCCCAATTAGCCATTTTCCCTCCCCAGGGTCATGTGACTCGTTAGCGTTACAAGGTCTAAGCTGTGAATGGGGAGCAGGTGTATTAAATTTGGTGTTATCGCTCTCACTCACTCATACTGGTCACTGGAATTTCAACATGGCACCTCATGGCAAAGAACTCTTTGAGGATCTGAAAAAAAAAACTGTTGCTCTACATAAAGATTGCCAAGACTGTGAAACTGAGCTGCAGCATGGTGGCCAAGACCATACAGTGGTTTAACAGGACAGGTTCCACTCAGAACAGGCCTCGCCATGGCCGACCAAAGAAGTTGAGTGCACGTGCTCAGTGTCATATCCAGAGGTTGTCTTTGGGAAATAGACGTATGAGTGCTGCTCGCATTGCTGCAGAGGTTGAAGGGGTGGAGGGTCACCCTGTCAGTGCTCAGACCATATGCCGCACACTGCATCAAATTGGTCTGCATGGCTGTCGTCCCAGAAGGAAGCCTCCACTAAAGATGATGCACAAGATAGCCCACAAACAGCTTGCTGAAGACAAGCAGACTAAGGACATGTCCTGTGGTCTGATGAAACCAAGATAAATATATTTGGTTCAGATGGTGTCAAGTGTATGTGGCAGCAACAAGGTGAGGAGTACAAAGTCAAGTTTGTCTTGCCTACAGTCAAGCATGCTGGTGGGAGTGTCATGGTCTGGGGCTGCATGAGTGCTGCCAGCACTGGGAAGCTACAGTACATTGAGGGAACCATGAATGCCAATATGTACTGTGACATACTAAAGCAGAGCGTGATCCCCTCCCTTTGGAGATTGAGCTGCAGGGCAGTATTCCAACATGATAGCGACCCCAAATACACTTCCAAGACGACCACTGCCTTGCTAAAGAAGCTGAGGGTAAAGGTGACCTTCAGGTCTGGTATGGATTTTAAGGGGAACCCCCGCGCCAAAATTTTTAAAAAATGGCGTGGGGGTCCCCCCAAAATTCCATACCAGACCCTTATCTGAGCATGCAACCTGGCAGGCTGCAGGAAAAGGGGGGGACAAGGGAGAACTGTACCAGGCCACATTCCCTCAACAACAGGAGGGTGCTTTGGGGTCCCCCCCAAAGTACCTTGTCCTCATGTTGATGGTGACAAGGGCTTCATCCCCACAACCCTTGCCTGGTGGTTGTGGGGGTCTGTGGGTGGAGAGCTTACCAGAATCTTGAAGCCCCCTTTAACAAGGGGACCCCCAGATCCCCCTCATGTGAATGGTTAGGAGTACATTGTACCTCTACCCATTGACCAAAAAAGTGTCAAAAAAGTAAAAATGACAGCAGACAGTTTTTGACAATGCCTTTATTAAAAAAAAAGTGTCCCGTGATAAAAATCCATCGTCAATCACGGCGCCGACAGTCCCAAAAAAACCCCCAAAAAGGAATAATTTGTATATGGGTGAACCCGCCCCCTCTGATGTCACATGATGTCAGAAGGGGTGGGGCCAGCTGGTTACATCACTGGGTGGCCCCACCCTTGGCTATATAACAGCTGTCACAGCGAAAAGGCTGCAGTCGGCCTTATCAGGGTTACCGAGATGTAAGAGATCGCCCTCCTCTCTACGTTAGACTTCATCACCAGGTACCAGGGGCGGACTGACCATTGAGCGACTCGGGCACTGCCCGAGGGCCCTGGGCCACTAGGGGGCCCCATCAGGGTTGCCAGCCTCAGTAAAACCAGGGACAGTATGTATAAATCTGTGTTTTTTTTTACACCTGTCTGTGTATACTGTGTGTACATGTATGTGTATACTGTGTGTGTGTATACTGTGTGGCCCCATAATCTCTGATTGACTGGGGGCCCCATAATCTCCTATTGCCCGGGGGCCCCATGAGTTATCAGTCTGCCCCTGCCAGGTACGTCACACTTTCCAAATAGGCAACCAGTGCTTCTGGAGGTTTTGGGACAGATAAAAGAGCGCATCTGTCCACAGATTCCATTGACAGGCTGACATTTGTCAAAACTAATCCATGCTGGATTAGCAGCAACTGTCAAGCCCCTGATGCCGATGTCGCTGAATAATGCCCCGTACACACGGTCGGATTTTCCGATGGACAATGTCCGATCGGAGAGTGTTGTCGGAAATTCCGACCGTGTGTGGGCTCCATCAGACATTTTCCATCGGATTTTCCGACACACAAAGTTGGAGTGCAGGAGATAAAATTTTCAGACGACAAAATCCGATCGCGTCAATTCCGACCATGTGTGGCCTGTTCCGACACACAAAGTGCCACGCATGCTCAGAAGAAATTCCGACACGGGACAGCTCGTTCTGGTAAACTTAGCGTTCGCAATGGATACAGCACTTTCGTCACGCTGCAATGTTCAAAATGGCTTAATACAGCGCACTCTCTTCTTCTTTATAATGTGACACGAATATAGTTTTGCTGCTCATATTCACACACACTTCTCACAAACTTATTTCGTTACTATTTATCGGGATTCCCTCAATATATTTTGATTTCTCACATCTGACAACATATTTTTGTATATATTTTTTTTTTTTTTGGTGATTTTGATTTGTACTCCCGAAAATGTTTGTGTGTTTTTTGTGACAAGTTCCCACAACACCATTAATATGTTGTTCTATTTAATCTGTAGGAGATTGTTTGGTGTTGTTGTCCCTTGTTAATTTCACATTGTACTTTAGAAATGTACCTGAATACTCACCAACAAACTGTCTTTTTTGGATGAAAACAAACACAGGAGAGTAGAATTTACTTAAAAAATTTTTATTAAGGGGTCACAACTAGAAAAAAACAAAGAGGGAGGCAACGCTGGAGAAACTGCAGAAATTGGCGAAGCCTTGGACCCCCAGGGCAGACATCAATTATTTAAAAGCAAAATTGGTGGCCTGAGGAGTCCATATCTTAGGGAGGGCAGTCTGGTCCAGAAGTCCCAGAGATCCGGAAAGCAGCAGATGACATCTATGTCCCCAGGCTGTGGTCATACGAGCCTGCATCTTCTGTCAGACCAGACTGAACACGGGGTCATCACTCTCAGGTCTTCCTTCCACGCTTCCTTCCACGCTGTGGCTGTGGTGGTGGAGTTGTGGCAGCAGGAGGAGGAGGAGGATCGTCCATCTCAATGACATCCGTCTTGGGTGTCAGTTCCCCACTCTCCCCCTTATGTAGCACTTTATAAAGCAGGTTCTCACAGAGCCTGCGTTGGCCCTCCTGCATGCCCTGCAATTTTGTGGCAGCCATTCCAGCAAAGGCCTCTTCAGGACTGGGGAAGGCTCTGAGGGACGCAGAAGCCTCCTGGATCAGAATGTATTGCTGAATCCTGCACAGGACTGGAAGTGGCCTTCCTGGCCCTTTTGTATGGAAGGCGGAGGGGAGGAACCTGAGACTCAGTCAGGCTGCGACTTGTCCCAGGCTTCTCTTGGCTGCCACTTAGCCCCGCCTCCTCCTGGCTGCCACTAATCCCCGCCTCCTCCTGACTGCCCCATTCCACAGCCTCCTCCTGGCTGAGGTCTTCCTGTGTATGAAAAAGGGACATAGTTTTAGTATTTTATTCATCAATCACACACAATTTTCACCTCCTCACTGCTGCAAATTGAATGTTAACAAATATAACAGACTATCATTCTGAGCCCAGCATTTTTCATTCTTGTCCCAATTTTGGGTGCCTACTACTGTCTATTGATATGTAAAACACTTTTTTTAATCAGCAATTAATGATCAATAATAACATCTAGTAAACATCATTTCTTTATTGACCAGAAATCTGTAGAAGAATGCTATACCTGACTCTAGCTGGGCTCCTCCACTTCTTCCTGGCTGGAAGGCCCAGGTTGGACATCAGAAGCCTCAGCTGGTATGGAAGGAAGCGTGGAAGGAAGAGTAGAGAGGCATTCCCTGACCTCAGTGTGGTCTGACAGAAATCGCAGTCTCTCGTAGTACCACAGCCTGGGGACATAAACGTCATCTGCTGCAGCTCCGGACCTCTGGGAATCTGTGACCTTCTTGCGCTCCCTAAGATAAGTGCTCCTCAGGCCACCAATTTTAGCTTTTAAATAAGGGATGGTTGCTGTGGGGACCACCGGCTTCACCAACTCCAGCAGTTTCTCCAGCGCTGCCTGCCTCTTCTGTTTATGGTTATAGTGTGGGTGTCTCACTTGCCACAGACAGGGCAGCTCCCTGTACTGGTCTATGAACAGGGGCAGGAAATCATGGTCGTTGAACCCATCCATTTTCTCTGCAAGACACAACACAAGACAAACCCTAATGTCAGGCCAAACTCCCCTAATCTTGTTACAATATAGGCTTCCATTTCGAAGCAGTATAGGCCCAAGTTTAGATCTTACCTTCGTTAGCACGATCGGCGTCTCCGATGCTCCTTCCTCCGCTCACAGATCGTACGTAAGACGCGCGCGTGTTACGCTTTATACACACTGCGCATGCGTATAACTCCGCCCGCCCCTGACGTTCTTTCTAATCTATTCCCCGCCCCTTTTCGTTCGGCGCAGTGGGGGAAGAGCACATGGCGGATAGACAGCAGGATCGTGCTAATTGCAGCAACGAGGAGGAGGAGGAGGAAAGGCTGGAGCCTGAAACGTCCCAATCCAGAAGGAGATTTAAGGACTCAAATATGTCCTTTGGGGAGATGTTGGAGATGGTGGACATCCTGAAGAAGACTGACTATGATGGAAAGTATAGGCCTTACCCCAACCCCAATGTCCGAAAGGCCAAGATCATGGCGAAAGTGGTCAGGAGTCTGCACCGGAATTTCAGGGTACGACGATCGAAAGATCAGCTCAGGAAGCAGTGGTCGGACCTGAAATTACGAGAACATGAGCAGTACAGAAAGATCCGGAGAGTGCTGCAAAAAAGTAAGTAGTTGTGCTGTGTTCCTATTCTTTATGTTTATTACGTTCGTGCTGCTCCATGTGCTCTTAGGAACTGTTGTACAGTTTAAAATGGCCACTTTCATGTTCATGGGCACATTATTCGTTCGGATCACACATTTTTCTTTCGGACTATAAAATACCATTGTTTAGCCCATATGCATTTGGCCACCATTTTGAGGCCCTATACTTGTCTTCAAAGAATTGGGTTATGTAGATGGCTTTGTAACTAGAATGAAATGCAAACTAGATTGTGTGTAAGGAGAGGACACTGAGCAGCTGTTTTCACATCTGAACACTGGAGCACTAGTGTGGGACACAAGAACACCATTTTGATCAGGGGGGCCACACAGGTGCTCCAGTGTATACTATAGGGGGGGCTACATCTGTGAAGCTTGTACCAAACAGGTAAAGTATTGCAGCTTGACAAAGGGCACTAATAAAATTACATGTTGGAACTCTGCTAAAATAGATCATTGTACCCCACTTCCAAGCAATGTTTAATCTTTATAGTTCTGACATCAAATATCTGTGTGCTAAGTATACCATTTTTGTTTTACATAGGGGAGAAAAGACTCGGAGGACACCCCTCATCCGAGGAGACCAGAGCCCCCCCCCCCCCTCTGGAAGAAGGTGAAATCCCCCCAACACAAGCTGAGCAGGAGGAAGAAGACGTGGTGGAACTAGTCACCACAACAGGTGAGTGTCTGCAACCACAGGCTCAGATAAGAGATGGATGTCGGCATTTTTTTGAAACCAAATTTATTTTGGGGTTCCTCTCTTTTTAGGTGATCGTGAGGTTGTGGATGAAGATCCTTTCACATCCGAAAGTGCCCAGATCCTGATCGGGGAGATCATGGGGTGTAATTTACAATTGGAAATCATCAAGAAAAACATCAATGATGTTATTCCAAAATATAAAAACATCATTGATGTTTTGGGGCGAGTTTAAAGCCCTTCCAAATCACTTTCTTCTTTTGTGTGCTACAATGTGCAAAATGTTTTTGTGATTTTTCCCAAAGCCAAATTTGGAGGATGCACACAGTGTGTCAACATGTGCTATCTGCCATCACGGGAGATCAATGGACGCGTTTTGGGGGTGCAACCCCTTCCTCAATAATAAAGTAGTGGTGAGGAAGGGCTTTCTCCCCCAAAACATGTCCCTTGATCCCGTGATGGCAGATAGCACATGTTGACATTGTGAAATTTGTGTGCATCTTCCAAATTTGGCTTTTCCAGGGGTGATTTCCCCCCATCTGAACGCAATATCAAACCCAGTTCCTAAATACTGATGTCTGATATTGCCTTCCAGTCCTACCAAATGTGAACTTTGTAAGATCAAGATTTGTGTCTTTCTTGTTGGTTTTACACAGGCCTGTTTTCTATAAAATGGACATTTTGATTTTGGATAATGCCACCACAAAAATTGTTATACAACAAACATGTTGTTTTGTCAGAAAAACCTTTGGTAAATGCACATGTGATTGTGCAGGTATTAAAAAGATTGTTCATCAAGAATGTGTGGATTATTGTCTCAACGCTACAACACTTTTGGGGTGATGTAATTGTTGTTTTATGAGAAAATGGGGGTAATTTCCTAAGGGCAAATCCACTTTGCACTACAAGTGCAGTTTCAGTGCAGTTGCAAGTGCACTTGTAGTGAAAAGTGTCTTTGCATTTAGTAAATAACAGCCAACAGTGCTTTGTATAAGGTTACACAATCACGCCATTTTCTGGACTCCACACATTTCTGTCAGGGTCAGCTAAAACAAACACAAGCAGTAAATGTCCACAAAGAAGAGCCTGGGGGGAGATGCCTGTCGAGAACTTTAAGTCCTGCAGGCTTCTCCCTGTGGCCAAATACCGCAGGGTAGCGACGAGCCTCTGCTCCGGAGTGATGGCTTGCCTCATGTAGGTATCCTGCCTGCTAATATAAGGGGTCAGCGAAGCCAACCAACGGTGAAATACGCGGTCCGTCATCCGGAGAAAGTTCCTGAAATCATCAGGATTATTCTCACGGATCTCACGGAGCAAAGGCATATGAGAGAACTGGTCACGCTGAAGCAACCAATTCTTGGTCCATGAACTCCTCCCCACCCTGTTCATGGACTGGACTTGTGTCAAGGTCAGGACCCCAACACCAAGCCCCCGCACAGCACGAACTCTACGAGGAGTACGCATACGAAACATGGCTAGAAAACGGTTGGCTGCTCAGAACGAAGTAACAGAACGCACTGAAGAACAGCAAGGCCTGTGAAGAGCGACCTGAAAAACAGCAACGAGCAGGCAAGATCACACAGAAAACTCTGATACGAACTGACTGCACGCACTGAAGAGCAGATACAAACCCACAAGCACAAACTGAATGGCAGAAAACGATCTGAAAGCCACGAGTCTGAAAAAGCGCAAATCGCCTCTCACCAAACTTTTACTAACACGAGATTAGCAAAAGGAGCCCAAAGGGTGCCGCGCTTGGTTCTGAACCGGCCTTTTCTCTCGTCGTACGTGGTGTACGTGACCGCGTGGTTGGCGATTGGAAATTCCGACAACTTTGTGCGACCGTGTGTAGGCAAAACAAGTTTGAGCCAACATCCGTCGGAAAAAATCCTAGGATTTTGTTGTCGGAATGTCCGAACAAAGTCCGACCGTGTGTACGCCCTATAAGTGTTATTGGGATCTCAAAATCCTGCAAGACTGTCTAGGCTGCCTAGCGTTGTGGGTATTGATTTTGGCTTGAAGTATTTTTTTGGTATTCATGTGTACAATTAACACCCAAGGATCAATTTTTCCACTTCTGTTTGACAGGTGCATCAAATTTCATTTTTTTACAGCAAGGCCAATTCTTGCTTTCATCAAGAGTACCTCTAGAAGGTTACGGGGTAAAGGCACCACCAACACCCAAAGACCAATTTTTCCGCAACTGTGGACTGGGGCATCAAATTTAAATTTTTTAAAGCAAGGCCAATTCTTGCTTTCATTAAGCGTACCTCTAAAAGGTTACGGGGTGAAAGCAGCACCAACACCCAAAGACCAATTTTTCCACAACTGTTTGACCAGGGCATCAAATTTCAATGTTTTTCAGAAAAGCCAATTTTTGCTTTCATCAAGATTACCTCTATGGGATTACAGTGTGAAGGCACCATCAACACCAAACCCCACTTTTTCCACACCTGTTTGACAGGAACATCACATTTCAATTTTTTACAGCAAGGCCAATACTTTTTTTCATAAAGAGTACCTCTATAGGGTTACGGTGTGAAGGCATCACCAACACACTTTTGTCCGCATCTGTTTGACAGAAGCATCAAAATTCTATGTTTTACAGCAATGCCAATTCTTGCTTACATCAAGAGTTCCTCTAGAAGGTTATGGGGTGAAGGCCACACCAACACCCAAAGACCATATTTTATGCAAATATTTGACTGGGTCATTAAATTTATTTTTTTTACAACAAGGCCAATTCTTGCTCTCATCAAGATTACCTCTAAAGGGTTGAAGGCACCACCAACACCAAACCCCGCTTTTTCCGCAACTGTTTGACAGGGGCATGAAATTTAATTTTTTTACAGCAAGGCCAATTCTTGCTTTACAGTAAGTACCTCTAGAACACAGGTGTCAAACTAGCAGTCCTCCAGCTGTTGCCAAACTACAAGTCCCAAGAGTAGGGATGGGCCGAACACCTCCCTGTTTGGTTCACATCCAGAACATGCGAATAGGCAAAAAGTTTGTTTGAACATGCGAACACCGTTAAAGTCTATGGGACACGAACATGAAAAATCAAAAGTGCTAATTTTAAAGGTTAATATGCAAGTATTTGTCATAAAAAGTGTTTGGGGACCCGGGTCCTGCCCGAGGGGACATGTATCAAATGGATTTTAAAAATTTGGGCGCGGAGTTCCCCTTAATATCTATACCAGACCTGAAGGGCCTGGTAATGGAATTTTGGGGGACCCCCACGCATTTTTTTATTTTACTTTTAAAAGACTTTCAATGACTTTTATGTGTATTGTCGGGACTGACAATTCATTAATAGCCGGCACTAGCGCTAGTACTTTTAAATGACCTTTTTTTCCTTTAGAAATGTCATTTTGCTCTCGGACTGTTATAAAAATGGGAAACATGTGCTACTTTACAGGCATACTATAGATACCCCCCAGGTACAAAATTTAAAGGAATATTTCACTTTTATTGTTTCACTTTAAGCATTATTAAAATAACTGCTCCCGAAAAAAACGGCCGTTTTTGAAACTTTTTTTTGCATTGATACGTGTCCCCTGGGGCAGGACCCGGGTCGCCAAACACTTTTTATGACAATAACTTGCATATTAACCTTTAAAATTGGCACTTTAGATTCCTCTCATAGACTTTTAAAGGGTGTTTCCATGCTTTTCAAATTTGCCACGAACACCCCAAATTGTTTGCTGTTCGGCAAACGGGCGAACAGCCAATGTTCGTGCAAACTCATGTTTAACTCAAACAGATAGCCCATTCCTACCCATGAGGCATTGCAAGGCTGACAGTTACAAGTATGACTCCCTCTATAGTGTTATAGTGACGTCACGTGACGTCAGAAGAAGGGCGGTGCCACCGGCAAATAGTATAACAACTATACACCAGTTCTCCAACCTACTAACCATCAAAAGGGAACCAATTAACATTTTCTTGGAACATTATGATAAAAATGTTCACAAATGTGTAAAAGACACACATTGTAACCAAGGTGTCACCAAGACGTGGTAATATGAAAAAGCCATACCCTAAAATAAGTTGTTATTTATCTTACATAAATAATCAAAAATTGTCTTTAAAATCATTTAAATAGGGAATCAATAAAATCAACACAACAGACACATCCAGAATATGTTTCATTATTTTATAATCTGTCATAAAAAGGAATAAAAATAAATCCTTACATCATTATCTTCTTTAGAGAAATCTTATTTTATTAACATGGCATCCAGCACTAGTTAATCCCTTCCAAATGATGCTTCTTATTTTCTAGATTTCAACCAGTGGCAAAAACTCAGTGTGAAGCCAATGAAATATGCCAAATCTATGTAATAATTATGTAAAACAGGCATTAATATGTAAATACACACTGCAAATCAATATATTGCAATAGAGGCTTTTAAAGCCAAAGAAAATATGACAGTTCGGTTCCACTTGTTCTAACCTACCTGAGGCTGTAATGCCTTTACTACAAATACATAAATGCATAATGTATATAAATTAATGTGCTAATATCCTCTAATATACCAAAGTAAGGTAGAATGCCTTGCATTATATTAGAAGAACGATCAGCTTAAACAGTAACTGCAGTAATTGGGTAACCCAATAATAAACACAGGAACAAACAATTGGTAAGAGAGGTTCTAACACTCAACAACATTCCCTCTTATTGCCTGTGAAAGGCCTTGTCAAAATCACTGGGCAGAGAGGAGAAGAATGACTTGGCTGACAGCAATGTAATAAAACACAGTAGAGAATAGCTTTAAAAGAAACACCATGTCTTTTTGGCCCTATCTTAATCACTGGCCAGTAGAGGATTAAATATACAGTCTTCATTGGTGTGCCCTTCAAACTCTAATTTGCTTACTCTCTTAGTAAGAGTATTTGTAATCCACAAAAACCACAAGGAGATGGCCCCATCCTGGTAGGATTCTCCAGGCCACAGCAAAGTTCCAGGGGCCTAGACCTTGAAGCTTGTGAACCCTGATGAAAACATTGCCCCCCACTACCACCCACCACTTCCACTACCACCTGGGGTTCCACCACTACTTCCCACTTCCTGCCTGCCCCCACCTTGTGTGCACAGTTTAGCAGGACTGAGTGCTGAGGGCAAGGGGGGAGGGGCTGTATTGGGCTGGGTGGGGGACTGAGCACAGAGTCCACCTGGAGGGGGGGGAGCTTTCCCCATCAGTATGTGTAGGTGAAAACGGAAACTTAGAGGGCCCAGTATGAGCCTGGGCCCTCAGAGTTTTCTGAATTACAAATGCAGGGTGGCATGGCTAGCACTTTTCCCCTGCAACACACTGTAAAACAGGGTTAGGCAACCTTTTAGAGGCAGAAATCTACCTGAACAACATGAAAGAGATCAAAGATCACAGAGGTTCAGTGCCCTTTAAAAAAAAAAGAAATTAACTAGCAAGGCCTAACTAAGTATTAAGAAAAACTTATAAAAATATAATAAAACAAATGTCGCTGTAAAAATATAAACTTAGCCTACCTTAAGATGGGATAGTGTCAGTCAGTAGAGCAGTGGACGGTGTGTGGATGGAATCAATAGGACAGAGAATGGTATTAGTAGAGCAGTTGATTGTGTCAGTAGGGCAATAAACAGTGTCAATAAAAAAGTGGCCAGTGTCAGTAAGGCAGTAAATAGTATCAGTAAAGCAGTGGGCATGTCAGTACATCAGAGGTTGGTATCAGTAGGGCAATGGATGGTGTAAGTCAGTAGAGCAGTGGACGGTGTCAGTATGGCAGAGTTTGGTGTCAGTAGGACAGAGGTTGGTGTCAATAGTGCAGTGGATGGTGTCAGTATCCCAGTGGATGGTTTTTATTTTTGTTATTTTTTACAATTTTTTTATTTTTTATACTGCTTTTTATTGAACATTATAAACAAGGTAAGTACAGCATAAACAATAAGCCATTCAAACAGGATACAAATCCAAGCTTTCAAAAACTGATACTCGCTTCCATCTCAGAGGTAACATATACATAGTATCAGAATAACATCAATGGTTGCATAAACAAGAACAAAGTTGGGCTACACTAGGGCTGCCTCCGAGGCCATTGCTGTATTATTTAATTGTGGAAAAAGCCACCAACGTATGCATACAAGTTGGGTGGAATAATAATACAATTGTAAATTTGGTAATGCTAAACCACCCTGGGAGGTTGGCAGCTGCAGAGTAGCTAAAGAGATTGTGGGATTATTAGGGTACCATAAGAATGAGGATAGTAGAGAAAACACCTCTGCAAAAATTTGTTTCGGGATGTACACTAGGCTTTTGGAAAGAACATTTAGGCAAAATTATAATTTTGAACAAGTTTATCTTCATTCGTAAGGTCAAGGGCAATTTTTTCCAACCATTGATTTTTGGTTTTGAATAAAGCTACACAGGGAAGGAAATCATTACTAATGTATGTAGATAAAGCAGTGGCGGCCCATCCAAAGGGGGCGCAGGGGCGTCGCCCTCCCCCCAAGCTGTTCTAATAGAAAAAAAGTCACTTTAATGCCCCGTACACACGGTCGGATTTTCCGATGGACAATGTCCGATCGGAGCGTGTTGTCGGAAATTCCGACCGTGTGTGGGCTCCATCGGACATTTGCCATCGGATTTTCCGACACACAAAGTTGGATAGCAGGAGATAAAATTTTCCGACAACAAAATCCGATCGCGTCAATTCCGACCGTGTGTGGCCTGTTCCGACGCACAAAGTGCCACGCATGCTCATAAGAAATTCCGACACGGGACAGCTCGTTCTGGTAAACTTAGCGTTCGCAATGGATACAGCACTTTCGTCACGCTGCAATGTTCAAAATGGTTTAATACAGCGCACTCTCTTCTTCTTTATAATGTGACAAGAATTAAGTAGTTTTGCTGCTCATATTCACACACACTTCTCACAAACTTATTTCGTTACTATTTATCGGGATTCCCTCAATATATTTTGATTTCTCACATCTGACAACAAAATTTTTATTTTTTTTTGGACTTTAATGTAGATTCTTTTTTTGTGTTTCTCTTTTTTTAGTTTTTTTTTTTGGTGATTTTGATTTGTACTCCCGAAAATGTTTGTGTGTTTTTTGTGACAAGTTCCCACAACACCATTGATATGTTGTTCTATTTAATCTGTAGGAGATTGTTTGGTGTTGTTGTCCCTTGTTAATTTCACATTTTATGTTTTTAGAAATGTACCTGAAACGTCACCAACAAACTGTCCTTTTTGGATGAAAACACACACAGGAGAGTAGAATTTAGCCAAAAATTTTTTATTAAGGGCTCACAACTAAACAAAGAGGGAGGCAACGCTGGAGAAACTGCAGAAGTGGGCGAAGCCTGGGACCCCCAGGGCAGACATCAACTATTTAAAAGCAAAATTGGTGGCCTGAGGAGTCCATATCTTAGGGAGGGCAGTCTGGTCCAGAAGTCCCAGAGATCCGGAAAGCAGCAGATGACATCTATGTCCCCAGGCTGTGGTCATACGAGAGACTGCATCTTCTGTCAGACCAGACTGAACCCAGGGTCATCACTCTTTGGTCTTCCTTTCACGCTTCCTTCCAGGCTTTGGCTGTGGTGGTGGAGTTGTGGCAGCAGGAGGAGGAGGAGGAGGAGGATCGTCCCTCTCCATGACATCCGTCTTGGGTGTCAGTTCCCCACTCTCCCCCTTACGAAGCACTTTATAAAGCAGGTCCTCACAGAGCTTGCGTTGGCCCTCCTGCATGCCCTGCAATTTGGTGGCAGCCATGCAGGCAAAGGCCTCTTCAGGACTGGGGAAGGCTCGGAGGGACGCCGAAGCCTCCTGGATCAGCCTGTATGCTGAATCCTGCACAGGACTGGGAGTGGCCTTCCTGGCCCTTTTATATGGCAGGCGGAGGGGAGGGACCTGAGACTCAGTCAGGCTGCGACTTGTCCCAGGCTTCTCCTGACTGCCACTTAGCCCCGCCTCCTCCTGGCTGCCACTAATCCCCGCCTCCTCCTGACTGCCACATTCCACAGCCTCCTCCTGGCTGAGGTCTTCCTGTGTATGAAAAAGGGACATAGTTTTAGTATTTTATTCATCAATCACACACAATTTTCACCTCCTGACTGCTGCAAATTGAATGTTAACAAATATAACAGACTATCCTTCTGAGCCCAGCATTTTTCATTCTTGTCCCAATTTTGGGTGCCCACTACTGTCTATTGATATGTAAAACACTTTCAAGCAGCAATTAGTGATCAATAATAACATCTAATAAACATCATTTATTTATTGCCCAGAAATCTGTAGAAGAATGCTATACCTGACTCCAGCTGGGCTCCTCCACTTCTTCCTGGCTGGAAGGCCCAGGTTGGACATCGGAAGCCTCAGCTGGGGTGGAAGGAAGCGTGGAAGGAAGAGTAGAGAGTGATTCCCTGACCTCAGTATGGTCTGACAGAAATCGCAGTCTCTCATAGTACCACAGCCTGGGGACATAAACGTCATCTGCTGCAGCTCCGGATCTCTGGGAATCTGTGACCTTCTTGCGCTCCCTAAGATAAGTGCTCCTCAGGCCACCAATTTTAGCTTTCAAATAAGGGATGGTTGCTGTGGGGACCACCAGCTTCACCAACTCCAGCAGTTTCTCCAGCGCTGCCTGCCTCTTCTGTTTATGATTATAATGGGGGTGTCTGACCTGCCACAGACAGGGCAGCTCCCTGTACTGGTCTATGAACAGGGGAAGGAAGTTGTGGTCATTGAAGCCATCCATTTTCTCTGCAAGACACAACACAAGACAAACCCTAATGTCAGGCCAAACTCCCCTAATCTTGTTACAATATAGGCTTCCATTTCGAAGCAGTATAGGCCCAAGTTTAGATCCTACCTTCGTTAGCACGATCGGCGTCTCCGATGCTCCTTCCTCCGCTCACAGATCGTACGTAAGATGCGCGCGTTATGATTTATACACACTGCGCATGCGTATAACTCCGCCCGCCCCTGACGTTCTTTCTAGTCTATTCCCCGCCCCTTTTAGTTCGGCGCAGTGGAGGAAGAGCACATGGCGGATAGACAGCAGGATTGTGCTAATTACACCAACGAGGAGGAGGGGGAGGAAAGGCCGGAGCCTGAAACGTCCCGATCCAGAAGGAGATTGAAGGACTCAAATATGTCCTTTGGGGAGATGTTGGAGATGGTGGACATCCTGAAGAAGGCCGACTATGATGGAAAGTATGGGCCTTACCCCAACCCCAATGTCAGAAAGGCCAAGATCATGGCGAAAGTGGTCAGGAGTCTGCACCGGAAATTCGGGGTATGACGATCGAAAGATCAGCTCAGGAAGCGGTGGTCGGACCTGAAATTACGAGAACATGAGCAGTACAGAAAGATCCGGAGAGTGTTGCAAAAAAGTAAGTAGTTGTGCTGTGTTCCTATTGTTCTTGTGTTTATTACGTTCGCGCTGCTCCATGTGCTTTTGGAACTGTTGTACAGTTTAAAATGGCAACTTTCATGTTCATGGGCACATTATTCGTTCGGATCACACATTGTTATTTAGGACTATAAAATACCATTGTTTAGGCCATATGCATTTGGCCACCATTTTGAGGCCCTATACTTGTCTTCAAAGAATTGGGTTGTGTAGATGGCTTTGTTACTAGAATGAAATGCAAACTAGATTGTGTGTAAGGAGAGGACACTGAGCAGCTGTTTTCACATCTGGACACTGGAGCACTAGTGTGGGACACAAGAACACCATTTTTATTAGGGGGGCACACAGGTGCTCCAGTGTATACTATAGGGGGGTCTACATCTGTGAAGCTTGTACCAAACAGGTAAAGTATTGCAGCTTGACAAAGGGCAATAAAAAATTACATCTTGGAACTCAGCTAAAATAGACAATTGTACCCCACTTCCAAGCAATGTTTCATCTTTATAGTTCTGACATTAAATATCTGTGTGCTAAGTATACCATTTTTGTTTTACATAGGGGATAAAAGACTCAGAGGACACCCCTCATCCGAGGAGACCAGAGCCCCCCCCTCTGGAAGAAGGGGAAATACCCCAAAGACAAGCTGAGCAGGAGGATGAAGACGTGGTGGAAATAGTCACCACAACAGGTGAGTGTCTGCGACCACAGGCTCAGGTAAGAGATGGATGTCGGCATTTTTTGGCAAACCTAATTTATTTTGTGGTTCCTCTCTTTTTAGGTGATCGTGATGTTGTGGATCCAGATCCTTTCACATCCGAAAGTGCCCAGATCCTGATCGGGGAGATCATGGGGTGTAATTTACAATTGGAAATAATCAAGCAAAACATCAATGATGTTATTCCAAAATATAAAAACATCATTGATGTTTTGGGGCGAGTTTAAAGCCCCTCAAAATCACTTTCTTCTTTTGTGTGCTACAATGTGCGAAATGTTTTTGTGATTTTTCCCAAAGCCAAATTTGGAGGATGCACACAGTGTGTCAACATGTGCTATCTGCCATCACGGGAGATCAATGGACGCGTTTTGGGGGTGCAACCCCTTCCTCAATAATAAAGTAACGGTGAGGAAGGGCTTTCTCCCCCAAAACACGTCCCTTGATCCCCCATGATGGCAGATAGCACATGTTGACATTGTGAAATTTGTGTGCATCTTCCAAATTTGGCTTTTCCAGGGGTGATTTCACCCCATCTGAACGCAATATCAAACACAGTTCCTAAATACTCATGTCTGATATTGCCTTCCAGTTCTACCAAATGTGAACTTTGTAAGATCAAGATTTGTGTCTTTCTTGTGGGTTTTACACAGGCCTGTTTTCTATAAAAATGGACATTTTGATTTAGGATAATGACACCACAAAAATTGTTACCGTATATACTCGAGTATAAGTCGTTCCGAGTATAAGTCGAGGCCCTAATTTACCACAAAAAAAATGGGAAAAACTTATTGACCCGAGTATAAGACGAGGATGAGAAATGCACAGCTACTGTAAGTGGAAAAGAGGGCCAAGAATGCCCATTTGCAGCATCACTGTGCCCATTTGCATGCCTCACTGTGCCCATTTGCAGCCATAGGTCCCCTGAACTTCAAACTTGGTAGTTAAGGGTTCCTAGATGCCCCCTAGCTGCAGCCAAAATTTGGGGTCTCTGAACCCAAAGGGTCCCGAAATGACATTGCTGCAGATGGACACAGTTGACCGAATTTGGGGCCCTGTATCTTGGGCCACTTAGTGCTAAGAACTCCAAATTAGGTGTGCAAACCCAGTGGAACTAGCACCATAAAATTTCCAAAGCTGGTGTTTCTAGCACCAAGTGGCCCCAAAATTCAGTTCAGAAAATGTCAAGCACTTTTCTGCAGCAGAGAATGACATTTTCCGAACCAGGTTTGGGGCCCCATATCTCAGGGCCATTAGGTGCTAGGAATCCCAGCTTTGGATATGTTATGGTACGAGTTCCACTGGGTTTGCACACCAAATTTGGGGTTCCTAGCACCAAGTGGCCCTGAGATATGGGGCCCCAAACTCGGTTCAGAAAATGTCAAGCACTTTTCTGCAGCAGAGAATGACATTTACCAAAGCGATTTTGGGGCCCCGTATCTCGGGGCCACTTAGTGCTAGGAACTTCAGCTTTGGATATGTTGTGGTACCAGTCCCACTGCACACCAAATTTAGGGTTCCTAGCACCAAGTGACCCTGAGATACGGGGCCCCAAAGTTGGTTCGGAAAATGAAATTTTTTGCTGCAGAAAAGTGCTTGACTCGAGTATAAGTCGAGGGGGGCACTTTCAGCACAAAAAAATGTGCTGAAAAATTCGACTTATACTCGAGTATATACGGTATACCACAAACATGTCGGTTTGTAAGAAAAACCTTGGGTAAATGCACATGTGATTGTACAGGTATTAAAAAGAATGTTCATCAAGAATGTGTGGATTATTGTCTCAACGCTACAACACTTTTGGGGTGATGTAATTGTTGTTTGATGAGAAAATGGGGGTTATTTCCTAAGGGCAAATCCACTTTGCACTACAAGTGCAGTTTCAGTGCAGTTGCAAGTGCACTTGTAGTGAAAAGTGTCTTTGCATTTAGTAAATAACAGCCAACAGTGCTTTGTAAGGTTACACAATCACGACATTTTATGCACTCCACACATTTGTGTCAGGGTCAGCTAAAACAAACACAAGCAGTAAATGTCCACAAAGAAGAGCCTGGGGGGAGATGCCTGTCGAGAACTTGAGGTCCTGCAGGCTTCTCCCTGTGGCCAAATACCGCAGGGTAGCGACCAACCTCTGCTCCGGAGTGAAGGCTTGCCTCATGCAGGTATCCTGCCTGCTGATATAGGGGGTCAGCGAAGCCAACAAACGGTGAAATACGGGGTCCGTCATCCTGAGAAAGTTCCTGAAATCATCAGGATTATTCTCACGGATCTCACGGAGCAATGGCATGTGACAGAACTGGTCACGCTGAAGCAACCAATTCTTGGTCCATGAACTCCTCCCCACCCTGTTCATGGACTGGACTTGTGTCAAGGTCAGGACCCCAACACCAAGCCCCCGCACAGCACGAACTCTACGAGGAGTACGTATACGAAACATGGCTAGAAAACGGTCGCCTGCTCAGAACGAAGTAACAGAACGCACTGAAGAACAGCAAGGCCTGTGAAGAGCGACCTGAAAAACAGCAACGAGCGGACAAGATCGCACAGAAAACTCCAATACGAACTGACTGCACGCACTGAAGAGCAGATACAAACCCACAAGCACAAACTGAACGGCAGAAAACGATCTGAAAGCCACGAGTCTGAAAAAGCGCGAATCGTCTCTCACCAAACTTTTACTAACACAAGATTAGCAAAAGGAGCCCAAAGGGTGCTGCGCTTGGTTCTGAACTGGCCTTTTCTAGTCTCGTCGTACGTGCTTGACGTCACCGCGTTCTTGGCGATCGGAAATTCTGACAACTTTGTGCGACCATGTGTAGGCAAAACAAGTTTGAGCCAACATCCGTAGGAAAAAATCCTAGGATTTTGTTGTCGGAATGTCCGAACAAAGTCCGACCGTGTGTACGGGGCATAAGAGTGACCAGGTTCCGGACACACATCGGTCTATGGGAAGCTTATTTGTCCATTTTCAGGGCATGTTCGGGGCGCAAGCTCTGCACCCGCAAACACTCCCACTCCTTACTCATTTGTCTCTGGCTCTTGTATTTTATTTTAATTGACCTGGACTGGAGGACAACTAGGTGGTGCTTTTTTTTACCACTTCCAGTGTTGTAGAGTCGGAGTGGCATGTGGAGATACCAGGACCCTGTGTCAGGCGGGGAGCAGATCACTGATGCAGTGGATGGGCACGGAGCAGACAGTGCTGAGCCCGAGCTCAGTGAACAAGAGCCTTAAGGTGAGTGCGGGGATGGGAGGTTCTATCACTCTCTAGCTGAGAGAGAGTTTATTCTGCCTGTCATTCTCTCGCAGCGTGGCTCTGGTGTGCTCAGTCTGACTTCACTTGTTCTGTTTATCTATCTCTGTTTCTCACCCCACTCCCCCCCCCTACAGATGCTTCTCCAGTTGTTCTCCCTATCATATATCTCCCCTCTGTCTCTGCAAAGCTGCTCCGATCTTCGGCTCTTCTCAGTCCCACTGATTGTACTGGATTAGTCTCCATGCAGTCCTTCACTCCTGTACTCCCCCTCTTATTAGACCATCCTGTCTCTCTGCCGATCCCAGTGCTTTAACTGCCCAGCCTATATATTATCTGCTCTCTCCCCCAAAACAGGCACAGCTGATCAGCTACATTCCAATAGGATGCACAATTTACTTCTACACTGTTCAGCAGCTGCCTCCCCATGTGATGTGCTCTGCTGACCTCCAGCCCACTGCCCTGTTGAGACCCCCTCTTGATTTTGATAAGGAATGAACTTGAGATTTTTTTCTTTTAGAGCTTTTCCAGACCTGCCATACTCCCTCTGAAAAGGGATCCACCAAGATGGTATAAGAGTGGCTCAGAAGGTGGTACTGCACACCTCTCCTACATGTACCACCCACCTCCAAACACTCTGCACTCCTCTCCTACATGTACCACCCACCACCATACACTCTGCACCCCTCTCCTACATGTACCACCCACTGCCATACACTCCGCACCTATCTCCTACATGTACAACCCACCACCATACACTCTGCACCCCTCTCCTACATGTACCACCCACCGCCATACATTACTGTTACCAATGAATATATGGGCATTTAAAGGAGCACCTACAATATGTAATGCATAATTTACACCAGAAGAATGAAAGGCGCTCATTAATTGGTTGCTATGGGCTACAGTATTTTGCACATTGCTGTTTGTATTATTGCTGTTTGTATTAATAAATATCCCACTTGTTTCCTAAGCAATTTGATTAAATTTAATTCTAATTACTTTAAATTAAATTTGATTTTAAAATATTTTAAAATTCTTCTTTAATTTGAGTATGATATGTTTTATAGTGACATTATTTGCAGTCTTTGATGATTCTGTCACGTATGATGATGGTATTGTAAAGCTGTTTAAAGCAATGTAGAAATTTCTTAATTTTTCATTGCATTGATTTTTTTCTCTCGCTAAATACTCCTGACACTATGGGTGGAAGCTAGTGGAATACAGGGGACGGAGTGGGTGGATTAATTAAGGGGTGAGGCTTATGAGAAGTGGCAGGGGTCAAAAAGGAGGGGCGGAGTCTGGCACCCACATCCTAAAATTTCACCAGCCACCACTGAGATAAAGGCAATTGTACATTAATTCCTAAATATTTAAACAATGTGGTGATCTGTAAAGGGCAATCTGGAGAACAAGGTTAACTTAGACCAGTTGACCATAAAACTGGAAAAAACTCTGAAATTTTGAATAAGTTGCAGCACAGCAGAAATTGAGGATTGGGGTTAGAAAGATAAAGCAACATATTATCTGCGTAAAGGTAAACCCTCTCTTCCAAAGAGCCAGTCCAAATACCCTTTAATTCAGAGGATGCTCTTATTAATTGCAATAAGGGTTCTATAGCAAGAGCTAACAGTAGTGGGGAGAGGGGACATTCCTGTCTAGTGCGTCAAAGAATAGCAAAGGACTTGGAGATTGTACTGTTTATACGAAGACGAGCTAGGGGTTGATCATTTAAAATACAAATCCAGGTAAGAAAGGTATCCCCAAAGCCAAATTTTTCCATTACATACAGTATATCAAATATGGCCACTCAATAGAATCAAGGGCTTTATGTGTGTCAAGGGCTACTATTGCCCTGTGCACAGAAGAAGCATTAGGGATTCGGAGATTGGTAAAAAATCTTTGTATATTGATGTGTGTCGAGCAACCTGGAATGAAAACCTTTTAGTAAGATGCAACTAATGAAGCTATTACCTTGTTTAAATCTAGGGCCAGAATTTTCAAAAAGTATTTTTAGATGTATTTATAAACGAGATTGATCTATAGCCATCACAATATAAGGGGTTTTATTTATTATTCTTTATTGGGTTTAGGGATCAATACAATAAGAGCGTCTCACAATGATGGTTGAAGCTTGGTGCTTGGTTTTTAAAAATGGCTTCATAGAGAGTAAGGAGTCTAGGGAGTAAAAAGTCATGAGGAGCAAGGTATCATTCAATAAGAAACCCATCAGGCCTTGGGGTTTTATGCTTGGCAAAGGTTTTAAGTGTACATTCAATCTCCTCTATGGAGAGCTGTGCATCTAGGGACGACCTTTGAGTAGGCGTTAAATTATGGAAGGCAATAGCTTCTGTATATTCATAGAGCTCAGGAGATTTGTAATGGGCCTGAGACATATATTGGTTTGAATAAAATTTTAGAAAGGAATCCATAATTTGTTCATGGGATGATTGTAAAATTGCATTGTCATAAATATGGAAAGAAGTAATGGGGTTAGGTATGGGCTTGGCCAAAAAAGCAAGAAGATGACCATTTTTGTCACACCAATTTAAATATCCCCTGTGTTTGATACAAGGGCCTATTTTGAGTCTTGAGAACCAGAAGCAATTCATATGTTCTCTGTGAATCCCTCCACATCTGATAATTGGTAGAAGAGAGGTCTGACACATGTAGTTTTAGCCTTCCAAACCTTATCCTCCAGATTAGTTATTCTCACCATTGGCCCTCTTAAGAGTGTTTACTCCAGTTATATATGCACCTCGCATCACTGCCTTAAAGGCATCCCAAGTGATAAGGCCAGTACCCCCCTGGTCATTCTAAAGCCAGTAACATTTAATAGTTTCAATGCATTCATAAAGGACCATAGGTTCCATGAGCCAATATGGACTCATCTGCCAGACTTTGGTATCAATAGGTTTGGATACTTGCATTACAAGTTCCAGAGGAGAGTGGTCAGATAACACTTGTGAGAAATAAGAGACAGTAATACTGTAGCTGTGTTCAATAAATCCTGAGTTTGAAAATACATATCCAACCTGGAAAGAGATTTATGAGATTTCAACTGGCACAAATATCCCAACGCCCAGGGTGTTTACAATGGCATACCTCAACCAAATGTATGAATCTGCCCATTCTTTAAAAAGCAAGGATTGATGTTTAGAACTATGTTGTCTATTCACAGAGGGGTCCATAACAGCATTGAAATTACAATAATAAGAGCCCCTTGAACAATAGAGAGAACTGTTGCCATACAAGCAGACATACATTGAACATTACACATTGGACTTCCACAATTTGTATCGGGAGAGATTTAGTAATTAAAATAGAGACACCTCTGGAGTATGTAAAGTATGTTGCATGAAAGGCCTGGGCAATCTGGGGCCTCTTTAAAACCATCACCCTGGAACCAGTCAAATGAGTCTCCTGAAGCAAACGAACATGCGCTTTTGTGCATTTAAAGTGACCAAGGACCAGAGATTGTTTAGCTTTATAGTTCAGGCCCCTGACATTCCAAATGAGCAGTTTAAGACTCATCACTGGTTGGTAGGAGCAATGGCTGAAAAAGCGGTGACAGCAAAAAAGTAGCATACGAAGAACTGATAATAACACAGGCACATAACACATGAAAGCAAAAAACCCCAGGGATACCATATGCAATGGGCATTTAGAGGCAAAGTAACATATATTGTGAATGTACATTTATGCCCCGTACACACAGTCGGATTTTCCGATGGAAAATGTCCGATCGGAGCGTGTTGTTGGAAATTCCGACTGTGTGTGGGCTCCATCGGACATTTTCCATCGGATTTTCCGACACACAAAGTTGGAGAGCAGGAGATAAAATTTTCCGACAACAAAATCCATTGTTGGAAATTCCGATCGTGTGTACACAAATCCGACGGACAAAGTGCCACGCATGCTCAGAATAAATAAAGAGATGAAAGCTATTGGCCACTGCCCCGTTTATAGTCCCGACGTACGTGTTTTACGTCACCGCGCTCAGAACGATCGGATTTTCCGACAACTTTGTGCGACTGTGTGTATGCAAGACAAGTTTGAGTCAACATCCGTCTGAAAAAATCCTAGGATATTGTTGTCGGAATGTCCGAACAAAGTCCGACCGTGTGTACGCCCTATTAGAGTTATCATATGCTACAAATGTAGAGAAAAACGAAAGAAAAAGAAAACAAAAAAACATCCCTTTCCCCCCACCCAGCTCATTGCGCCAAACTACAACAAGCTTTATCCCAGTAATATAAAAACGTTAGAGGACATGACCTAGCAAGTCCCCAAAACTAGAAGGGGAGAATACCCCCTCAAAAAATAAAACATGTTACAGCTGAGAAACAAAAAAGAAAAAACTCATTAGGGTTCAGGAAGTACTTAGAATTGTTTGAATTGCACACGAGCAATACAGTACAACCCAAGCATATTTTGTCAATGTTCAAAGTAAAGGCCTCCTCCCTGAACACCTTAATCAGGCCATATGAGAGCACTCACTGAGATCCATAGTAAAGGTCCATAACAGCTCCAGGTCACATATGGGTACTCACAAAAGGATAACAAGGGAATCTCTGAGAAGTGTCCACAACTTCCTAACAGAAGAACAAAATAATGTAGGCACTAAAGTAGAGATCTCCCTCCCCCTGCAGTGTCTGTGGGTATTAAACAGAAGCTGAGGTATGTAACAGCAACTGATCAGCCCAGGCTGTTAAGCCAATCAGAAGCCTCAGAGGGAGACAGGAAAGACTGAGCTTTGCCATCACTGAGGACCCTCAATTGAGCTGGACAGAGCATGCTATAGCTAAGCTGTTTATCTCTGAGGCAACATTTAACCATAGTAAAAGCAACTCTCTGCTTCTGAGTAGCAGCTGAAAATTAAGATAAAAATGGAGATACTGTGTGCCATTGTATTTAATATCAGAGAGATTGCGAGCTGTCCTCAGTATATTTTCTTTATCTTTGAAATCAAGTAATTTCACCAGCAGGAGTCTCGGAGGTGCTCCCGAGGGTGGTGGACACATGGAAACCCTGTGCACCCATTCAATGGCAAATAGAGAAGACCGGGCATCATTGCCAACTTATGATTTTAGCCAGTTCTCCAGAAAAAGTTCTGGGTCTTTGCCTTCTGCCCCCTCTGGGAACCCTATAAACTACAAGTTGTTATGGCAGATGCGATCCTCTAAGTCCCCCAGTTTCGCAGAATGTTCATTTAATTCAGCCTCCTGGGTTCTAAAATTAGCAGAAAGAGGATTCACAGTGTCTTCAATATCACAGATTCTTTGTTCAGCATTGGAGATCCTGGACCAAATGTTTTGCATATCATGTTTTACTATTGATAGATCCAGTCAGACCTTATAAGCTGCGTGTTTGAGGCAGTCTGACATGAATGAATAGCCTCCATGATATATTTTAGGGTGAGCTCTGGTTCCTCTGTCTCCTGCTCTCCAGTGTCAGCTGGGACTAAGGCCGCCTGAGATGAACCACATCTCCCCTATCCCCCGGGGAAGGAGAAAACTGAGACAGGGAAGGAGCCACTGGAGAGTCAGTAAAGTGCTTCTTAATAGTGGTAGGAGGTTTGGGTTTTGTGGAGGGGTGCTGATGTTTACCAACAGGGAGACCAGACTCAACCACCAGAATTCTTCTGTGTTCTGTCTCTGGGTGGGAGAGCACATGAGGCTGAGAAGCTGGTGCCATCTTTAAAGCCTCCAGGAGAATGCTTGACTGAGTGCTCTCCTGTGGATTTAGAAGCGCATGGCCGTTTTTTTTTACCATGGCTCCAGTTACAGCACTGAAGCTGGAGGTATGGCAGAGCAGGGGGGAGAAAAAAATCTGCAGGATGGCCACAAGATCTCTAGAAGAATTGATCGGTACGAGAGGAGCTCCAGAGTCGAGCTGTTTAGGTCTTCACTGCTTGCCACACCCCCTACAATTTCATTTTTAGATTATTTTCTACAATTGTATTTTTTATTATTTTTTACAGTTTTGTTTAGCAGCCCTGTTAGGGTGCTTTTATGAAATGTCAGTAGTTTAAACAGACCCCTGATGTCTCACTTTTGAAACAGCAAAAGGAGATTGAGTTCACAGTTTTTAAATTCCATCTTTGCAGTCTTAGTTGCACAGAATAAATGAACAGGAAGAGCTCTGCGCAGTCTTCCTGTTCATTCACAAACTGAATGAACACAGTGATTAATAGGTACCAATCACTCACTGTGTTCATTTAGAAAAGAAAGGGGCGTGTAAGGATCCCCACAGCAGCCAGTGGGAGAGGAGAGAAGGAGATGCTGGAAGCTGTGAGAGAGGGGACCAGGGGAGCACACAGGGGAGCCCAGGCAGCAGAAAGAAGGGGAACCTGTACAGGAGGGGCAGTGGGAGTGGCAATTACTAGAATAAATCCCCTCTATTTTCCTCCTGCAGCAGCTGAATACTGGTGGGAGGATTAGGAGGAGAAGCCAGCTTTCAGCTGCAGCAAGAGGAAAATAGAGTGGATCAGTTCCAGTAAATGCATTCTCCACTGCCTCTCCTGTCCAGGTTCCAGGGGTTGGCAAAGAAGGGATGTGATCTACTAAAAAGTGAACTCCCAAGGACTGATGCGAAAATTGTCACCATCCCTGAGCAGTACAAAGAGAACCTCAAAAAGTGGGATTTTAAGGGCAATGAAGAATTAATTAGAGAAATTATATCTAAAAAAATGATTCACTTTATTATACAAAGAAGTTTAAAAACAATCTTGTAAAAAGACAAACATGAGAATAACACAGTTACAATATATTAGAGTGATGGCAAAAAATCCCACTACATAGATGCTCCTTATCCATGAGTGAGAGTCCAACGCGTTTTGAAATATTTAATTATACAGTCTTCCTCAGGGACAATTTTGCCATTTCTGAAAGGTACAAGATACAATATAAGTATATAAAGAAATATATACAGAAATATATCTTATAGCATACATCTGAAGCATATATCAAAATGTACAAAGGACTTACATATCAAAGAATAGTGATTTGAATAAAAAGTTCCTATACTCCATCAGACATCCACCAAGTTTGTGTTAGCCTTTCAGCATGCAAGAGAACCCCCGGATATTGTAATCCAAAAGAGGCACCAAATTCGTAAGACGGAAAACTGCTTTGAAATAGCTAAGAGCAGCAATAATAAGGGGACCTGCGAGAGAAACACACAGCACGTGGTGAAGCTCAAAAAAAAAAAAAAAGGACACTTACAAACTGTGATGTCCAAATCCAAAAAATCTCTAGTGGGATTTAAGCCACTAGGAAAGTGGAAAAGGAAATTCCCAACCCTAAAAGATGATGGGGAGGGAAAATCTAGGGATCATCTAAAGAATAAAAAACAACACAAAATAGCTATAAAAAAAGAGGATTCCAAAAATGTAACTAACATAATAAAGAAAATGCACTCCACTAGGTTAAAAGCACACAGTGGGCATAATATCACTCCCCAAGGGGACCCTTCAACAGCTCCCCTCCACAAGTGAAGCCCAGAGTCTTGAAACATAGGAGTGAAATAAATGTGTCCAAAATGACAAATGAGCAATTACCAACATTGCTGAACGTTCCCTCCCCCCCCGCAGAGCGATCCAAAATCCACAATAGCATCTAAGTAATGCAGAGGTGACACCTCTTTCATTCAAAATCCAAGCAGTATGGTGTTTTTCCCCCCAAGCAAAGTGTCAGAGGGTGAGGATGGGGGCTCTAGGGTTCCCGGCGTCCTCCTTTTATGGCCCATGCCTTTCACTATCAGAGCTCCGCAGAGCGTCGGGGGACAGCACCACATCACGTGACGACGATGACTTCATCCCCTGAGTGCTGCTTATACGGAGACCCATCATTGGAACAAAGCGCGTTTAAGACAGGATGCACAGAGAGCGTGGCCAGCACATACAACCACGCCCCCCTGCAATCCTGGACATAGAAACCATCCCTGCTGACAGTAAGTTCACAGCAGATCATAAAGCGTGTCTGGGACAGGATGCCAGAATAGCATGGCCAACACACACAGCCAAGCCCCCCTGCAATCCAGAACACAGAAATAGAGGCGATCACTGCTGACAGCAAAGTTCACAGCAGATTACATAATGTATGTATAAAAAATATATGAATCAAAAATAGGAATTCAAATTCAAGAATTGTGGGGGGGCGGAGCTAGCAGTGGACATGTGAGCAGCTCTGCACAGGAGCTCCGGCCGGGAGGCAACATTCTGCCTTAATCCTGAGTGTCAGAGACACGGATCCTGCACAATACCGGCACCCCCTTACTCACTGGACCCTAAGGATCGCTTGGGTATGGTTAAATACGGGCCGGCTTCCATGGAACCGACTGCGGAGCGTCTGTCCCGTTATGCCTGGGGAAGCCAAGATGGCGGCGCACACGAGGCGGTGGAACAAGGCCCCAGCGGCACACAGCGGAGCGGAGCTGACAGGACATCCTCACAGCCTGGGAAGGTAAGCCCGCTTCCACGCAGATCTCCGGGCAAAAGAAGAGGTTTTTCCCTGGATAGACTCCCCTGTGATAATATAGCCACATAATCAGCAGTTAATGCGGAGGAACCCTCTTTAAAGCAAATTATGGAGGACATTTACACATGCCAAACTACTTTGACTCAGCATATTGATGGGATGAGAGCAGAAATGTCTTTCCTGAAGCAGGATGTGCAGACCATTAGAGAGAGGGCCTCTGAAGCTGAGCAAAGAATCAGTGACATGGAGGATGTGGTGCGGCCTATGGAGGGAAAAGTACAATATCTACATAAAGAAATAAACACGCACACTGATAAGCTGGGATACATGGAAGACAGACAGAGAAGGAACAATGTCCGTTTTGTAGGTTTTCCTGAAAAAGCTGAGGGAACACAGCCGGAAGACTTTCTGGAACTTTGGCTTAAAGATAATATGGCTGACACTACATTTTCCAGATTGTTTGCTATAGAAAGGGCACACAGGATACCTTCCAAACCTCCTCCTCCTGGAGCACATCCGCGCCCTATGATTGCACGCATACTACACTTCAGAGACAGGGAAAGCATACTCAGAGCTGCACGCACTGGAGGTGAATTGCAATACAATGGGAACCGTATATCCATTTATCCCGACTTTTCTGTGGCCACGCAAAAACAGAGAGCTAGCTTCATTCATGTAAAAAAGAGACTCCGAGACTTACAACTTCCCTACAGCATGCTGTACCCGGCGAAGCTAAGAGTAGTAGATGGGGGGAAAGCCTCGTTCTTTAATAACCCCACGGAGGCCTCAAGATGGCTGGATTCCAGAGGACGTCGCAGCCCAACTGAACACCGGTAACTGAGTAAGGAGATGATTCGGAATACACTTGATGATTATTCCAGGACTTCCTATGCTAGGGTGAAGAGGTATCCATGATTAGGATAATCTTTGACACTACAATACCATGGCATAGTGTCCCGCCTGATGTAGCATACAATTTATAACATCACTTAAGTAAACTGTTCTTGATATCAGAGTGAGAAGGAACAAGAACTATTGGAGGGAGAAGAAGAGGAAAGAGGAGAACACAGAGGTTTTGGCTCCTATTTTGAGCAGTTATATTTTATTGATATAATTTTTTTTTCTTTTCCTCTATTCAATTATATCACCTTCCACTGCTATTAGCTACGGAGATACCCCCCTGGTCGAACTGTATTAGGTTTTTCCTTTTTTTTTCCCCCTTTTTTGTTGTTTTTGGATGTTGTTTTTCTCTCCTTTCCTCCCCCCCCTATTTTTTTCTTAGGGGGAGGGGAGAAGGGGAGGAAAAGGAGAGGAGAAAAGGATAATATATATTTCTGTTGGTTGAAAATAAGGTGACTCTGTTCTTCTTAGAGAACTGTAGAACTGTGACCCCCTGAGGTCACTTTAATTCTTCTGCCTTTTTGTTATGAGAGACAGGCACACAACAAGTTGGGAGTGTGTGCAGGGAGGGGGGAAGGGGCTCATGTTATTGTTTAACCTTGGTTCGTGCTGTGTGCTGCTGATGTGTTTTGTTCTCTCCTCACAGGGGATCTATTCAATAGGAATGAGACTGGCTAACAGTTATTCTTTGTTACCCTGCAATTGTTCCTTTATACATACGTATGGAGGGTAAGATAAAGTTGCTGTCATGGAATGTGCGTGGTATGAACTCCAAGATTAAGAGATCTCTCATCTTTGATTTCATAAAACGATACAAACCTCATATCATAATGTTGCAGGAGACGCACTTGCAGGGATCGAAGGTTATGGCACTAAAAAAAAAAGAACGTGATGAGAGTTTTGCATGCTGAATACTCAACATATTCTAGGGGTGTAGCTATTCTAGTTACCAAAAATGCGGCTGCACAAATCTTGCAAGTCAAACTAGATCCGAATGGCAGATATGCTATCCTGGTATGTCGAATGTATAATGTATTTCTGACATTGGTATGTGTTTACATTCCGCCCCCATTCTCCTTACCGATATTAGACAAAGTTATTAAAGAAGCTATATTGATTGCTCAAGGCCCACTATTACTCTTAGGAGATTTTAATGCAGTGTCGGATGGAGTTCTGGACAGGCATGGGAATGTTTCCGGGTCCAGACATAATTTATCCTCCTGGTTGGAGAGTTACGCACTCACTGACGTTTGGAGAGAGAGGAACCCTGGAGTTAGGGAGTTCTCATGTCACTCTGAGACCCATAAGACACTCTCCAGAATAGATTTGGCACTGTCATCTATAGATGGCCTTCCTTACATAACCGCCATCAGATATCTCCCTAGAGCTATATCAGTTCATTCCCCTTTGGAGGTCACTCTAGATCTGAGGGCTCCACGGGGAAGGAGACAATGGCGGATGAATACAAAATCGCTCCAGGAGGATTATGTTACCATAAAATGCAAGGAGAGTATTGGGCACTATTGGAAGGAGAATGGGAAGGAAACAACATTAGCTATTCAATGGGATGCCTTTAAGGCAACTATGAGAGGGGTATTTGCATCGGAAACAAGAAGTTTCACCAAAGCACTTAACTCAGATATGAAAGATGCAGAAACTAATGCCTTGGAAGCTGAAAAATAATATATCCTTGACTCATCTTCAGGTAGATATCGACTTTGGCAAGAAAAAACAGGACAATACACCTTACTATTAACTGAACACACTGAAAAAACACAAATACGGCAGGCTAGAACATTTTTTGAGTTTGACGATAAGAGTGGACGCCTTTTGTCCTTTTTGGCAAGCCCACTTTATGCACCGGCCTCAATAGGCAAGATAAAGAAACTAAATGGTGAGGTAGTTGAGGAGGCCCAAGGGATTCTAAACGCTTTTTTAAACTTTTATGAGAATCTTTACCAGACGTAAACCCAGCACACTGACCAGGAACTGGAAAGGTATATTGACAATTTAACACTTCCATCTCTACCACAGGAAGATAGAGAACTTTTGGAACAGCCGATATCCCTGGAGGAGATTGGTGGTGCAATCTCATCCTTCAGGCCCGGTAAATCACCTGGCTTGGATGGATTTCCAGCTGAGTGGTATCAGTTGCATAAAGAACAGATAGTACCAATACTACCAAAAGTCTTTATAACTGCAGAGAAAGAAGGTATATTACCAGAGTCTAAGAGGGAAGCATTAATAATAGTGTTACCTAAGCCAGGAAAGGATCTACAGGAATGTGAGTCATACAGGCCAATTTCTTTGATAAATACCGACGTCAAGATACTGGCCAAGATCTTGGCCGGTAGGTTGAAGTCGGTGATCCTCAAACTAATTAATTCAGATCAAACTGGATTTATACCCGGACGTTCCACTCAAATGAACCTAAGTAGACTATATGTTAACCTCCAGACGCCTCATGATAATAAAGGAAAAAGAGTTGTGGCATCTTTAGACACCAAAAAGGCGTTTGACTCTGTAGAGTGGAACTATTTATTTTTGCTTTTAGGTAAGCTGGGTTTCAGATCAAAATTTATTTCATGGATTAAACTTTTGTATAATGACCCCAGAGCAAGCATTAGAGTGAATGGCTCTATTTCTGCACCTTTCAAGATCTATAGGGGAACGAGACAGGGTTGCCCCCTGTCTCCTCTTCTGTTTGCTTTGACCATAGAGCCATTGGCGGCTACACTTAGAACTAATGGCACGCTACAGGGGTTCAGGGTAGGAGAACTGAAAGAGCGTGTGTCGTTATACGCTGACGACATGCTCCTATACTTGAGAGATCCAGAGCAGTCGTTGACCACGGCGGTCTCGTTGATCTGGGAGTTCGGGAATTTCTCTGGCTTCAGGATCAACTGGACCAAATCAGTCCTCTTTCTGCTAGACTCACAGCCGGACTTAATACTCCCAGCCCAGTGCCCCCTGGCTATTGTGGAGAAATTTAAATACCTGGGAGTAGTGGTCCAATTACCTGTAGATTCATTCATCGAGGACAATTTATGGCCTATCATCAGAGCATTTAGTGACAGAATACAGAAATGGAAGGATCTTCCACTTACACTCTATGTCAGGGCTAGCATATTTAAAATGATCTTCCTTCCAAAATTTTTGTACATCCTCTCTAACGCCCCAATTTATATCCCAAAAAGAATTTTCAAACACATAAACTCCCTATTAACATCCTTTTTATGGGGCAATAAAGCGGCAAGAGTCTCTCTTGAGGTGTTGCAGTTACCTGTTCACAGAGGTGGTCTGGCGATACCTGACCTGAGACTATATTATTTAGCATCCCAATTAGTATTTATTCATTGGAGAATGTTCCCACAATTAAATAATGCTGCGGTTGCAGTTGAAGCAGCAACGGTGACATCATATGAAACCTTACTGAATTTCTTTTTCAGGGGAGAAGTCCCCACCATAGGGGGCAAGGAGATACTAAAATCTGCAAAAAAGGTATTGGGGATTTGTATGAAACATATAAAAGATAACCCCCTTCATTTATCCCCTAATGCGCCATTGTGGTTCAATCCCAACCTGAAAGAATTCTTTAATTTAGAAGACGGATTTAGATGGTCTAAATATGGGCTCACATACTTGCACCAATTGTATATCAATGGGGAACTAAAAACCTTCTCGCAGTTGCGAAGAGAACTGAATGTTCCAGAGACCTGGGAATACCAATTTACTAGATTGAGACACGCTGCGTATGTTCAATTTGGGGTTGGACCGGTGACACTGGAAAACTCTATGATAGAAAGACTACTGGCTACTCCAGATCATACTAAACGAATTTCTACATACTACCATACACTTCAGGCAGAGGAGAACCCTAGAGAAAGTAAACTTAAAGGAAAATGGGTGGAGATCATACCAGAAATTACAGATGGCCAATGGGAAAATGTTCTGGCGTCATACTTGCCCACAGTTATATCTGCTAGAGACAAATTAATACAGCTAAGGTACTTACATCAGATGTACTATACCCCTTTGAGACTCTATAAAATGGTCCCTATTTGTCATAAATTCTTACGGGAAGAGGGCTCTTTTATACATATGGTATGGGAATGTGACAGAGTTAGGCCATTATGGTCTCAGGTGACTCAATTTATTGCTGATACTTTAGATATACCGAACATATGCAGCCCTCTGCTGGGCCTATTAGGGATCATAGAAGATGAAGTTATGAGTAATAACACGAGAACACTACTAAGACTACTGTTTTACTATGTAAGGAAACTAATTGTACTTCATTGGGTCAGGAGAGACTATCTTACATTGAATGCCTGGAAAGGTCTGGTTAATGCCAATATCACCATGTATAAAATTACATATGAGTCTAGAGGATCAAATAAAAAATTTAATAGAGTATGGGGAAGATGGATTAACTCTGAAAACACGCTACAATCCACCCAGTAATTCCGTAGGATACTAGAGAACCAATGGATAGTAATTAAAAGATCTAGCGGGGAGTTGATTCACAGCAGCACACAGCACAAAAAAGTTTTTTTTTTTCTCGTTTTTTTACTTGTATGAGGGATAGTTCCCTCTAGTTGCTTTTATTTGAATACCGTATAGCCTTTGTTCTATACAACTGTTTGGGCTAAGATCAGTTGGTCCTGAGTTTCAAGAAAACAGCCAAAGATTTAACGAGTAATGACAAACGCAACATAATATATATAATATTCCTTTATTTGTATGCAGGATTTGCTTCTGAATGCACTCTGAAATGTAACATGTATACCCTTGTCTATTACCTTTTGCAAATAAAATGTATGATTTTTTGGCAAATAAAAAACTTAAAAAAAAAAAAATTCAAGAATTGTGGATAAATACAAAAATGAAAAAATAAATAATAAAAAATAAATGATAATAGAAGGGCTGAATGGGTAAGATGGAAAAAACACCCAACCCAGCCCGAAGCAGGGGCATAAGGAAAAAAGAACCCAAAAGGTAAACTTTTTCCTAAAGGAGGAACTAATAGCCTCCGACACATGAATTGCCCACCCAAAACTGCTGGACCGGTGCTGAAAGCATCCAGAACCCCAGTATGGGAGGAAAGTGGCCCCCAACAACCTTGTGGGGGCCAACATGTGCCGGATGCATGATGATGGCCACAAGTGAAGGTGGACAAGGCTAGATGGAGCACAAGAATATAATCTTATCACATCAAAAAAGGAATACATAATCTAACCACCAAAAAGGTGGAACACCAACAATCAAAAAAAATATATGTCATTAACTAATATATGTCCACTCTCACTCATGGATAAGGAGCATCTATGTAGTGGGATTTTTTGCCATCACTGTAATACATTGTAACTGTGTTATCCTCATGTTTGTCTTTTTACAAGATTGTTTTTAAACTTCTTTGTATAATAAAGTGAATATTTTTTTTTAACATATAATTTCTCTAATTAATTCGACATTGCCCTTAAAATCTCACTTTTTGAGGTTCTCTTTGGGATGTGATCTACTTGTCACCTGCCCACGATTGATGAATGGATTGTGATCGATGGATTGCTGGGCCCTTGGTGTAAAACCTAATGTGACAGGGAGGCTGCACAGGACCCTGGAGCATGAGCGGGGTCACCATTGTGACCCCTGAGACCCCTCAAACTTCACCAGTGTCAGTAACAGCCAGCAAGTTTAGCATAAATGCAGGTGCCCAAAAGAACCCTCATCACTGACTATGTATCTAGTCTTTAGTCCATTCCCTAATAATTACTTCTGCAGTTGCTCAGAGGTGGATGGAGCAGTCTGCGCTATCTGCATCACAGTAGAGTAGATAAAAGATAGACCATATGGACTCTGTGATGTAATAGAAAGGATCTATGGAACTGACTGCCCCCAGCAAGAAATCCTACTCTTCAGAAAGGGACTCAGCATTCAGCAGCACTGTAGGCAGCTCAGATGCGCCCTGTGTAGCACTCCATCCTCTGTTAACAGGCCCCTTCCACCTACACAGCACTGAACTGTCCAGATCCATGTGCCTTTATGCCTCTCTTTGCAGCTTGCTCCTTTTCTCCTCAGGCTTTCTTTATCCCCCTGTTCACTGCAGCTCTTCTTACTCTAAGGCAGACTGTCCCTTTGCTCAATTCCCTCAGCTCTCTTTGAACATGACTTGGGTCCCAGGTTTTAATTCACTGGGCTTACTTCCTCCTCGATTCCCGAGCAGGTCCATTGCAGTCAATTATAGTCCTTATCTCTCCTTGCCACAGTGTCCAATAGTCGAAAGACAATAACAAACAAGCAGTTGGATTAAAATTGTCTAAAGGTCACTGAAATTGCCACTGAGCACACTGGCTCTGGTTCAGCAGCACTCTACAAAATGGGGACCACCCTCAGGAATAGGGAAAGGACCCATGCATACTGTATATTCCAGTGAGAGCACCAATCAAATGTTAAGTCCAAGGTAATTATAGATAGCATTGATTTGCAGCAGAATAAATAAAAATGTATTTCAGAGGCCAAACACACTCCTTTTTCATAAGGGATAGGAAACAAGTACAAAAACAGAAGGTCATAAATAAAAAAAATGAATAAACAAATTAAAAATAAATAAATCTAAAAGTCAAAGGGGAATATACCCATTTGCTTACAATATCCAATTCCAGTAAATAGTAGACTCAAAGATCATAATATCTTACATACAGGCACAAGAGGTCCCAATACTTCATTAGCAGTGAAACTAATTAAATGATAGGCAGCATTTCAATAAATAAATACATAAATAAATAAAAAACAGGACAATATTACAGACAATAAATATTAAATATGAACTGTAATGGAATTAAAAGATTTGCTGTGTCTAGAACAGTGGTCTTCAAACTGTGGCACATGGGTCAATGTGGTCCTTTGATTGCCTTAATTTGGCACTTGGGGCACTGCCCCTCCTACTGCCCTCAATGCTGAGGCACTATGCCTTCCACTGACACCAACAATGAGCCATTATTTCACCCACTGATATCAATGATGGGGTACTATTCCTCCCACTGATACCATCGATGGACCCTGAGACATTATCTATTCCCACTGGCTATATTGTGGCCCCTTAAAGTCTAAAGGACAGTAAACTGGCCCTTTGTTTTAGAAGGTTTGGAGACCTCTGGTCTAGAACATTAAATATATGTAATCTTTATGACTACTGCATAGACACACCAAAGAACACACACAATGCTATGGTAAGTATAATCACTGTAATTGTGTACAAATAGATAAATATAATTGTATTGCTTACACCATTTCATACAAGGAATAGAAGCATCCCTTACAAACTTTAACTGTGCTTAAATGGACTCAGTTGAGTAGATACCAAATCAACTGTGCTAGAAGATAATGTCAAAGAAAACATTTATCAGTGGCAAAAGAACTAAGAGTAGAAATAAAGCGGTTAACCTTGTTCATTGTAGAAAAAATAGTAGCCCCCAGTGATGTGGCAGGATACAACTAGGTAGCTGGGGCTCACTCACGTGAAAATATTGTTCAGAGACTTTGGTCAATAAACACATGGGTGTAAGGTCACAAGCAGTTAATGCAAATTCTTCATTTCTTAGAGAGGGTAACACCTGGTGTCTGGCATCCAAATTCAATGTTTTGCTTGAGAGCTACCCTGAGAGCTGCTACTCTTGTATCAGGTGTACCAGGTGAAGAGTCTCTTATCTTCTTGAGATCTCCCTGTATAGTGGCTACAATGCTATGGTGGTTTTTCTGGGGTCATCTGGGGTTCTGAGTATGAATTGCTTACCATTCTGTGTAGCTTTCAAAGTGAAGGGGAACTGCCAGTGATATTATATCCTCTAGTCTTTAATAATTCTGAGAATGTGTTTGCTTATGTCCACAAAAGACAGTTATCATTTTGAGTACTACTGTAATGGTGTTAGGGAGACAGATAGTTTCTGGGTAGACCACAACAGAGCCCCCTTTAGAGCACTTTCATTCCCTTTAAACACCAGGTATACTTAAAGAAACTGCAGAGTTAAAAAAATGAAATGAAAATGAACAGAACAATTACATTAGCCTAGTAAAGCCTGTATGAGATTGTAATGTACATAACCTGCCTTTTTAACAATCACTTTTTTTAGTTCAATAAAGCTTTTTACTACAGGATTCAGCTGAATTTTTCTACATTCATGCTATACAATTTCAATGAATTCTCTATGTAATAGAGAATTCACAAAAATGTTTGCAGTTTTTGCTCCTAAATTTATAGTTGAGGAATCTCTTAGGGAGGTTCAGAAAATAGAGGAATTCTACATGGAGATAAAATAGTGACTCAAAAGAAAAAATGCTTATTCATGAGAAATACAGGCTTTCATTAGTTAGATGTTCATTTCAGTCAGAAATATACACATTTCACACCTATGTAATATTTATTTTAGTAAATTGAAAATTTTGAAGCAAAAGTTATGAGTTTTTTTTATTTTTGACATTATCTGTTTAATAACATGTACAGCTTTGTGAATGCATGCTGTTGCAATGTATCTGATCAGTTCTTGCCTTGGTTATATTGGTTACAATGTACTTTGATATTTTTTAAAAGGGACTGAGGAGGCTGAGGAATTCAAAAACACTTACTAGACAATTATATAACAAGTCAGCTTTTTCTAAATACATTTTAACACAACCAGATACCCAGTCCTGGCTTGATGGCCAAACTGTTTCCTAATGCATGACAAAAATCGAAAGAATAGTTACTTTAATAATAATAACTTCTCAAATGTCCATATAGTTAAACCCGTGAGCTTCATACTAAATGATAAAAGAATGATTACCTGATACACCATACATTTATAAAACATTTACAGTAATTCTATTGCATCTCCATGTGGATCATATTAAATGATACTTCTTTAAACAGAATCACAAAAAGCCTCAAATGATCCAGATAAATCTCCTCAGCCACATGAATTCTGCAATAAAGTCCTGTAAAACACCTCATCTTTACCAACTTTCAGCTTTATACACATTGCACCTGTGGTTGTCTTACCATTACCTTCTCCTAGCACTGAAAACATACATTTAGTACAGGTACAAGTGCCCCACTGACTTCCTGTAGGACAATCAGGCCCTCCTTCATCTTGATCAACCAAAATGGAGTGGACCAGCAGAAGATTGGAGGGAGTGGGCCAGACCTTGACATTTCCAGAGAAAATGCTTATTCATGAGAAATACAGGCTTTGTAACACCCAAAGCTTACATATCAAAGTGTATTGGGGGACACTGTCCAATGGAGTGTGCAAAAACCTTGCATTCTAAGACCTTGCATTCTAGTCAGGCTGTTACATTGCAGTGTTTTCAAAGAATAAAGGTTCACTTTAAAGACTAAAGGCGGGTGACAATGATAGTGTTAATACCTTTCAATGTTAATATTATAACCCCCCTCTCAGACTTACAGGGGTGGTGGAAACAGTTCCAACAGAAGAGGCGGTAGAGGTAACTTTAGAGGTAACCCGTGTGACTCTAGACCCCACCACCAGAGAGAACATGGTTATTATTCACACTATAATTCTCCCTCTCAATGCAATGATTTCCCTGGCCCCTCCAACTCACAAAAGTGACCTCTGAATTACCCCCATACTACTACCCACAATAGGTTTGCACCCCTACAGGACAAGTATAATGATGACTATCGTCACTATATGGAGGAAGATTATGAACAACCTCCCTATAGACACAATCAGTATGATTATTAGTCATATGACAATCAGGTTTTTCAACAGGACGTGCAGGGACGAAAAAGGGCTCCAGACCCAAAAGAGGTTGCAGAAGTGGCCGGAGAGTTCAAATGAAAAAGGAGAAGAACTTAGCTGGCCAAAGAGTTTTTGATTTGAGTTCTAAGACATTATCCAAAGAGGAACTATCCATTTTGGACAAGGGCCTCAAGTTTGCCCCTCTGAAACGTTTGGACAAGTTCCATACTTTTATTGATGTACACAAAATTATTAGGAAAATCAACATACAGAGATATCTTGTATCTAATCCCTGTGAGGGATCTGAGAGAGCAGCGACTTCAGGCACAGTGCATTCGGGATTGTCCAACCCCTCTTTGTTCAATCCCCCTGTCCCTGTGGCCCCGGCGGTCAGCATTTTCAAAGATCTAGTTCTCAACGATTTAGCCCAATTACCTATTCAGAAACCTTGTAGCCATCCAATGCTTCAAGCCAGTCTGAAATCACTTAGTGACAGTAAGGATATTGTCATACGCCCCACCGACAAAGACGGTGGTATTGTAGTTTTGGATAGGACAGACTATGAGCAGGAGATGTATAGGATTCTTGGGGACACTGAAACACATAAAGAGATCACTAATAACCCTAAGAATGCTTTTAAGGATAAATTTATCAAATTAGTCGAGAAAGGTTATGAAATGCAAATTTTAAATAACAAAGAGCGACTGCACCTTGTCCCTTTGGCACTGAGAATTCCCACTATATACTTTTTACCAAAGATACATAAAGACCCTATCCACCCCCCCCCCGGCTGCCCCATTATAAGCGGTATTGACTCTGTTAGATAGGCCGCTACATTGACTTCTTTTTACAACCATTGGTAAAACGTTTCACCTCCTATCTTAGAGATACAAGTCATACCATTCAAATATTGGAAAAGATTAACATACAAGGTGATTATTTACTGGCTACGGCAGATGTAGCCTCGCTATACACCTGCATCCCTCATAATTTGGGCATTGAGGCTGTCACACACTTTTTTGAGTAAAGATGTGTCCATTACACAAGTTCAGTGTGATCACATCATTGAATTGCTTAAGTTTGCGACGGCACATAGCTATTTCTGGTTTGACCGCCATTTTTTCATTCAACAGAGAGGCGTGGCTAAGGTGGGGTAGGTTTGCCCCCAACCTCGCCAATGTGTTTATGGCCAAGTGGGAGGAGGATGTCGTCTATCATGAGGGTGGTTCCTCCCTGGTCCTATGGGCCAGGTACATAGACGACATCCTCCTCCTGTGGGACGGCAGCCCTGAATCTCTAAGGGCCTTCTTTTCCACACTGAATTCTAACGATCGAGGAATTTCCTTGACCTATGAACTTAGCTCCACTCAGGTACACTTTTTGGATCTAGAGATCACGATGAATTTGGGACGTCTTTTTTCTGTTTAACACAGCGAAGCATTGCCCAGAACATCAAGTTACACCCATATTGAGGCTTGAGTCACACACCAAAGTGAGGCTTGAGTCATACACCAAAGTGAGGCTTGAGTCATACACCAAAGTGAGGCTTGAATTGCAAGCCATGGGCGCCATCTTTACTAACAGGAAGTGGTCTGTTCATGAATTTTTTTGGCAGACATGGAGCTTTTACTCTATAAATACGCAGTGGCTGCAGTGGACCAACACCCCAGAGGATGCCTTATTAGGACGAAACGTCGGGATGGGCTCTGTTGATGCCTCTGCTTTGCTTTGATTTTATCCAAACGCTTTTAATGTCTTCTCAAATGTGAGTGACCATTTTAGCATTTTCAATAAATGTTTTACATCTAAACAGAATCACACTATGTGGCCCAATTTTTTCTCCTTTTGCCATATGTCACACTGAGAGGAACTGCTCATGAATTCTGGTTACTATTCATATGGTGGATATGAAGTCATGGTTGCTGTACCTCCTTGGGTATGTTATACCAAAAGCTTGGTGACTCATCAGGCATATGCCTTGTTGGGTTCAGCCTCTTTCCTTATGGTGGTGGATTATCTACAGACAATCAGTTCACATTCATTTATAGTCACCATTTTGATGTCATATATGGACTATATGCACTTTCACTGTTGATCTACACTTCAACAATATTATGGTTTAATAATATTATTGTATTTGCACTTATATATATATTTTTTCTTTCATTGCATTAGCGCTGCACTATACTATTTTATAAAGTTAATATTATATTCTAGTGAAATTTTATTTGGCTAAAAAAGGTTTTCTTTAATAAGTTTATCAGGTTTCAGTAATAGTGAGCCCTTACCAACTCAGGATTCCCTAGGATCTAAACCTAAGCCTGCTTCTTCGCTTCTTCATCAGAGCCTCCAATAGTGGGCGATGGACTTGCGGCAAGCTGGAACCAGGTCATAGCCCCCAGGTATGCTCAGCTGAAGATGCGGAGACCACTCCCATGTGCAGAGCACAAGCTGCAGGAGACAGATGTAAATCCAGGAAACAAGCCAAGGTCAAGGTGGGCGGCAGGCAAGCACAAACAGTAAATTAAGCGGTACATGGGAAGTCAGACACTTGTGTATCCTCTGGTTTTTTAGTGCACTAAACCTGGAGTATCCCAAACCCCAACCATGCTGAACGTTAGCATTCATACATAAATGTAGGATCAATGGATTCCTGTGAGGGCACATCTTGAACTTTTTGAGAACACAAGCACACAGATTTTCCAAGAGACATTTATAATTGGCATTAAAGTGGTAGTAAACTCAGTACTAAAAATCACCAGCAAGCATAATGCAACAATGAATTTAATTTCAAAACACAACAGTATACCCGTGAGCATCATCTCAGCTTTCTTACATTTGTGCAGCTTATTTTGGTATTGATCTCTTACAGCCGAGGCTGGGGCTATCTTTATGGCTACCTCTCGATTCCAGACTCATCTTTACTTCCACCTTTTCTAGTATGTCGCTGTCAGAATCTTGCTTGTGCACATTAGAAGCAATCCAAGCCTTGTTTTCATGTACAGTTACCATGGTGACCTACATAACTGGCAATAGAATCTACCATCCTCCTGCCTGTGTTGTGTATAACTGTACACACCTCGTGACATAGGTAGTCACATGGGGTTTTTCAGGAAATGACTGTTCAGCATTCTTGCGAGATTGCAAAACAATGCCATGGAGTAATGCTGATGAAGGCACAGCACGTAGATGCAAAGACTGACGGCACACCAAGTGTGCCATCAATCGGAATAAAAATTAGCATGCGTGAGTGAAGTAATTGAAATAAACAGCAGGCGATATCTACTAATCGCTGCACATTAAAATACCTTTAAAGCCACCAACTTGTAAGTAATTTTATATTGCTTTATATAAAGCAAAATTGTCCAGGAGAGTTTACTACCACTTTAAGTGGTAGAACTTTTGAGGACTGGAGGACAGGTCATAACCTTTATAATATAATGTATTACACTATTTTTTGGTTATAAAGTCAGACACTGAATACATGTAATAGCAAGAAAACAGGATCTCTGAAATCTAGGAATTTGCTCAGGCAATGCGAGCTGTACTGCGAGTGTCTTATATAGGGAAGCAAGCCAGGAAGTGATAGAAGGGGAAGGATGTAAATCAACAGAATTTAAATGCCCATAGGTTTACACAAAAGCCAGACAACAAGAGTGGAATCAAAAGTCTAGGAGAACTACTGCAGGAAGGAGGTTAGAATTTCACAGGCAAGAAAACTGCAGGCTAAATCATGAATATATATATATCTAGATAGATGGATAGATAGATAGATATATGTAGTGTATCTTGTCAACATTTAAAATGATACTGTATTTCCACATTATATTCAATTATTTCTTGCCTACTCCTTTTAATCTAAATGATTGAGAAGTTTAAAAACATACTTTTTAAGAATCCCACACATTTACTTTCTTGAGTTCTGTGATGCATATTCACTATACCCTGTACTGTCAATCTGTACAGTAATATCCATGCATACCATATCCTGTTGAATTTTTCGAGCACATCCTCTGCTTCATAAGCAGCTTTATATAGAGTAGATGTAGATTCAAGGTTTTAAGAGTTTTTCTTCTTACGACTGGCTCATCCTGAAGAAGCAGCTTATGCTGTGAAACTTGTAGAGGAATACTGCCATAATGCATCGTATCTTGTACCCCATGTCAACATTGGGGTTCACCACCAATTGTTCTATAGTCTTCAAGCATTCTATACGGCTGTAACTATTGATTGTATCCAATACAATTATGAATATGGTTTTCACTTTATTGATTTTGTCTACATTTTTCTACTAATAAATCATATTTTTTATTAAATTCTTGCCTAATCCTTGAGGTACCGAGATAGTCCAAACCTTCTCACTCCCCTGCCAGGGATACATCTGGGGTATCCTTGGGCTTTCTTCTCTTAATATGTTGTTTGGAGGACTTTATTTTATCAGGATATTTATTGAATGACTTATTGTGCATGAGTTTTTACACTGAAAAATAATTTATATTATTGAATCAGCACTATAATTATTATTTTGTTATATCACTTATGGGTTTATACATATATCTTTATGGCTGCTGGTTACTGGTAGCAGAATAGGTTATTTGGTTCTCAGTTTTGCAATAAAATTTTTTTCTTACAAATGTATTGTATTCACCAGCACTGAAGGGTTATAAACCCTTACATTTAATAGAAAATAATTGCTGAGAGTCTTAAAAACTTCCTGAATTGTTGGTGGGTCTGTGGGCTTTTACTTCCAGGCAAGCTTAGCAGCTATGAAAGCATGGGTGATAAATGTTCTTAAAGTGGTTGTTAATCTGGGGCATGGCTTGCCTTGAGAGAAGATGGTTGCTTAACTCCCAAGCTCCATCAGCCTACAGCCTTTAATCAGCTATCCCAGGGGACAAACACTGCGATTTTGCTGCTGAACATGGGGACAGCATCCTGTGGAACATAAGCATCCAGATCACGCTCTCTAAGAGAAATCAGCGGACAAACAACCCAGAATATCCTGGAGATATTCTGGGATCAGAGATCTAATATGGTGGCATCCTCCTCAGCTCCCTCACAGGAACATGACGGGATCATCTTATTGCCTGCTACACTGCATCCACCTGCTATGGCGGCCAGTCAAGTGCCACATCAACAACCGAGCCTAAATGATCTTCACACAGTAGCGTCAGATATAAAGGACACACTTTTTGCAGCCATCACGGATGTCCATCATGAAATACAGGCAATCATGGGGAGAGTGCAGGAGGTGGAGAGGAAGGCCGCACATCAGGAGACCAGGAAAAGGAAGATTCACCGCTCAATGGACACACACACGATGCAACTCCGAGATATTCAAAGACATGTAGAAGATCTGGACAATCATGGAAGAAGGCATAACCTGCGGGTGATAGGTCTCCCTGAAAATGTGGACACCAACCAGATACTCCCTGTAGTGACAGCCCTGTTTAATCAGCTTCTTGAAAAACCCCACCAAACGCCCATAGACATGGAGAGCATTCACAGGGCACTCAGACCACGAGGAAAGGATACCGACCCCCCGAGGGATATTGTATGCTGCCTGACTGATTACAAAACCAAAGAAGAAATCCTAAAGAAGGCCCGGAACAAAGCACAGCTGGAACAGGAAGGACATATCATACACATCTATCAAGATGTGTATGATATGCAATCACTCTCAGACACAGGAAAGACCTACACCCTTTACTAGAGGTCCCGAAGAACAAAGGAATACAATACAGATGGAAATTTTCATTTGGGCTGTCGGCATCCAATCAAGAACGCTCTGCCTTGCTCAGAGTGCCTGAAGAACTAAAAGCCTTCTGTCACACCCTTGACTTACCGTATGTTGAAGTACCGAACTGGTATGTCGACTTTAACATCTCCAGCTCGCCCACCAGGTCACCCAGAGAAGAACCAATGGAGGCGCAAAACACACACTTCTGACGGCAGAAGCTCCACAGCCCTATGGCAGCTCCATTACCCCGCAGGGCACGCCGAGACCATTAAGCTGAGGAGGACATCTCCACTTAGTCAGATAAGTTCTAAAATGTTTTACCATCCTGCTTATTTCCACACCTACTTCAGTTAACACCCTGCTGTACCTGTGTGATCCACTCATATTACAGATAACGCTGAGGACCTTCTCAAATTGATTGCACTGTATAGCGCCATAAGACATCATTATATTAGATATGGTTGCTCACATTATAGGAACAACAATATCATACAGTACTGCAGAGGAACATAATAGAAGCTATCCTGGACTACATTCCAATTACAAATGTGCCTACCTCTGTTCGCACACCAGATCAACACGCCAGTGAAGGAATGTCACCCGAAGACCTTTTACATTCTTGTATCTCATACAAGTACCGGAATACATGAAAAAGCTAATTCCCCTTCAGGAGACAGGTTCTATGCGCTGACGCCAGCTGAACTCACGAAAGGAATACTACATCCGAAAACAGTGATTCTTTCATCATAATACATACTGAACGCCGCCAACACAGAGTCCTTTACCACACCATACAGAATTGATCAATCTTAAAAATTAAAAAACCTAGAATCGCGCTAAACATAAAAGTGAAATGTATTCTCATACACCGACCAATTGCATGAATGGTCATATACCCAGTGAATAAATAATAAATAAAGCAAAATAAATACAGAATGTGTACAATCAAATATTTGGACAACCCCACCTTGTCATGTGGGAATGTTGCACCAATAATCCTAGTGACAGTATCATAAACATAAATGGAAATTATGAGATATAACCACGGTGAGTGTTCAAATAAACCTAAATGGCATTATTTCCAGTGATTAAAGAAGTCCAACCATATATGGTGGCACTTTTCAAATAGGAAAACTTGTGAGGAAATCCACCACCGGTGAGTAAGGGGTTACTGCATACCAGAAGCCCACAATCCCTGGACAACGTAACCTATTACGAAATGCCACGTAGGGCGGAGCGACGCGCTGACATCACCTTGTGTTGCTATTGATCGTTCCAGCAGGACGGGTTGGTCTGTGTGCTACCGGCCGGCGCACCAGATACTAAGGCTTGTTTTTCTGCTTCTTATGTAAGTGCAATACAATTTATTATTTAATAAATAAGAAGATTTTACACTATGGAGCGTTTATTTATTTCTCTTCTATGTATATCCATCCATGATCCCCTATGGTAGGAGGAGAATTTTGAATGTTAGGAGTCCCGTTGGGGAGCATTGGAGATTGCAGCATCATCCCCATTCCACTGATAACAGCCAATTCACCTGATGCGCCCTGTGAGGTTTTTCTGTATACAGGCTTTCCGTGATCCTCTGTAGTGGGGGATCGTGGGCTTCTGGTAAGCAGTAACCCCTTACTCACTCATCCTATTTCTTTTTCCCACTTCTCCAAATAAGTGGGGAACCCCTTACTTACTTACCCCTTAAGCACTCTGTAGAATTTAGATATACTGCCATTCACACTCGAGGGAGAGCTTAGTCATTTTTCTATTGCTCTTAGTTGGTCTCTTCCCCTCAATGGTTGTGGAAGTGATTGTGAAAAGTGCTGTATCTGAGCATACCTCCATTTGTCCAGTGGTTTATTTCCCCATACCCGTGTAATTTCTGTGTAGGTGCATAGTCTATTTCCCCTCATCACATCCTGCAATTGTATCATGTCTTTTTTAGCCCACCTTGTAAAATATAAGTGCTCCTCCTTCCCAGGCTTGAAATAATTAGTGTTCAATAATGATATTAGTGGTGAATTATATTCCCAATGGAATCTCTTACTTAACCCATCCCAAATCTTAAATGTGTTCCTAGTCAAAAAATGAATACCGTGTCCTAACTCATGAAATTGTGGTGGGATCCATATCATCTTTTCTATGTCAACTCTGCTTTGTGCAAATTCTATATTCACCCAGCTTTTCTCTTGTTTACTATATAACCAATCAGTGATTCTAGAGAAAGCAATGGCTTGGTAGTACTTTTTGAAGTCCGGGGCTCCCAACCCTCCCTGTTTCCTTCACCAGGGTATCTATCATACGCTAAGAAAATAAAACAAGTGTAGCGCTAAAACAATATTAAATGTCCAACATAGAGACAATGTAGTCCAAGAGATGGTGAAAACATCTAAGTGAAACTTAGAAGAAAGTCCTCCATGTTTATAAGACTCATAATAACTGATAGTCCATAGAAATTACGTAACTTCATGTGAGGAACAAATCAATAAGTGCGTGACATCAGTCCACGGTTCATTCCAGGACCTCCGTCTTTACAACCCCTCTGGATCACCTATAGTCACCCACCACCCAAGCCTGTTTTGACCCAACTGGGCGTATGTCTCTTTGGGTCCAATAGACCTGGTAAGCCTTCTTATTGTCGGTGGTGGTGTGCTTCTTTTGTCTTCACTTCAGATGTCACGCACTTATTGATTTGTTCCTCACATGAAGTCACGTAATTTCTATGGGCTATCAGTTATTATGAGTCTTATAAACATGGAGGACTTTCTTCTAAGTTTCACTTAGATGTTTTCACCATCTCTTGGACTACATTGTCTCTATGTTGGACATTTAAGATTGTTTTACTGCTACACTTATTTTGTTTTCTTTCCATATGCATATATCCTATTGGCCGTGTTAGCTGCTTATTTGTTTTCTTGGGTAGCGCAGAATTACTTGGCATATTCTCTTATCTATCATACGCTATCCTAGGGCGTTTACATGCCAAAATAAACCCCAAAGTTATAGACTGTAGTTTTCTAAAGAAGATAGGAGGAAGAGCTATTGGGATAATTTGGAAGGTATAAATTAGCATAGGCCGAACAAACATTTTTACAGCGTTTATCCTGCCAATCCATGATAGGGCTCTATGTCTCATCCTATTTAGTTGGTCCTTGATCTTATTAAGTAAGGGAATATAATTAGCAGAAAACAAATCTGAATCTGTGTCAATTTTATACCCAGGTACCCTAACTTCCCCCTGCACCAAGTAAGAAGGAACCTAGGTTGGATTGCCTTCTGCTCTCGCAAAGGGATCGTTATATTTAAAAGCTCTGATTTACCCACATTTATTTTGAAACAACTCTCTGAAATCAATCTTTCTGATGCAGGAAGTAGTCAGGAACGGCACCCTGGCGGCTCTAATGTCAATTGATGCCGAAAAGGCTTTTGATAGAGTGGATTGGGGATTTATGTTTGAAACATTGAAGCACCTAGGAATTGGGGAAAGGATGATGAGATGGATTACGTCCCTATATAGACATCCAAAGGCTAGAATTAGAGTAAACGGAACCCTGTCTTCTCCCCTTGAATTATTTAACGGGACAAGACAGGGTTGCCCCCTGTCTCCAATCTTGTTTATAATAACTTTGGAACCATTACTAGCTGCAATTCGCAAGAATGAAGATATTAAAGGAATCCGGGTGGGAGAAAGGGAGTATAAAGTAGCGGCATTTGCAGATGATTTACTCTGTTATATCACCTACCCTAGAAAAAGGGGTGATACATTACATTAAAAACAAGCATGCTGGCACACCCTCCCCCATATATGCAGATCAGCTCTGAATGGTAGTCTCCCTGAAGTGATATGATAAAGACCCTAAGCGTATAAGGATAAGAGTCCCTTGTTTGGCAAAGTGGTATCAGCAGGCCCCCCAAAAACTGACTTCATGTAACCTTGTACACTAATGCCCTGGCCCGGGCTTGATGAATGAAAGGTGAAGGAGTCAGTAGGCAGTGGAACCGTGGATTGTATGTGATAATAACAAGCATGTGGCTAACACTGAAAGCCAAGCCAGTGCAGGATATGGTCCAATAACAATGTATCCATGTATAATTCGATCAGTAATGCCCCGTACACACGGTCGGACTTTGTTCGGACATTCCGACAACAAAATCCTAGGATTTTTTCAGACGGATGTTGGCTCAAACTTGTCTTGCATACACACGGTCACACAAAGTTGTCGGAAAATCCGATCGTTCTAAACGCAGTGACGTAAAACACGTACGTCGGGACTATAAACGGGGCAGTGGCCAATAGCTTTCATCCCTTTATTTATTCTGAGCATGCGTGGCACTTTGTCCGTCAGATTTGTGTACACACGATCGGAATTTCCGACAATGGATTTTGTTGTCGGAAAATTTTATATCCTGCTCTCAAACTTTGTGGGTCGGAAAATCCGATGGAAAATGTGTGATGGAGCCTACACACGGTCGGAATTTCCGACAACAAGGTCTAATCACACATTTTCCTGTCGGAAAATCCGACCGTGTGTACGGGGCATAAGTCTCCAAAATTCCAAAGAAAGATAGAGGCATGTTCTGTCCACCAGATGTCTTGCTGATGTTTTATACTGGCTATTTGTACCTGTGTTGTTAAATTTACATGCAAAATGTGTAATTTACTTAAGACAAGCATATGTGGTGTGCAGGCTCCATCTAGCGTTCCTTTTTGGTATTGCTGCAGTTCTGTTTATCTGCTTATTTGTATGTGTAATTAAGGAAGTTGTCAGCAAGCAGGGAATTCTGGGTAGAATCTTAACAGGAAGTGAAACAGCCACCATTCTTTTCAACACATTGCAGGAAGCAAGTCATGACTTTCTCAATCTATCGTCATCACCCCTTAGAGAACTTAAAAAGTAAGTTTTTATTATCTCATCTTGTATTGTACATCGTTGTTTCTGCAATGTATGCTGTATTGTATGCAATATTATACTTATTGAAGTCTATGTCTGTTATTTGTAGTTTCACCTGGCTTGTTCTAATAAAACTGAGATCAAAGAAATATGGTATCTACAGTTATTGGGATAAGAAGATTTAGCTAGCTATCCCAGAGACAGAACAGTGACATTTTTAAGCTGACCACTGAAGGGAAGATAAGCCGACTTCGGAAGTCTGTACAGCCTGGGGCTACGCAGTATCCATACAGTCAGAAGCCTTAAAAAAACAGGCCTGCGGCAGGCAAAGTAAGCAGCCACGCTACACAGAGACGCGTTCTGTCAAGCAGCAACAACACTAGAACGGTCTCTATACAGCAAGACAGCTTCTTCCCGCAGCCATTTCTCACAGTGGGACATCTTCTTACAAAACACGTTCACAAGCAAGCTCATCTCAGTCATCTGTCGCAAATGCAGCAGCTATCGCCCGTTCAAAAGCCCAAACAGCAAAAGCAAGGGCCGCATTTGCAGACCAAGAGTTGCAGATAAAAAAAGAAAAGGCCCACCTTGATGCAGAAAAGGTGAGATGGAAGCAAGAGAGAGAGAAGGAAAGACTACGCTTGGAGCAAGAGAGAGAGAAGGAAAGACTACGCTTGGAGCAAGAAAGAGTATGCATGAAACAAGAGAGAGAGATGGAAAGAATACACCTGGAAGAAGAGCTAGCCCAGCAGGAAGCATCTCTGAAATTGCAGCACGCTATCTTAGAAGCTGGCAGTAGAAAGAGACGCTGCTGCCGCCATTGCAGAAGCAGAAGCTTTAGAAACAGCCGTCTACGATGAACCAAGACTAGGCAGCAGCATACCGGTCTAGAAGAGGACCAACAAGATTCTTCGCAACGCACGTCAGATTATGTCTACCAGCACTGGGACCCAAGCAGCATCCCACAACAAGAAATTAAATATGACATCAGTGAGTCACATCAAATAAAGCAGCAACAAGATGACCTGGGACCCCAGCGCTACAAGCAAGAAAAAGTTCCAGACTTTCCAGTCCCAACCAAACCTTCTACTCCACAAGGTTCCCAGCCTTCATACAAACATCAAACACCAGTCTTCACTCCAAAGGTGTATGCAACGAGTCGGTACGAACTGCCAACCTTATGCAAGTTTGAACCCAGCGCGCCTAAAGAAAAGTCCTTTACCAGATATGCCTTTACACCACACCAAAATACATCAGCAGCCTACCCCAATGCCAATCAGGCTACTGTAGACTTTGCCAAGTTCCTGGCTAAAAGAGAGTTAGTTACCCAAAGACTTGTCAAATTTAGTGATCACCCTCAACACTACAGGGCGTGGCCATCCGCTTTCCAGAGTGTCATTCAAGGTCTAGATCTATCCTGCAGGGAACAGATAGAACTCCTCATAAAGTGGCTTGGCAATGATTCTACTGAACATGCCAAAAGGATCAGCGACATTAATATAAACCACCCTGAGATAGGCCTTGCAAACATCTGGAACAGACTGGATAGATGTTATGCCTCACCAGAGGCTATATGGAGTACACTGTTTAAAAGGATAGAAGACTTCCCAAAAATACCTAGAAGAGGTTACCAAAGACTCAGAGAATTCAGTGACCTGTGTATGAAGTTATAAGTTGCTGAAGCAGAAGGAGACTTACTTGGCCTTTCTTATCTTGACTCTGCTAGAGGTATTAAATCCTTAGCACAAAAACTTCCTTATGAGTTACACGAAAGATGGATTACGCATGGCTGTAAATACAAACGAAAACACAATGTGCCTTTTCCACTCTTTAGTGAGTTTGTGGACTTTGTAGACAGACAAGCAGGAAAAAAAGATGACCCCAGCTTCATTTTTCCAGTGTCTTATACCACTTCTTCTGGCCGACAACAACTCAGAGCTCCAGTAACAGTGCACAAAACTAACATTTCTTCCCACAGATTTGCAGAGTCTCAGCCAGAGGATCAAGACAGCGACCCTACTGAGTTCTGTCCTCTACATAAGATGCCACATCCTCTTCTGAAATGCAAAGCCTTCAGGACAAAGACCTTCCAGGATCACAAAGCTTTTCTCAAAGAGAACAACATCTGTTACAAGTGCTGCTCTTCGTCCACACATTTCGCCAAGGGCTGTAAGGTCAGTGTCAAATGTACAGAATGTGACAGCACAGAGCACAACACAGCTCTACACCCAAGACCTACTCCAAGAACTTTTCCACATGTTCATAGGGACAAGGAGCAAGGCAGGGAGACCAAAGACTCTAGTACAGACGCCATAGCAATCACTTCACAGTGCACTGAAGTCTGCAAAGGAAGTATAGGTGGCAGATCCTGCTCTAAAATCTGTCTCGTGAGAGTTTACCCAAAAGGACGACGCAGAGACAAAGCAGCCAAGCTCTACGTCATCTTTAATGATCAGAGTAACAAGTCACTAGCTAGATCTATGTTTTTTGACATTCTAAACCTTAACCACTTCCCTACCCGCCTATAGTAATATGACGTCCACAGATGGGATCTCCCATCCTGGGTGGACGTCATATGACGGCCTCGAGTTCCCGGCCGCTTAGGGGGCGCGCACGCGCCGCCGCGTTGCTGGGGACCCGGTGCGTGTGCCCGGCGGCCGCGATGTCCACCGGGCACCCGCGATTGCCCGTTAACCGGGCCGGACCGTGGATCTCTGTGTGTAAACACAGAGATCCACGTCCTGTCAGCTCAGAGGAGAGCGATATGTGTTCCCAAAACAGAGGAACACTGATCGGTCTCCTCCCTTTGTGCGTCCCCTCCCTCTACAGTTAGAAGCATTCCCTAGGAAACACATTTAACCCCTCCCCGCCCCCTAGTAGTTAACCCCTTCACTGCCTGTCACATTTACACAGTAATCAATGCAATTTTATAGCATTGATCGCTGTATAAATGTGAATGGTCCCAAAAATGTGTCAAAAGTGTCCGATGTGTCCGCCATAATGTCGCAGTCATGAAAAAAAAATCGCGATCGCCGCTATTATTAGTAAAAAAAATAAATAAATATATATTTTTTTTAAATGCCATAAATCTATCCCGTATTTTATAGACGCTATAACTTTTGCGCAAACCAATGAATATACGCTTATTGCAATTTTTTTTACCAAAAATATGTAGAAGAATACGTATCGGCCTAAACTGAGGAAAAAATTAGTTTTTTAAAAAAAAAAATTGGGATATTTATTATAGCAAAAAGTAAAAAAATATTGTGTTTTTTTCACAATTGTCGCTCTTCTTTTTTTTATAGCGCAAAAAATAAAAACCACAGAGGTGATCAAATACCACCAAAAGAAAGCTCTATTTGTGGGGAAAAAAATGACGTCAATTTTGTTTGGGTACAACGTCGCACGACCGCGCAATTGTCGTTTAAAGTGCGACAGCGCTGAAAACTAAAAATTGGTCTGGGAAGGAAGGGGGTGAAAAGGCCCGGTATTGAACCGGTTAAAGGCCCCAGCAGTCCTTACACCCTTAGGACTTGTGCAGGTACAGTGGAAATGGTGGGGAGAAGAGCTGACGGCCTACAAATTGAATCTATGGATGGTAAGACATGTCTACCCTTACCAACCATAATAGAGTGCAACCAGATGCCAGACAACAGATCAGAGATTCCCACACCAGACGCAGCAGCTCACCAGACTCCCTTGAATCACATAGCACATCTCATACCAGAACTAGATGATCAGGCTCAGATAATCTTACTCCTAGGGAGGGATATCTTGCAAGTCCACAAAGTAAGAAAACTGATCAACGGTCCTAAAAATGCCCCATATGCCCAAAAACTGGATCTCGGGTGGGTCATTATAGGTGATGTTTGCCTGAGAGGTGCACACAAACCTGCATCTGTTAATAACCTGCTCACTAGTACCCTCGAGAATGGTCGTCCTTCTCTTTTTCAACCCTGTCAAAATCACGTCCTCACAAAGGAGCTACCACACAACAACCCTGTACCTCTTCCCTTCCTAAGTCCCCTCTGTGACAGCAATACCTATGACAATGACCTAAGTGACTTAGGAAGCACAGTGTTCGAGAGAACAAAGGAAGATAACCAGGTAGCAATGTCTATTGAGGATAGGCTCTTCCTAGAAGTTATGGAAAAAAGTATGGCGAAAGATGGGACTAATAGCTGGGTTGCACCTCTTCCCTTTAGACCACAAAGACAACGTTTACCTAACAATATAGAACTAGCATATAAATGTCTCACTTCCCTAAGACACAATCTTCAAAGGAAACCAGAGATGAAAGAACATTTCTTTTCCTTCATGGAGAAAGTATTCCAGAATGGTCATGCTGAGATAGCCCCAAACCTCAAAGACTCAGAGGAATGCTGGTACTTACCCATATTTGGGGTCTATCACCCTAAGAAGCCAGGGCAGGTTAGAGTTGCAATATATGGCCTCAGACACTCTGCTAGAGTGAGAGAGTCAGAGTATGGGTCAGATGTCAGATAGTTTGTGGACAAGGATTTCTATGTAGACGATTGCTTGAAATCACTACCCACAAATGAAGCCGCAATCAGTCTTCTCAAAAGAACTCAGGCAATGCTTGCTTGTTCCAACTTTAGACTCCAGAAGATTTCTTCCAACAGTAGAGAAGTTTTAGAAGCCTTTCCTGTCCAAGATCGTTCTAACGAGTTAAAGGACTTAGATCTAGGCACAGACTCACTTCCCATGCAACGCAGTCTTGGTTTGCTTTGGGACTTAAGATATGACACGTTTCCTTTCCAAGTAAACACAGAAGAAAAACCTTTTACCCGTAGAGGTGTCCTGTCTACCATAAACAGCCTGTATGATCCCTTAGGTTTTGCAGGATCTGTCACCATCCAGGGTAAAGCACTACTGAGAGACTTAACCTGTGAGTCTCTAGATTGGGACCACCCTCTCCCCACCGACAAAAAGAACCTATGGCGAGAGTGGAAGGACTCACTAACAGCTCTATCCAACCTTAAAATTCCACCACCTTATGCTCCTCTGTCATCTGCTAATGTTCAGATGCAAAGACTTTGTGTGTTTTCAGATGCTTCTTTTAAAGCAATTCCTGAAAACCCTAGACACTAAAGGACAATGTCACATAGGGTTTGTAATGTGGAAAGCAGAACTTGCACCACTTTCCGAACACACCATACCCAGGCTGGAACTTTGTGCTGCAGTATTGGCTACAGAGCTAGCTGAACTAATTACAACAGAGACAAACCTAGAAATTCAAAAAGCTGAGTTCTACACAGACAGTAAAGTAGTTCTGGGTTACATCCATAATGAAACAAGGCGTTTCTACGTCTATGTAAATAACAGAGTGTTGAGGATAAGAAGATCCACCAATGCAATGGTATTTTGTGCCTACAGACTGTAATCCTGCAGACCTAGCTACCAGATGTGTAGCGGCCAGCCGTCTTGAAAGTACTTTGTGGTTCACAGGTCCCACCTTTCTACGCAATCTAGACTGTAACGCTAAGGACCTCTCCACATTTGATCTAATAGATGCAGATAAGGATCAGGAAATCGCCCTCAGGTTTCTACCGCAGTCACAACAACTTCTCTTAACCAGTTTAAAACCCACCATTTCAGCAGGTTCTCCACCTGGAGGTCACTAGTTAGAGCTATCACTTGCTTAATCCACATAGCTCAGTCCTACAAACAACAACCATCAACCCATGACAATTGCAAAGGTTAGCACCACTGTAGGAAAGTCTACTCAGCAACTGACCTAGAACTATCTAAAAATTGGTTAATATCTGTTGTACAGAGAGAAGTCTTTGCCAAAGAGATCGATTGTATTCTCAACCAAAAACCTGTTCCTAAAGACAGTGTTTTAAAGAAACTTGATCCAATTCTTGATGAAAATGGCATGTTGAGAGTAGGAGGTCGTTTAAAAGTTCTCAGACAAACATCCTTTAGTGATCCCTGGTCATCATCATATTGCCTACTTACTCATTCAACACTACCATGACCAAACTAAACACCAGGGTCGTCTGTTTACTGAAGAAGCCTTATGAGCTGCTGGACTGTTGATAGTCGGTGCCAAGAGATGTGTGAGTAGGCTCCTCTTCAAGTGCGTTATCTGCCAAAAACTTTGTGGAATGTCACAAACACAAAAGATGGCCAATTTACCATCTGACAGACTTAGCATGGATCCGCCTTTCACTAATGTTGGACTTGATGTTTTTGGTCCCTGGTCTGTCGCCCCCCGGTACACAAAAAGGGGGCGCTCAAACAGTAAACGCTGGGCAGTCATATTCATCTGCATGTCCATGCGAGCTGTCCACATCGAAGTGATTGAGTCAACGGACACTTCGAGTTTCATTAATGCTCTTAGACGTTTCATTGCAATCAGAGGCCCAGTGAAACTCATTTGCTCTGACAGAGGGTCTAACTTTGTAGGAGCAGTAAAAGAACTTCAAATTCCCTCTAACTTGGATGTTCTCAGAGTAGAAAGATACTTGAGTGAACAAAACTGCACGTAGATCTTCAATCCACCTCACTCTTCTCACATGGGAGGTGTTTGGGAGAGGATGATAGGCCTAGACCGCAGAATTCTTGATCCTATCTTCATACAAGTAGGAACTGCAAGGCTTACTCATGAATGTTTAGTGAAATTTATGGCAGAGGTTACAGCTATCATTAACGCCAGACCTTTGACGTTAATTTCAAGTGACTCTGAAGATCCAGTGGTCCTCACATCTGCCATGTTACTCACGCAAAAGGCTAGCCTTGCTGGTGCTCCAGCTGGAGAGTTTTATGAGAAGGATCTTTACAAACATCAATGGAGACAAGTACAAACCCTTGCCAATACCTTCTGGAACTGGTGGAGGGAACAATATATATCTACTCTACAAGTACGGAGAAAGTGGCACACTGAAAAGCCTAATCTTAAACCTGGTGATGTTGTGCTCATGAAAGATTGCCTGGCACTAAGGAATATGTGGCCTTTAGGTTTGATCACCAAAGTACCGCCAAGCAAGGATAATTGTGTCCGTAAGGTTGAGGTCAAGATCTTTCAACAGAATCAGGCTAAAGTATTCTTGAGACCAGTGACCAAACTTATTCTGTTGAATTCTACGGAGGACTCTGTTAGTGACATCACTTGATGTCAGGCGGGGAGTGTTCTGTCCACCAGATGTCTTGCTGATGTTTTATACTGGCTATTTGTACCTGTGTTGTTAAATTTACATGCAAAATGTGTAATTTACTTAAGACAATCATATGTGGTGTGCAGGCTCTATCTAGCGTTCCTTTTTGGTATTGCTGCAGTCCTGTTTATCTGCTTATTTGTATGTGTAATTAAGGAAGTTGTCAGCAAGCAGGGACTTCTGGGTAGAATCTTAACAGGAAGTGAACCAGCCACCATTCTTTTCAACACATTGCAGGAAGCAAGTCATGACTTTCTTAATCTATCTTCATCACCCCTTAGAGAACTTAAAAAGTAAGTTTGTATTACCTTATCTTGTATTGTACATCATTGTTTCTGCAATGTATGCTGTATTGTATGCAATATTATACTTATTGAAGTATATTTCTGTTATTTGTAGTTTCACCTGGCTTGTTCTAATAAAGCTGAGATCAAAGAAATATGGTATCTACAGTTATTGGGATAAGCAGGTTTAGCTAGCTGTCCTAGAGACAGAACAAGGCACACTTGAATATACACAGTTCATTTAGCAAATGCAACAGACTGTAAACACATGCCAGGGTGGTTAAAAACACAGTGCTGCTGCAGCCTAGCTTGATAGCAGCAAGCTGTGACCACAGGTTTAAGTGTGTGTAAAGACATAAATAGCGGGAAGGTAACTGTCCCTGTGGGGTTCTTACCCTTCCCTCGTCTGAAGTCACTGAGTCCTTACTGGGGGTGTCTCACACGCTGTGGTTTCGGCTGGTCAGGCAAAGAAAAGCTGCTGACATGCAGACTTGGAGATTTCCATGTGTCCAATGGTGTAGCCACTCATTTGCATGGAAAACAATGGATCAGTTTGTGTTCGGTTCACTGCACAGATGGCGTTGCTGTGTTTGGCCACTGGAGGGAGCTCTTAGGTAATTCCATGATAATGCTTGTTTCTTCAGTATAAAGGGTGTAGGAGGGGGCTGCCAGCGTCTATAGCATCGTTACATCGATGCGTTTCGTGCGTTGAATAAGCACTTCATCTGGACGTTTGTGCTTATGAAATGATCATTCTTATATAGGGCATACCTGCCAATCAAAAAATCACTCGTGCCATCATGTGGTAACAACTTCATACTACAGCTATCTTAAACATATAAGGAAAACAGGCAAAAAAGGTTAAGAATCATGCAGGGCTGTGACGACAAATATATCAAGAAAAACCAGAGATTGACAAATTAAGCCAAATCTCGCTAACTCAAAAGATATTTCCCAAACACTGAATCACAGCAGTGTATTGGGATGTGACAGACAGTTTAAACAGGGTTGTTTATATGCAGAGGGATGCGATTCGCACCATGTTGAAAGCAGGAAGCAAAACGAATGGAGCTATAAAAAAGCTCAAAGTTCAAAAATGTTAAAGGCAGTATGCTATAATGTAGGAGACATATACCCATCATACAATGAAAGTGGAGAAGGGGGAGAGTCTGCAGGGTATGAACCAATAGTAGATACACGGCCACATTAAAGAGGGTCATTGTACATTCACTTAATGAAAGAGAATCTCCCCAGATTTAAGGCTCCAGGAATACCTTCAGACTCAGTTCAACATTGAGTCCCCTCAGCTGGAGGGTCTGGAGCCTAAAAATCCATAATTTTTCTGTTCTCAGAGGTACAGTGTCAAAGTCACCCCTTCGGTCGGATAAATTGAGGGCAAAGAAACCTTTGACAGTAAGGTCTAAGGGACTCCCTTTGTGAAATTCTAGGAAGTGTTGTGCTATTGGGGTCTCTTCCTTGAGTCGGATACTATTTAGGTGCTCAGCGAATCTGATTCGCAACTGGCGTTTTGTTTTGCCAACATACAACTTGTGACATGGGCATTCCAGGATGTAGAGGACCCTGGATGTCCCACAGTTGATGAATGATTTAATTTCATATTCACTGGTTGAGTCAGAGTTGCGGAATGTTCTAGAGCTTCAACAAATTTGCATGTTGCACAGTGACCACACGGGAACATGCCTTGCAACCTCGGCATGTCGGTGAGCCAGTTCCTATTGATTGGTTGTCTAAATTCTGATTCGACCAAATTATCCTTCAGGTTACGGGCTCTTTTGGCCACCATGTGTGGCCTATCGCCAACTATTGCTTTCAGAGTGTCTGATCTAGTGAGGATATGCCAATGATCATAGAGGATGGACCCCACCTGCCATTGTATCCCATACGGGGTGATGAACCTTTCTGGGGCACTCAATGTATCTGTTCCTCCCGTCTGGGGTGCAAGCAGGTCGGTCCTTTTTCTCTGAACCACAATCCTCTTGGCCCTTTTGAGTATGCGATGTGAGTATCCCCGTTCACAGAATCTATGATATAAGGATTTTGATTTGCGGCAATAATCATCATCAGTGGAGCAGTTCCTCTAGATGCGGAGGAACTGTCCCACTGGGATGCCTCTTATCAGGGACCGTGGGTGATGGCTATCAGCATGCAGCATAGTATTAGCGGCAGTTTCTTTACAAAATGTTTTGGTGATCAACTTATCGTCTTCAATCCTAATTGACAGGTCATGAAAAGAGATTTCACAGGGGTCAGCTACATAAGTCAAACGTATGTTGCGTGTGTTGTGGCCCAATATGTCCATGAAGTTTACAAGTTCCTGACGGGTGCCAGTTCAAACCATCAGCACGTCATCGATGTACCGTAGCCATGGATGGGCGTGGCTCTGGTACATTGATGAGGTGTACACAGTGTCCTCCTCCCACCATCCAAGATGAAGGCAAGCATACGATGGAGCCCATGGGGCCCCCATAGAGGTGCCACGCAGCTGTCGATAGTAGTGGCTCGCAAATTGGAAGTAATTATTCTTTAGAGCCATTTCAAGTAGTTCCAAAATAAACTCATTCTGTGCGCCCATATGGGGGAATTTCTGATCAAGGAAGTGGTGGACCGCCAAGATGCCCCATTCGTGTGGGATCGATGTATACAAAGATTCAACGTCTATCCCTACAAGGAGGGCTCCAAAGGGGACTGTTAAATTGTTGATTTTATTCAACACGTCCCCATTGTCCCAAACGTTTGAGGGTAGTAGCTCCACCAGATCCTTGATCAGACAGTCAATGTATTTGCCCACCCTCTCCAAAGGGCCTCTGATGGCCGATACAATCAGTCTTCCCGGGGGCCTCTCCATGTTTTTATGGATTTTCAGTATTATATAGAACACTGGCACTTTAAAGTCCGTGACCTTCAAATAGTCATGTTCTTTTTTAGTTATAAGGGTGACTTCCAGGGCCCGGAGCAAACTGTGATTGATGAGCGCCACAAGGGGGTTGAATGGGTTGGATTGCAGTTTTTGATATGTAGATTGATCAGAGAGCAACCAACGTACTTCTGTTTCATACAACTCCACAGAAAGGAGAATCACATCCCCCCTAACTTGTCACTGGGTTTGATGACAATCTCATCAGATTTTCAGAGTTCCCTCAGGGCATCGCGCTCATCCAATGGCAGTTTGCCGGTAACATTAATATGCCAATCTATCTTGGCCAGATCCTCCTGGACAAGGTCCAGATAGATGCCAAGTCTTTTGTTCTACCTGAATTGTGGCATCTTGGTAGATCTAATACGCAGTTCTGCATCTCTTCTCCAATTGCAGCTTGTGGGTGTCTCCGCATGACTTGAGGATACCTCGCCCTCCTCAAATAGAGATTCTAATTGATTCAGGGCTAGTGTGTCGTGAGTGTCTAATTTTAGGGACATGTCAGACTGTTTTGATCTACCGGAGTACAGGGATCTATAGTAGACTTTCCTAAGGAACAGGTTGAGATCCTTAAAGATCCCAAACTGATCCATTCCCACAAAGGTGAGAAAGACAGCCGTCTACTGAGTAGTGCCAGATGTCTTTTTTCCAATTTGAATTTTGAGAGGTTCACAATCTTTAAATCCTTGTTACTCTGATTATCTGGCACTAGATCAATTAGTGGTGCTGTCTCTGACTCCTTGTGCTGGTACGAGCCACCTTTGGGTTCTCGCTGTTTGTTTTTTGCTTTCCTTTTGCGTGCCTCTTTCCGCCGTCTATTACTCCTGCTCTGTCTTTTTTGAGTATGCCTTTGGTGGGGGGCCGATCGCCCGATTCCAGTGAATCTTTGTCTAAAAAAGACACTGCATTAGTTGTCTCCTCCTCACTACCGGATGAATGGGCACTCATATCTGTTCCTGCCTGAGAAGAGTGTCTAAGCTGGCAGGATCTCCCACGGGGACCTCTAGTGGTTAGGTCAAAGATATTGTCTCTGGCCCAATCTTCAAGATCACATTTAAATTTGCTTTGTTTAGTTATTTTGAGGTTTCTTTGTGTTTTATCAACCTCTCTTTTAAGGGTGTCGTTGAGTTTTTTGGGGGGCCTGCTGATACCACTTTGCCAAACAAGGGACTCTTATCCTTATACGCTCAGGGTCTTATATCATATAATTTCAGGGAGACCACTGCTCAGAGCCGATCTGCATACAGTCAGGTCCATAAATATTGGGACATCGACACAATTCCAATCTTTTTGGCTCTATACACCATCACAATGGATTTGAAATGAAACGAACAAGATGTGCTTTAACTGCAGACTTTCAGGTTTAATTTGAGGGTATTTACATCCAAATCAGGTGAACGGTGTAGGAATTACAACAGTTTGTATATGTGCCTCCCACTTTTTAAGGGACCAAAAGTAATGGGACAATTGGCTGCTCAGCTGTTCCATGACCAGGTGTGTGTTATTCCCTCATTATCCCATTTACAAGGAGCAAATAAAAAGGTCCAGAGTTCATTTCAAGTGTGCTATTTGCATTTGGAATCTATTGCTGTCAACTCTCAATATGAGATCCAAAGAGCTGTCACTATCGGTGAACCAAGCCATCATTAGCCTGAAAAAACAAAACAAACCCATCAGAGAGATAGCAAAAAACATTAGGTGTGGCCAAATCAACTGTTTGGAACATCCTTAAAAAGAAAGAACGCACCGGTGAGCTCAGCAACACCAAAAGACCCTGAAGACCACGGAAAACAACTGTGGTGGATGACCGAAGAATTCTTTCTGTGGTAAAGAAAACTGAAGAAAACACCCTTCACAACAGTTGGCCAGATCAAGAACACTCTCCGGGAGGTAGGTGTATGTGTGTCAAAGTCAACAATGAAGAGAAGACTTCACCAGAGTAAATACAGAGGGTTCATCACAAGATGTAAACCATTGGTGAGCCTCAAAAACAGGAAGGCCAGATTAGAGTTTGCCAAACAACATCTAAAAAAGCCTTCACAGTTCTGAAACAACATCCTATGGACAGATAAGACCAAGATCAACTTGTACCAGAGTGATGGGAAGAGAAGAGCATGGAGAAGGAAAGGAACTGCTCATGACCCAAAGCATACCACCTCATCAGTGAAGCATGGTGGTGGTAGTGTCATGGCGTAGGCATGAATGGCTGCCAATGGAACTGCTTCTCTTGTATTTATTGATGATGTGACTGCTGACAAAAGCAGCAGGATGAATTCTGAAGTGTTTTGGGCAATATTATCTGCTCATATTCAGCAAAATGCTTCAGAACTCATTGGACGGCGCTTCACAGTGCAGATGGACAATGACCCGAAGCATACTGCGAAAGCAACCAAAGAGTTTTTTATGGGAAAGAAGTGGAATGTTATGCAATGGCCAAGTCAATCACCTGACCTGAATCTGATTGAGCATGCATTTCACTTGCTGAAGACAAAACTGAAGGGAAAATGCCCCAAGAACAAGCAGGAACTGAAGACAGTTGCAGTAGAGGCCTGGCAGAGCATCACCAGGGATGAAACCCAGCATCTGGTGATGTCTATGCGTTCCAGACTTCAGGCTGTAATTGACTGCAAAGGATTTGCAACCAAGTACTAAAAAGTAAAAGTTTGATGGATGATTGTTAATCTGTCCCATTACTTTTGGTCCATTAAAAAGTGGGAGGCACACATACAAACTGTTGTAATTCCTACATCGTTCACCTGATTTTGATGTAAATACTCTCAAATTAAAGCTGAAAGTCTGCAGTTAAAGCACATCTTGTTCATTTCATTTCAAATCCAATGTGGTGATTTATAGAGCCAAAAAGATTAGAATTGTGTCGATGTCCCAATATTTATGGACCTGACTGTATATGGGGGAGGGTGTGCCAGCATGCTTGTTTTTAATGTAATAACGCTGTTATTATCACCCCTTTTTTTTCTACAGTGTGCTATACATGTTAGTGTTGGTGTTTCTTGTGAGGGAACCCATCTCACTCATACGGCCATGGTGCCACATCAGTGAGATTTATATATTTTTATAGTACTGTGCAATAATCAATAAAGTGCTTTTTTTTTCTTTGATCAATACCGTTGTGATTCTCCCATTGATTGCAGTCCTGGGACTGCTCTGGTCCCAACCCCCCTTTTTTCCTACCAGCTATTAAATATACGTGCACAATATGTCTGCACCAAGCAATTATAAAATTGCAAGGATCCTTATCAACCGAGATAATACCAACTAATTGTAGTGATGAACTATTTACTGATATCTTCGATCATTGCGACTAGGGATGAGCCGAACATCCCCCAGTTTGGTTCGCACCAGAACCTGCGAACGGACCGAAAGTTTGCGCAAACTTTAGAACCCCATTAAAGTCTATGGGACTTGAACATTCAAAATCAAAAGTGCTAATTTTAAAGGCTAATATGCAAGTTATTGTCCTAAAAAAGGTTTGGGGACCCGGGTCCTGCCCTAGGGGACATGTATCAATGCAAAAAAAAGTTTTAAAAACTACCGTTTTTTCCGGAGCAGTGATTTTAATGGTGCTTTTCAAAGTGAAAAAAAAGTGAAATATTCCTTTAAAGATCATACCTGGGGGGTGTCTATAGTATGCCTGCAAAGTGGCGCTTGTTTCCCTGCACATAATGACATTTTTAAAGGAATAAAAGTCATTTAAACTGCTTGCGGCTTTAATGTAATGTCGGGTCCCCCCAATATGGATGAAAATCAGTGAGACAAATGGCATGGGTACCCCCCAGTCCATTACCAGGCCCTTTGGGTCTTGTATGGATATTAAGGGGAACCCCGCACCCAAATTAATTAAAGGAAAGGTGTGGAGCCCCCAGGCCCTATATACTCTGAACAGCAGTATACAGGTGGTGCAAACAAGACAGGGACTGTAGGTTTTTGTTAAGTAGAATCTGTTTGTAATTTTGAACTGGTACATTTTTAAAGTGTAGCTCCAGCCAAAAAATCTATTTTAAGCTTTTTGGAAAACATAGGGAAGGGTTATCACCCCTGTGACATTTGTTTTGCTGTCTGTGCACCTCTTCAGAAGATTTCACCTCACTTTCTGTCCCAATGACAAATGTGTTTTGACAATTTGGGGTTTTTAGTGAAACAAGGATTGGTGATAAAGCATCAGTGGAAAAGAGAATCGTTTTTCCCATATTGACTCTTACGGGAGAGAATTTCCCTTCCTAGGGGTAGATTTCATCCCACTTCCTGTTGTCTCCTTCCGTTTGCAAGTAGGAGTTGTTTGTAAGTTGGATGTTTGAAAGTAGGGGCCTGCACTATATACTCTGCAGAAATTGGGGCCTCAGATGTTGGTGTTGCCACAACACCGTAAGCCCTCACAGTTACTCTTGGTGGGCACAGGAACGGGCCCTGCTGTGAAATATTAGATCAAGAATTGTAATTACATGCCCCTGTTGAACAGGGTCAGAAAAATTGGGCCTTTGGTGGTAGTGGTGGTGGTGCTGGTGCCACAACACTGCAAGTCCTCACAGTTATTTTTGGTGGGCGCAGAAACGGGCCCTGCTTTGAAATATTAGATCAAGAATTGTAATTACATGTCCCTGTTGAACAGGGGCAGAAAAATTGGGCCTTAGGCACTGGTGCCACAACACTGCAACCCCTCACAGATACTCTAGTTGGAGCGCAGGAATGAGCCCTCCTGCAAAATATTGCATTAAAAATTGTAATTACGTGGTGAGGCGCATGCGCGAGAGCTCCGTAATGGCCGCCTAAGCCCGGAGCTCCGCACCACCCCGGACCGACGAGCGGCATAACCCCGGCCCCAGCAGGCGGAGGACTCTCTCAAGCACTCCCCCCGCTCGCGGAACAGCGGGGGAACACGGTGAGATGGCCGGCACACAAGCCCGCCGAGATCTGGGCCCGCAATTTGCAGCGGTGGCGGCGGACGGGTCCACCAAGATGGCCGCCGACGGGGACACTGCTAGGCCTCACACAGCCTCACTTCACAAGGGGACAGAGCAACGTCCCATCCTTACCCCTCCGACCCTGACCTATGCCCAGGCAACACAGGGAGGCCACAACACGCTCCAGACCGTGCACCAGGGCATGCACCAGCACCAAGCTCCACAGGCTGCTTACAGAGACTCTCACAGCAGTGAGCAGGGGGAAGATGGCGCTTCTCCCTCAGGCAAACCCCCTCACCTCTCCTCCTATGCAGGCTCCCCACCTGGATACACATTTAAGGACATATCTGTCATGCAAGAAGAGCTCTTCTCCAAATTCTCTACCCTTTTAGAAAAGGGCCTAGCCAACACTGCCTCCCAGATCACAAATGCTATTAAATCAGACCTCTCTAACCTGGGCTCTAGGATGGAGGCAATGGAAGACAAAATTGACCATACAGTCGCCAGAACCAACCAGAACGCCGCACACCTTCAGTCAGTCCAAGAACAGCTAGAAACGGCCCTATCAAGAATTGACGAACTTGAGAACAGGTCTAGAAGGTACAACTTCCGAATTAGAGGCCTTCCTGAATCCTTCACGGATATCCCCCTCATGGTGCAGGACTTTATCTCGGACCTCATCCCCAACATCCCGCCGCATAGGCTGGAGCTGGATAGGGCGCACAGAGCCCTGGGTCCCCCAAGGAAAGACGGGTCCCCGAGGGATATAATAGTTAAACCGCACTTCTACGCGGTAAAAGAGGAGGTAATGAGACAATCTCGCCTGAAGCCCAAGCTCCAACACCAGGGTCACCAAATTCAGGTCTTTGCGGACCTCGCTCAATCCACCATCCAAAGAAGACACACCCTCAAACCCCTCCTGTCAGTGTTGATGGAACGAGGCATCAAATACCGCTGGACATTTCCCTTCGCAGTAAAGTTTTCCATACAAGGCAAGACCCACACTTTCTCCAATCTCCCGGAAGGTGAAAAACTTTTCCTCTCCCTCAAGCTGATCTCCCAGGAAGCCCCCATGGAACTCTCCTCATCTGCCACGGGCTCATCCAAACGCCCCCCCCAGGCAGCCCAGTTTCGCATCTCTGGATCAAGGGCCCCTCTAAGAGGAGCAAAGATGGCAAGCCCCCTTAATGGAGCAAGAAGGTCCCCTTCTTACGCACCCAGACCTTCCACGGTCTTTCCTGTGGGGGACGTTCCCCCTTCTTTGAATGAGCTAACGCTCCTCTTTCCAATCCCAAGACCCCAACGGGGCCTCGGACACAGGTCATAGAACTTATTTTTTTTACAGAGGGGACTACGTCTACGGCTGAAATCCCCTGAAGTGACCATCCTACGGAGAACAGTTCTCGTGATCCCTTTGCCTTTTCGAGGCGGAAGAGAGATCTCTTCCCATCCCAATCTGAGACTTAGAACACTGAGACCTCAGTTCCTCATAGCCCTCAATAACCAATTTCCTTTTCAGATCCAGGTATAAGGTTGCAGGTCACCTAAGGCAGATGGTCATGCTTCTCCCCGTTGTTACTTTTTATTATAATTTTTTTTTTTTTGGGTTCTTAGCTCTGCTTGAATCCCTTTTACAGTCTCCACAAAAGTTTTTACTGTACTGAAATAGCAGTAACAAATTGCACTTATTGAAACGAAGATCTTACACCACGTTATGCAAATAGTATATAGTTACGGTATCTTAGAAGTATGGGTCCGGGGTGGTACCCATGCGCCTCCTCTCACCTCAAGGGCAACCACTGTGCCCCCGAAGAGTGAGACTTCTCTCGCCCAATATGGACGAGGGAAGACTTAAATTGGAGTTTAAGCGGCCTGACATACCGCTATCCTCCACGGGTCCTTCTAGAAGACCCTTGTCGCTACAGTTATTGTCATTATTGTTGTTGTTTTTTTTATTTACTTGTCTCTCCTTCTTCCCTCCTCTTCCTCTCACCTTTTCTTTTTCTCCTAGCTGGCCGTCTGGAGATCCCCCGGTCCCTCCCGCACGCTACTATAGCACGGACCCGTCCACCTTCTCGTACTCAAGGAACTCTCCCCATCACAAGGTAGGCGGCTGCTGGGCCGGTGATCACTCTCCTCTCTGTTCCCATGACTGATCAAGTGTCTAAGGGCCTGGACCTTAGGGTCGCCTCTCACAACGTGCAGGGGCTCAACTCACCTAGGAAAAGAAGGGTTGCCTTAGACCATTATAAATCACTCAAACTGGATGTAGTGCTCCTTCAGGAGACGCACTTTCCGATTCGATACAGTCCCAAGTTCTTACACGCCTTCTACCCATCTTTCTTCATGGCCAACGCACCAAACAAAACCAAAGGGGTAGCAGTACTTTTTTCTAAAAATAGCAAATTTAACCATATCTCTGATCTTAAAGACCCAGAGGGTAGGTTCATCCTTGTAAAGGGCACTCAGGAGGGAGTACTATACTCCATAATTTCTTACTACGCCCCTAATAAGGGTCAAGCATCCTTCTTCCAGAACCTCTTTGTAACTCTTGGCCCCCTCCTGGAGGGGAAAGTCATTTGGGGTGGGGACTCAAATGTAGCGTTTGACCAGGGTCTGGACAAAACCAACCCTCTCAAAGGAAAACTAACACGCCCCACCAAACTAAGCACCAGAATAGCTAAAATGATTCACTCCCAGGGGTTAGTAGATATTTGGAGGGAGCTGAATCCCACGTCCAGGGACTTTACTCACTTCTCCTCTCCCCACCAGACCTACGCAAGGATAGATCACATTCTTATTCAGACTAATCTCATCCCTCTTTCCACCAAAGCCAAAATCTTAGACATAGTCTGGTCGGACCACTCAATGGTCCCCCTGACTTTGAAAAATGTGCTATCGCGTAGTGGTGGCTCTTGGGGGATCCAGTTCAAGCCAAATTAGTAGCAGACGCGATTAAGGAATATTTTCGGTTAAATTATGTGGGTAACATCTCCCCCGAAACACTGTGGGCAGCCCACAAGGCCTCGGTCCGTGGCGAGCTTATCAGATTAGCCACTAAAGTCAAAAAGGAGAGGCTGATAGACATTCTCAGGCTGGAGCAAAAATTTATAGTTTTAAAAACTGAACATAAAAAATCCCCATCTAAAGACCTCAATGACAAATTAGACACAATTAGACTGGAACTCAACCTAGCTTTAACGGCAAAAGCTGAAAAACACATTAGATGGAGCGGTGCTAAATTCTACTGCCACAAAGACAGAGTCGGGACAATGCTAGCCGCGAAACTCTCCCCCAAGTTCCAATCTCGCACTTTCCCCAAAGTGCGCATAGCGGGTCAACCTCCCACGGCCAATCCATCCAAAATCATGACAGCTTTCCATGACTTCTACTCAGGCTTATACAAAGCCACGCAAACACAGAGCGACAGTTCGACCGTCCCCTTCCTCGAGAATATCAAACTGCCATCTCTTTCTAAAGACCATAGAGACCTGATGGAGGAGCCCTTCTCCTCAGACGAAATAAAGGAAGTTATCAAAAACCTCAAGACAGGCTCGGCCCCTGGGCCAGACGGCTTGTCAGTCCCTTATTACAAAAAGTTCGGGGATATACTGGCCCCACACATGGCCAAATTTTTCAGCTCTAAGAGAACGGGATCCCCATTGGACCCCCACCTGAATATGGCTTTCATAACAGTAATCCCCAAACCAAATAAGAACCACGAAGAAGTAGAGAACTATAGGCCCATTTCCCTTATCAATAACGATCTCAAGATACTCACTAAAATCTTAGCCAACCGACTAGCCTTCTTTATCAAGCAGTACGTTCACAAAGATCAGGTAGGCTTCATCCCAGGAAGGCAGGGTCCAGATCAAATTAGGAGAGCGGTGGACATTGTCTCCATTCTCCAATCAAATTGGGATGGGGGCCCAAAACAAGCAGGTATGTTGTTGTCATTAGATTTACATAAGGCCTTCGACTCGATCGAATGGCCTTACCTTTTCTCCCTCCTGGAGAGATGGGGTTTCGGGGCTAGCTTCCTAGGGGTACTAAGATCCCTCTACTCCAACCCGGCGGCAATAATCCGACTACAGGGACAATACTCCAAACCCCTTCAAATAACGAGAGGGACGAGACAGGGCTGCCCTCTCTCCCCTCTCATTTTCGCTATGGCCATCGAAACACTGGCAATAGCGATTAGATCAAACCCCAACATTCACGGCGTATCCTGTGGGGAACAAGTCCACAAGTGTGGGCTCTTCACCGATGACATGCTCCTGTTCATAACGTCCCCTATCACTTCACTCCCTAATTTATGTAAATTATTGAAAGATTTCTCTAGCACCTCAGGCCTCAAGGTGAACTATTCTAAATCTTCAGCCTTAAACATCTCCCTGCAGTCGGGTACGGTTGCCGCTCTCCAAAGCTCCTTTGATTTCAAATGGAATGACCAATGGATAGATTATTTAGGAATCAAACTTCCAGCTAGAACAGAACAACTGTACCCTCTAAATTTTCCGCCAATGTACCGGAAATTAACAGCTGATCTGGGAGCTTGGTCCAAGGGTGAGATTTCCTGGCTGGGCAGAGTTCATGCTGTGAAGATGACTCTTCTGCCCAGACTGCTATACCTCTTCAGGGCCATCCCGATAAATATAAACAAAGAACACCTTTCCAATTTCCAAAAGAAGATCACCAAATTTATCTGGGGGGGGAGAGGACATAGATTTCAACAAAAAACCCTATTCCTTCCAAGAGACCAGGGTGGCATGGGGGCTCCTCAGCTTCACTGGTACTTTCAAGCGGCCAGGCTGGCCCAACTGTCCACGGTTTACTCCAGGGCAGAGAAACCAGACTGGATTCAGATAGAGAGACAGGCTGTCCCCACATACACCCTGGACTATCTCCTCTGGACCCCTCACAAACAGAGACCCCCAATTCTCTCCCCATCCTTATCTCAATCATTTCATATATGGGATAATCTAAGAAAAAATTTGGCCTTAATCTCAAGATGTCTTCCTCTAGCACACATCTTCAATAACCCTGACCCCCTGGGTTGGATATTAAGGCTTTTCGTTGGTGGCTGGACAAGGGACTGTATTGAATCGGACATTTTTTCACAAATGAGGGTCCTATCTCCTTGGAGCAAGGTATAAGGCAACTGGAAATTCCGAATTCTGAGCACTTCAGATTCCACCAAATTAGACATTTCCTCTGTCAACGTTGGAGAGGAGGAATCCCCTCACACAACGCCTTTACGCCATACGAATTATGGTGTGGTCGCTCCTTTGAACAGAGAGGGGGGATCTCCGTCATCTACCAGTCACTAGCCTTGCACCCCCAAAAAACCCCCTATATGCTGGACTGGGAGAGGGATCTAGCCTTTGAATGGGAGATCTCTAAATGGAGATGCTCCTTCGACAGAGCCTTTAAAGGCATCAAAAACATTTCCTTAATCGAAGGAGGTGTTAAGGTTTTGACAAGGTGGTACCTCACACCTGTCAAGCTCTCCAGAATGTTCCCAACAGCTGACCCCAGGTGCTTTTGAGGGTGTCAGCTAGTGGGCACAATGGCCCATGTATGGTGGGAATGCCCCAGACTAAGGCCCTACTGGAACAAGATATTTTCCCTGATAAGGAAAACGACACAGATCCAAATCCCAAAATCCCCGACCATAGCTCTTCTTAATGACAACTTTCCCAGGATGCCGAAGAGCTCACGCAAACTGACACACTTCATACTCTTAGGTGCAAAACTCACCATTGCTAAGGCCTGGAAACAGCCCAAAGTCTCGGTGAAAGCGGCTATCCACAAAATCTCATGGATCATGGCCCAAGAGAAACTGGCTAGCATCTTAGATGACAAAACTAAGCAATTCGAAGCCATATGGGAGCCCTGGGCAAAATTTGTCGGCATCTCTCTAATACCAGGAGTCCCACCCCAAAACTAACAGGGGTCAACTTATGAGGCGGGGGCCCCTCCAGACGGACGGCTAACATTCCTTTCACTCTTTTCCTTTCTCCTCTTTCTCTTTTCTGTCCTTCCAATTGTATTTTTGATTGATCCAGTCCCTCTGCTGGGGGAAACTAGGATAGATCAGCGGGTAATGACTGTATTGTGTTTTCTGACCAGATTTCCTCCATTATGAGACAATCATTACTCATTTCGTAGCATGTTTCTCTCGGATAGGTTGTAATCTCCACTGTTTTATTATATAGATCCTTGAGACCCTAGGGCCCTAGGTCAATCCCTGGTCAGGAGAGGAGGGGGGCTCACACTGTGCACAGCATGATCCCGTTAGGGGTGCCGGTGGGATCCCCTAGTGCCTCTCTAGTCGTCAGACAATCCCCCTAGGGAGCCCATTCTATGTTTACACCAGTTGCAAGGTTTCAAGCATTGATCCCTATACGCCATAGTTAATCATAGTCAATGTGCCTTATAAATGCTAATGCTCTAGCCCCAGCAGGCATATCTTATGTATCAGCGGATGTTACATGATATGTGATTTCAAATCCTGTATTTTATTTTATATATTTTCTTGTTTTTGTACAAAACCAATAAAAGATTTTGAAAGTAAAAATTGTAATTACATGCCCCTGTTAAACAGGGGCTGAAAAATTGGGCCTTAGGCACTGGTGCTGGTGCCACAACACTGAAACCCCTCACAGATACTCTAGTTGGAGTGCAGGAACGAGCCCTGCTGCAAAGTATTGCATCAAAAATTGTAATTACACGCCCCTGTTAAACAGGGGCTGAAAAATTGGGCCTTAGACACTGGTGCCACAAAATCCCTCACAAATACTCTAGTTGAGCGTAGCTACAAACCCTCCTTGCAAAATATTGCATCAAAAATTGTAATTACACGTCCCTGTTAAACAGGGGCTGAAAAATTGGGACTTAGCCACTGGTGGCGGCGCCCAGAACCAAAAACATTCTTACAAGCTATCAGCATGATCATTGAGGAGGAAGAGGATAGTTACTCAGCATAACAGGATAGTCACTCAGCATCAGCATAGGCAGTCTTGAAGGGATCTGACATTTCAAAAAAAAAATATGCAGTTACATCAGCATCAGGTGCTTGGTAGCTGGTGGTGATCCAAGACTGATTCATTTTTATGAAGGTCAGTCGATCAACCGAGTCGGTGGACAGGCGCACCCTGTGATTGGTTACAAAGCCTCCAGCAGCACTGAATGTGCGTTCCGAAAGAACGCTGCATGCAGGACAGGCCAGTAGCTCAATTGCATACTGTGCAAGCTTTGGCCAGTGATCCATCCTCAAGACCCAGTAACCCAGAGGATTTTCGGTGGGAAAGGTGTCCAAGTCAGATCTTGCCCCTAGGTATTCCTGCACCATGTAAAACAGATGCTGGCGATGGTTGCTGGATCCGATCATACCTTGGGTCTGCGGACTGAAAAATTGTCTGAACGCATCGGTCAGATGGCCACCTTCTCCACCGCTCCTTCTTTGACTGACCGAAGCCTCAGCAACACGTTGTCCAGGAACAGGAGTTTGTAACCTCCCAGTCTCTGGGAACGCGTTGCACAAACCTTTCTGCATTCAATCGCTGGGCATGTGGATGGCTGGGAGCGAACTTCTTTCGATGGTGCAGCAGCTGGGGCAGGGAAATTTGCCTGGTACAATCTGACGTCGGTGTACCGATAGCAGATTGCCCGCAAGTACTTGGCTGTGACACTCCTAATTCTACACCTTCATTCCTCTCAGTGCAGGTCTCAGATAGGACTGAAGGTATAGTGGGGTTGGAGATCCCAGCTGATGAGGAGCAAGGAGAGGTCCTCTTTGTTCTTTGGTGTGGGTCTTTTAGGTACGCTTGCCAACGAACTGCATGGCAGGTCAACATATGTCTGGTCAAGCATGTGGTGCCCAAGCGGGTAATTTTTTGGCCACACGAGATACGCTTGAGACATATGTTGCAAATAGCAGCGGTAGGATCTGATGCACTCGTCTCAAAAAAGGCCCACACCAAAGAACTTTTGGAATAACACGCAGAGACAGCAGCGCCCTGCACATGTGGAGCTCTGCGGTGTGATGCAGTCAGTGTGCTGCCCTTAAGCTGGCCCCTGAAGGGCATCCTGCCTCATTGGTGATGTGCCTCCTCTCTCCTATCAGGTACCCACGTGGAGTCAGTGACCTCATCATCCCCTCCCTGCTCATCACTGGAGCAAACCTGGCAGGATGCTGCAGCTGGGTGAACATGACTGCCAGATTGCTGTCCTTCTTGGGCACCCCCTCTGTCTGGGCTCACATTACTGTCTTCCTCTAGCTGAGTACCATCATGGGATCCTTCAAAACGCTGGGCATCCTCCTGGAGCATGTACCCAACACTGTGGTCAAACAGTTCGGGGGACTCCTCAGAAGGACATGGTGGGGCTAGGGAAGGAGTGACTGATGTCATTGAGCCCAAGGGAAGAGGCCACGTTGGCAGCTGCTTTGTCAGACAACGTACCCAGAGCCTGGGTGAGGGAGGATGAGGAGGATGAGGACAGCTTGGTCATCCACTCTACCAAGTCTTCCGCATGTTGCGGCTCAACACGGCCAGCTGACGAAAAAATGGACAAGCGTGTCCCACGGCCACGTGCTGATGAGGATGCAACGTGTCCACGGCCAGCACTGTTGCCTCTAGACACGGAGCCTGCTTGCCCTCTTTTATTGGCTTGTGACTGTCTGCCTCTCCTTGTTGGCCTTCCAGACATACTAATGGCCTGCACTGCAGTGAGATGTAGTTGCACAAAACTGGGATGTATATATATACTGATTATACAGCAGCTAGCAGAATGCCTGCCCGTGGTATTAATAGGGTCAGAAGAAGTACACTAGCACTTGTCTTCAGGTAGCTATAGGTGCAACTGTGCAGGGTACACAGTACACTAACTGTAAATACTTCAAGAGCCTGCCTGTGCTATTAATAGGATCGGAAGAAGCACACAAGCACTTGCCCTCAGGTAGCTATAGGTGCAAATGTGCAGGGTACACAGTACACTAACTGTAAATACTTCAAGAGCCTGCCTGTGCTATTAATAGGATCAGAAGAAGAACACAAGCACTTGTCTTCAGGTAGCTATACTGTGGGAGCAACTGTGCAGGGTACACAGTACACTTACTGTAAATACTTCAAGAGCCTAACTGTGCTATTAATAGGATCAGAATAAGCACACAAGCACTTGTCTTCAGGTATCTATACTGTAGGTGCAACTGTGCAGGGTACATAGTACACTAACTGAAAATACTGTAAAAAAACCTGCCTGCCTGTCAGTATATTAGGAAGAGAATAACAGGAACGGATCTAGCTATATACACACAACACCTGGGATGCATATATATACACAATACACTGCAATGCCCTGTACACATGATCGGACATTGATCGGACATTCCGACAACAAAATCCATGGATTTTTTCCGACGGATGTTGGTTCAAACTTGTCTTGCATACACATGGTTATACAAAATTGTCGGAAAATCCGATCCGTTCTGAACGCGGTGGCGTAAAACACGTATGTCGAGACTATAAACGGGGCAGTAGCCAATAGCTTTCTTCTCTTAGTTTATTCTGAGCATGCGTGGCACTTTGTGCGTCGGATTTGTGTACACACGATCGGAATTTCCGACAGCGGATTTTGTTGATTTTGCTAGTACTTATTGCAGCAGCTGCTAAATGACGTAAGGAAAAACAGAATCATTTTAATGACCTAGCCAACAGGATACGACAACTAGAAAAACACACAAACAGTCACAAGCCCTAGACACTTTAAATGTATTGATACAATCCAGAAAGGAAATGCTAGAATTATTGGGCAAACAAATTCAACGCAAATATATCCTTACCCAAAAGACCTTTTATGAATACGGCAACAAAGCCAGCAAATTACTGGCGAAAGCCCTATAAAACAATAAAGCCAACACAACTGTACATTCACTCACAGATGCATCGGGTCACAAATTAAACTCAACCCCAGACATAGCTACACAATTTGTAACGTATTATTCCAAATTATACAATCTACCAACTCATGACCAGGCCAAGAGGAAACAAATGATTAATGAATTAGATTAGCGCCAGTACCGCTAACACCCACGCACGCAGCATACGCCTCCCTTAGTGGTATAGTATCTGAACGGATCAATATCTGATCCGATCAGATCTATACTAGTGTCCCCAGCAGTTTAGGGTTCCCAAAAACGCAGTGTTAGCGGGATCAGCCCAGATACCTGCTAGCACCTGCGGTTTTCCCCTCCACCCGGCCCGGCCCAGCCCACCCAAGTGCAGTATCGATCGATCACTGTCACTTACAAAACACTAAACGCATAACTGCAGCGTTCGCAGAATCAGGCCTGATCCCTGTGATCGCTAACAGTTTTTTTGGTAGCGTTTTGGTGAACTGGCAAGCACCAGCGGCCTAGTACACCCCGGTCGTAGTCAAACCAGCACTGCAGTAACACTTGGTGACGTGGCGAGTCCCAAAAGTGCAGTTCAAGCTGGTGAGGTGGCAAGTACAAGTAGTGTCCCGCTGCCACCAAAAAGACAAACACAGGCCCGTCGTGCCCATAATGCCCTTCCTGCTGCATTCGCCAATCCTAATTGGGAACCAACCGCTTCTGCAGCACCCGTAATTCCCCCATTCACATCCCCAACCAAATGCAGTCAGCTGCACGAGAGGCATTTGCTTTATGTCCTCCCAAGTACCCCTACCCAACGAACCCCCCCAAAAAGATGTCGTGTCTGCAGCAAGAGCAGATATAGGCGTGACACCCGCTATTATTGTCCCTCCTGTCCTGACAATCCTGGTCTTTGCATTGGTGAATGTTTTGAACGCAACCATACACTAGTTGAGTATTAGCGTAGGGTACAGCATTGAACAGACTAGGCACACTTTCACAGGGTCTCCCAAGATGCCATCGCATTTTGAGAGACCCGAACCTGGATCCGGTTACCGTTATAAAAGTTAGTTACAAAAAAAGTGTAAAAAAAAAACACATACAAAAATATAAAATAAAAAAAAATAGTTGTCGTTTTATTGTTCTCTCTCTCTCTATTCTCTCTATTGTTCTGCTCTTATTTACTGTATTCTATTCTGCAATGTTTTATTGTTATTATGTTTTATCATGTTTGCTTTTCAGGTATGCAATTTTTTATACTTTACCGTTTACTGTGCTTTATTGTTAACCATTTTTTTGTCTTCAGGTACGCCATTCACGAATTTGAGTGGTTATACCAGAATGATGCCTGCAGGTTTAGGTATCATCTTGGTATCATTCTTTTCAGCCAGCGGTCGGCTTTCATGTAAAAGCAATCCTAGTGGCTAATTAGCCTCTAGACTGCTTTTACAAGCAGTGGGAGGGAATGCCCCCCCCACTATCTTCCGTGTTTTTCTCTGGCTCTCCTGTCTCAACAGGGAACCTGAGAATGCAGCTGGTGATTCAGCCAGCTGACCATAGAGCTGATCAGAGACCAGAGTGGCTCCAAACATCTCTATGGCCTAAGAAACCGGAAGCTACGAGCATTTCATGACTTAGATTTCGCCGGATGTAAACAGCGCCATTGAGAAATTGGGAAAGCATTTTATCACAACGATCTTGGTTTGGTCAGATGCTTTGAGGGCAGAGGAGAAATATAGGGTCTAATAGACCCCAATTTTTTCAAAAAAGAGTACCTGTCACTACCTATTGCTATGATAGGGGGATATTTACATTCCCTGAGATAACAATAAAAATGATTTAAAAAAAAAATTGAAAGGAACAATTTAAAAATAAGATAAAAAAAGCAAAAAAATAATAAAGGAAAAAAAAAAAAAAAAAAGCACCCCTGTTCCCCCTGCTCTCGCGCTAAGGCGAACGCAAGCGTCGGTCTGGCGTCAAATGTAAACAGAAATTGCACCATGCATGTGAGGTATCACCGCGAAGGTCAGATCGAGTGCAGTAACTTTAGCAGTAGCCCTCCTCTGTAAATCTAAAGTGGTAACCTGTAAAGGCTTTTAAAGCCTTTTAAAAATGTATTTAGTTTGTCGCCACTGCACGTTTGTGCAAATAGCTTGGGGTGTCTACTTTCCAAAATGGGGTCATTTGGGGGGGGGTTTGTGCCACCTGGGCATTCCATGGCCTCCGAAACTGTGATAGGCAGTGAAGAGTGAAATCAAAAATTTACACCCTTAGAAATCCTGAAGGCGGTGATTGGTTTTCGGGGCCCGGTAAGCGGCTAGGCTCCCAAAAAGTCCCACACATGTGGTATCCCCATACTCAGGAGAAGTAGCTAAATGTATTTTGGGGTGCAATTCCACATATGCCCATGGCCTGTGTGAGCAATATATCATTTAGTGACAACTTTTTGTAATTTTTTTTTTTTTTGTCATTATTCAATCACTTGGGACAAAAAAATGAATATTCAATGGGCTCAACATGCCTCTCAGCAATTTTCTTGGGGTGTCTACTTTCGAAAATGGGTTCATTTGTGGGGGTTTTGTACTGCCCTGCCATTTTAGCACCTCAAGAAACGACATAGGCAGTCATAAACTAAAAGCTGTGTAAATTCCAGAAAATGTACCCTTGTTTGTAGGTGCTATAACTTTTGCGCAAACCAATAAATATACACTTATTGACATTTTTTTTACCAAAGACATGTGGCTGAATACATTTTGGCCTAAATGTATGACTAAAATTGAGTTTATTAAAAAAAATTTTAGAACAAAAAGTAGAAAATATCATTTTTTTCAAAATTTTCGGTCTTTTTCCATGTATAGCGCAAAGAATAAAAACGGCAGAGGTGATCAAATACCATCAAAAGAAAGCTCTATTTGTGGGAAGAAAAGGACGCAAATTTTGTTTGGGTACAGCATTGCATGACCGCGCAATTAGCAGTTAAAGCGACGCAGTGCCAAATTGTAAAAAGTGCTCTGGTCAGGAAGGGGGTAAATCCTTCCGGGGCTGAAGTGGTTAACTAAAATCATCGATTCACTCTAAAGCCAAAGATTGGGTCCAATTAGAAAGCTCCATATCCTCTATCCTGCTGGCTCAAACACCATAGTTGCCCTCAAAACACATCCCATAAAAATATGCTTCCCACCCACTAATACACCCAATGCTTAACGCTTTTCGAAACACCTGCAACAAACACAAGATCTCATCGAACATAGGCCCAATGACCCCGCTTATACACAACCCTGACTTTACCCCAGGAATGCAGACATCCTTTTTGAAAGAGATATGGCCTCACTCAAACATTAGAGCTGAACATTTCTTTAAGAATGGTCTTCCCCTCTCCCATACCAACTTATCAGCCAATTTGACAGGTACACTCTCATATTGGACATATATGCAAATCAGACATTTTCTTGAAACCACTGCGCTCAGTTCGGAATGGTCAAGACCACACACCCCCTTTGAAAAAATGTGTCTAAAAACAGAACCCGAGAAACATCTTGTATCATACACATATGCCTTACTGTTTTCAGATCAGAATCCCAAAAACAACTGGACCAACAGTAAATGGGAACAAATGGATTTTTCATACAGCTTACCTGTAAAATCCTTTTCTTGAAGTACATCACGGGACACAGAGCATCATAATAATGACTAATTGGGTTATACGCTACCTTTAGGTGATAAGACACCAATAGAAAGACGGTTCCTCCCATATAACCCCTCCTATACAGGAAATACCTCAGTTTTGTAGCAAGCAATGACGATCCCAGAAAAGAGGGGAGGGACCTCTGTGTCCCGTGATGTACTTCAAGAAAAGGATTTTACAGGTAAGCTGTATTAAAAATCAATTTTTCTTTATCGTACATCACGGGACACAGAGTACCATAATAATGACTAATTGGGATGTCCTAAAGCAATGCACCTGAGGGGGGGGGACACAGTATCCCTAAGCTCAAACGGGCCAGAGACTATAAAGCTGCCTGTAACACGCTGTGGCCAAAAACAGTCTCTTTTTGAGATCTAACATCCACCTGCTAAAATCTGGTGAATGTATGAACTGAAGACCAAGCGGCCGCTTTGCAAACCTGAGCCATAGACACCTGTTGGCGTACTGCCCATGATGCACTAACCCCTCTAGTGGAGTGTGTTTTTAAACCCCAAGGTGGAACCTTGTGCCTTAATCCATACGCCTGGATAATAGCCTGGCGAATCCACCTAGATATAGTTGAACTTGTTGCCGGCTGTCCCTTTCTAGGACCTTCCAGCAGAAAAAAAAAGGCAGTTAGTCTTACGAAAGAAGCTGACATCTTTAAGTAAACTTTGATCGCCCTCACCACATCAAGCGAATGAAGCGACCTTTCCTCCCTAGTTTTAGGGTTTGGAAAAAAGGAAGGTAGAATGATATCCTGATTCAAATGAAATTTGGAAACTACCTTTGGTAAAAAGTCCGGATGGGGGCGCATGACCACTCTGTCCTGATGAAGAATCAAAAAAGGTGGTTCTTTGCAAGAAAGGGCAACCAATTCTGACACCCTTCTAGCCGACGTTATAGCCACCAAAAAGACCAATTTCCTGGCTAATGGGACAAACGGAATATGTCCAATAGGTTCAAACGGTTGACTCTGTAAGGCTGATAGCATCAAATTTAGGTCCCAGGGACATAAGGGTGGCTTAACAGGCGGCCTCAGGCGCGTTACTCCCTTGACAAAGGTTCGTACCAAAGAATGGGATGCAATTGGTCTTTGGAAAAATACCGATAAGGCCGAAATCTGCCCAATTAATTGTCCCTAAAGCCAGCTTCAAGTCTACTCCTGCTTGAAGAAAGGCCAGAACTCTTCCAATCGTATACCTATGAGGGTTCCACTTCCTTTCCTCACACCAAGAAATGTATGAATTCCAGACTCTATAATAGATAGCTCTAGAAACTGACTTTCTAGCGTTTATCAGAGTAGACAAGACTTAACCCATAATACCACGGTCTTTCAATATTCTGGTCTCAATAGCCATGCCTAGGGATGAGCTTCGAGTTCGAGTCGAACTCACGTTCGACTCGAACATTGGCTGTTCGCAAGTTCGCCGAACAGCGAACAATTTGGGGTGTTTGCGGCAAATTCGAATGCCGCGGAACACCCTTTAAAAGTCTATGGGAGAAATCAAAAGTGCTAATTTTAAAGGCTAATATGCAAGTTATTGTCATAAAAAGTGTTTGGGGACCTGGGTCCTGCCCCAGGGGACATGGATCAATGCAAAAAAAAGTTTTAAAAACGGCAGTTTTTTCAGGAGCAGTGATTTTAATAATGCTTAAAGTCAAACAATAAAAGTGTAATATCCCTTTAAATTTCGTACCTGGGGGGTGTCTATAGTATGCCTGTAAAGGGGCGCATGTTTCCTGTGTTTAGAACAGTCTGACAGCAAAATTACATTTTGAAGGAAAAAACTCATTTAAAACTACCCGCGGCTATTGCATTGCCGACAATACACATAGAAGTTCATTGATAAAAACGGCATGGGAATTCCCCAAAGGGAAAAAAAAATGACGTGGGAGTCCCCCTAAATTCCATACCAGGCCCTTCAGGTCTGATATGGATATTAAGGGGAACCCCGGCCAAATTTTTTTTTAAAAATGACGTGGGGTTCCCCCTAAATTCCATACCAGACCCTTATCCGAGCACGCAACCTGGCAGGCCGCAGGAAAACAGGGGGGACGAGAGTGCGCCCCCCCTCCTGAACCATACCAGGCCACATGCCCTCAACATTGGGAGGGTGCTTTGGGGTAGCCCCCCAAAACACCTTGTCCCCATGTTGATGAGGACAAGGGCCTCATCCCCACAACCCTGGCCGGTGGTTGTGGGGGTCTGCGGGCGGGGGGCTTATCGGAATCTGGAAGCCCCCTTTAACAAGGGGACCCCCAGATCCCAGCCCCCCCCTGTGTGAAATGGTAAGGGGGTACTTACCCCTACCATTTCACTAAAAAACTGTCAAAAATGTTAAAAATGACAAGAGACAGTTTTTGACAATTCCTTTATTTAAATGCTTCTTCTTTCTTCTATCTTCCTTCATCTTCTGGTTCTTCTGGTTCTTCTGGCTCTTCTGGTTCTTCCTCCGGCGTTCTCGTCCAGCATCTCCTCCGCAGCGTCTTCTATCTTCTTCTCCTCGGGCCGCTCCGCACCCATGGCATGGGGGGGAGGCTCCCGCTCTTCTCTTCTTCTTTTCTTCTCTTCATTTTCTTCTCCGGGCCGCTCCTCACCTATGCTGGCATGGAGGGAGGCTCCCGCTGTGTGACGGCGCTCCTCGTCTGACAGTTCTTAAATAACGGGGGACGGGGCAACCCGGTGACCCCGCCCCCCTCTGACGCACGGGACATGACGGGACTTCCCTGTGGCATTCCCCATGACGTCACAGGGAAGTCCCGTCAAGTCACCGTGCGTCAGAGGGGGGCGGGGTCACCGGGTAGCCCCGCCCCCCGTTATTTAAGAACTGTCAGACGAGGAGCGCCGTCACACAGCGGGAGCCTCCCTCCATGCCAGCATGGGTGTGGAGCGGCCCGGAGAAGAAAATGAAGAAGAGAAGAAGAGAAGAAAAGAAGAAGAGAAGAGCGGGAGCCTCCCCCCATGCCATGGGTGCGGAGCGGCCCGAGGAGAAGAAGATAGAAGACGCCGCGGAGGAGATGCTGGACGAGAACGCAGGAGGAAGAACCAGAAGAGCCAGAAGAACCAGAAGATGAAGGAAGATAGAAGAAAGAAGAAGCATTTAAATAAAGGAATTGTCAAAAAACTGTCTCTTGCCATTTTTAACATTTTTGACAGTTTTTTAGTGAAATGGTAGGGGTAAGTACCCCCTTACCATTTCACACAGGGGGGGCCGGGATCTGGGGGTCCCCTTGTTAAAGGGGGCTTCCAGATTCCGATAAGCACCCCGCCCGCAGACCCCCACAACCACCGGCCAGGGTTGTGGGGAGGGATGAGGCCCTTGTCCTCATCAACATGGGGACAAGGTGTTTTGGGGGGCTACCCCAAAGCACCCTCCCAATGTTGAGGGCATGTGGCCTGGTACGGTTCAGGAGGGGGGGCGCACTCTCGACCCCCCCTGTTTTCCTGCTGGCCTGCCAGGTTGCGTGCTCGGATAAGGGTCTGGTATGGATTTTTGGGGGGACCCCACTCCCGTTTTTTTTTTTTTTTTTGGCGCGGGGTTCCCCTTAAAATCCATACCAGACCTGAAGGGCCTGGTATGGAATTTAGGGGGACTCCCACGTCATTTTTTTTTTTTAATTTTGGTTCGGGGTTGCCCTTTGGGGAATTCCCATGCCGTTTTTATCAATGAACTTCTATGTGTATTGTCGGCAATGCAATAGCCGCGGGTAGTTTTAAATGAGTTTTTTCCTTCAAAATGTCATTTTGCTGTCAGACTGTTCTAAACACAGGAAACATGCGCCCCTTTACAGGCATACTATAGACACCCCCCAGGTACGAAATTTAAAGGGATATTACAATTTTATTGTTTGACTTTAAGCATTATTAAAATCACTGCTCCTGAAAAAACGTCCGTTTTTAAAACTTTTTTTTGCATTGATCCATGTCCCCTGGGGCAGGACCCAGGTCCCCAAACACTTTTTATGACAATAACTTGCATATTAGCCTTTAAAATTAGCACTTTTGATTATTCATGTTCATGTCCCATAGACTTTAACGGTGTTCGCTTGTTCGAACAAACTTTTTTCCTGTTCGCATGTTCTGGTGCGAACCGAACAGGGGGGTGTTCGGCTCATCCCTAGCCATGCCATCAAATTCAGCAACCGTAAAGAAGGATAGAATATGGGTCCTTGAGACAACAGGTCTGGACTGCACGGAAGGACCAATGGTTCCCCCACTGCCAATTTTACAATCTCCGAGTACCAGGATCTCCGAGGCCACGCTGGGGCCATTAGCATCACTGGCTTTCATTCCTCCTGTATTCTGCGTAGTAAGTGCTGCAGAATTTGAATCGGAGGGAAGGCATATATCAGAGAACACTGATCCCAAGGAACTACTAATGCGTCTATCCCGACAGCAAGCGGATCCTTGGTCATGGATACAAACCTGTCCAGCTTGGCATTGAATCTGGATGCCAGCAGATCAACATCTGGGGTCCCCCAGTGTTGGCAGATCTGTAGAAAAACCTGGGGATGCAGGGACCATTCCCCTGGCAACAATTTTTGGTGACTTAGGAAGTCCGCCTGCCAATTGTCCACCCCCGGTATAAACACTGCTGAAAGAAACGGCACATGCTTTTCTGCCCAAGTCAATATGTAATTTACTTCTCTTTGGGCTGCCCGTCTCCTGGTACCTCCCTCGTGGTTGATATATGCCACTACCATGGAGTTTTCGGTCTGGACTCGGACAGGGAGACCCTGTAACCTGGACGTCCAGAAGCGATAGAGCCAGATGAGCTGCACGAATCTCCAATAGATTGATGGGCAAGGACCTTTCTGCCTGGGACCATATTCCCTGGACAGACGCCTCCTCCAGGACTGCTTCCCAGCCGAGACTGGCGTCTGTAGTTTCCACTTTCCAAGCTGTTGGAGGAAAGGATTTTCCTTTTCTCAAATTGCTGGTTTTTAACCACCAAGAGAGGTTCCATTGTACCTGTGGGGACAGAACCATAGGATGATCTAAGGTTCGAGCAGACCTGTCCCAGGCTTCCAGAATACTGTTCTGGAATACCCTGGAGTGGAACTGTGCATATGGGATTGCGTTGAAGGATGACACCATTTTGCCCAGCAACCTCATGCACAGCCGAATAGAAGGTCTTGGTTCTTTTTTCACCTTCTGGACGAGTTTCACTATGGAAATTACCTTTAAGGGGGATAAAAACACCCTTTCTTGGGCGGTGTTTAAGACCAGACCCAGACACTTTAAGGCTTGGGTCGGACAAAGGGCTGACTTGTCCGCATTTAGAATCCAACCTAGGCGTCGTAAAAAACCCACACTGTTCTTGTTACGTTTTGGTTTAGTATGGGGCAAGAGCAATCCCTCAGGAGAAGATCGTCCAGATATCCTTCCACGGAGATCTTCTGGGACCTTAGGGATGCCAACACCGGGGCCAGAATCTTTGTGAAAACCCTGGGGGCCGTGGCTAGACAGAATGGCAGTGCCACGAATTGAAAATGACGGCCCTCTACTGCGAAACGCAGAAACCTTTGATGTGGTCCGAAGATCGGTACATGAAGGTATACGTCCTTGATTAGATACAGTAAAGTGACTGCGCTTAGGACAAGTGTAAAGGTGTGCAGCCCCCCTAAAGAAACTCCACAAGGTGTTTCAGAAATAGCTGTATATATATGAGAATGGGGTAATGGCGCTCCCTCAAATTTTATTGGGCAGGTAAGTGGTATACCGTACCACTAATAATTAAAGATAATATATAAACTCCACATCGAGTGACTCCACCCGGATAAATTGAGTGCGAGTAAACAAATACTAAACAGCCTTGGAGTACAAAGTCTCCCTTCACGTCCGTGAGTGTGCAGATAAAAAATAATAATAATAAAAAATGTGCTAAGACCGTAAAATTATAAGTGATAGTGTGGTAAGAGGTCTACCCTATTTAAGCCATATTAGTGTGACCGTGACAAATACTTAATTAAATAGACTCAACATATATGTGTGCACATTCCAAGCATATGTGATAATGTGCCTGTGATTTAACAGAATATAAATCTGAGATAAACATAGGTACCAATAAGCATCTATACAATTAGAAGCCCAATTGCAGGCTGGTTGAACACCCAATCCCACATTAGGCCTTTACCATATTTTAATCCACACCCTGCACATAAACCAAAGTGCTTGTTTACAACAATATCCTTTAAACCTAAATTAATTACTAGGCATATTAATGAACAGTCCAAAAAATGTGTTAACCAATCCGTGGTTGTGAAGAAAAGCTTCAGTACAGTGTGGAGGCACCCCAGACAAAAAACTTATGAGCAAAATTAAAATTGTGACTTTAGTGCGTTCAACGTTCTTGGTGACTTGGTGCTCCCCCTCAAGGGTCCCCACTCACCAGATCCATCCACCACAGAGGGGTAACTCGCATAAGGAATGTGGCCTCTACGATCCTCCTGCCACCACGGTAGGTAGGTTTCCCAGGAAGGTCCTCAGCATATATAGGTTGGAGAAGTTTTAATCACTCATGCAGGAAAAAAAGAGGAAAGGTGGACTCCCATAGTGTAGTAATTGGATTTAATCCAACTTAAAAAACTTTATTTAAAACTTTACAATAAAAAAAAAAAAACTTTACAATAAAAAACTACAGTCCAGATCAGCTGGCTGTGGAAATAAGCATCATACAAAATAAAAATAAAAACGAAAACTAAATGAATTAGAATAGGCACACCATAAGCCTAGGTTTGCAGCATAAACTGTGCCTTGCACAACCGCTCACATACTATAAAAAAGTCCTGGCCGGGTAGCTCGTATCCCAAGGTGGAAGTGGAGAGAGCGTATGCGCTCCACCTGTGCTCCACCGGCCTGGTAAGCGGAAATGACGTAGCGTGCGTGGCACCGTCGTACGCGTTTCATCATAGACATCCTCAGCGACAGTCGCTGAGGACGTTTTTTGTCTGGGGTGCCTCCACACTGCACTGAAGCTTTTCTTCACAACCACGGATTGGTTAACACATTTTTTGGACTGTTCATTAATATGCCTAGTAATTAATTTAGGTTTAAAGGATATTGTTGTAAACAAGCACTTTGGTTTATGTGCAGGGTGTGGATTAAAATATGGTAAAGGCCTAATGTGGGATTGGGTGTTCAACCTGCCTGCAATTGGGCTTCTAATTGTATAGATGCTTATTGGTACCTATGTTTATCTCAGATTTATATTCTGTTAAATCACAGGCACATTATCACATATGCTTGGAATGTGCACACATATATGTTGAGTCTATTCAATTAAGTATTTGTCACGGTCACACTAATATGGCTTAAATAGGGTAGACCTCTTACCACACTATCACTTATAATTTTACGGTCTTAGCACATTTTTTTTATTATTATTATTTTTTATCTGCACACACACGGACGTGAAGGGAGACTTTGTACTCCAAGGCTGTTTAGTATTTATTTACTCGCACTCAATTTATCCGTGTGGAGTCACTCGATGTGGAGTTTATATATTATCTTTAATTATTAGTGGTACGGTATACCACTTACCTGCCCAATAAAGTTCGAGGGAGCGCCATTACCCCATTCTCATATATATACAGATACGTCCTTGATATCTATGGACGCTAAATAATCTCCTTTTCTCAGAGGTTTTATTATTGAACGAACCGACTCCATACGGAAGGACCGGATGTTTACAAAAAGGTTGAGAGCCTTGAGGTCCAAAATAGGTCTTAGTTCCCCATTTGGTTTCGGCACGGTAAAAAGGTTTGAGTAAAACCCCTTGAATCTTTCCTCGTGCGGAACTTTGACAATTACCTCTTGCTTCAGCAGATGCTGCAAGGCTAGGAATAGGCATTTCCTTTTCTCTGGATCCGACGGGACCCTTGAGTATAGAAAACAGTTTGGAGGATTTTCCCGGAACTCTATTCTGTAACCCTGTGTTATAGTGGAAATGACCCATCTGTCTTGGACCCATGCATCCAAAAACAGCCGAAGCCTGCCCCCCACCCGTGAGAGCGGGGTCGTCCCTTCACAAGGTTGACTTGGAGTTGGACTTGGCTGACTTTTTGATTCCTTCTTCTGACCTTGAGGCATTTTAAAACCAGACGGCTGAGGCCGTCGATACTGCTTGGGGGAAGAAGCACTAGGTCCTGGAGCATTGTGAATTTTATAAGAGGGTTGCTTACCTCTCCTTTTAGTAGGGAGAAGGGCACTCTTTCCTCCAGAGATCTTTTGGATATATTTATCCAGATCCTCACCAAACAAGCGTTCTCCATGGAATGGAAAAGCTGCAAGTAGCCTCTTGCATGGCGTCTCAGCAGACCAGTTCTTTAGCCACAAAACCCTGCGCATATGTATGGACAGTAACGCAAAACGAGACATCTGCTGAATTGAATCTTTCAATGCGTCCACTGCAAAACATAGAGCATGAGGAAGCTCCGACAATTCCTCGGTAGGTTCCTCCTGACAAGGCAGGTTTTTTATTAACATTTTACAATGGTCTTTTAGGGATTGGCAAATCCCAATAGCTGCAACTGCTGGCTGAACTGCTGCACCAGCCACCGCAAAAGAGGCTTTTAATAAGCCTGATAAGGCTTTTTATCAGCCGGATCCTTAAATACCTGGGCATTATCCACTGGGCAGGTTAAATTCTTATTCACTGAAGAAATGGCAGCATCCACCAAAGGTGTACTCCATCTCTTCCTGAACTTTTCCTCCATAGGATATAAGATAGAAAACCTTTTTGGAGGTAAGTATATCCTATCAGGATGATCCCAGTCTGCTTAACCACTTGCTGCCCGCCCACCGTCATATGACGGTGGGACGGTGCAGCTGTTGTTCTGGGCCGCCGTCATATGACGGCGCAGCTTTCCAGGTAGCCCAGGGGGCGCACGCGCGCACCCGCCACATCGCTCGGGTCCCGGTGTGCGTGCCCGATGGCCGCGATGTCCGCCGGGCACCCGCGATTGCCCGGTAACCGAGCAGGACTGTGGATCTGTGTATGTAAACACACAGATCCACGTCCTGTCAGATGGGAGGAGACCGATGGTGTGTTCCTTGTACAGAGGAACACTGATCGGTCTCCTCCCCTTGTGAGTCCCCTCCCCCCACAGTTAGAATCACTCCCTAGCAATATATTTAACCCTACAGCGCCCCCTCCTGATTAACCCCTTCATTGCCAGTCACATTTATACAGTAATCAATGCATTTTTATAGCACGGATCGCTGTATAAATGTGAATGGTCCCAAAAATGTGTCAAAATTGTCTGATATGTCCGCCGCAATATCGCAGTCACGATAAAAATTGCAGATCGCCGCCATTACTAGTAAAAAAAAAAATAATAATAAAAATTCTATAAATCTATCCCTTTATTTTGTAGACGCTATAACTTGCACAAACCAATAAATATATGCTTATTGCGATATTTTTTAACAAAAATATGTAGAAGAATACGGATCGGCCTAAACTGAGGAAAAAATTTGTTTAAAAAAAAAAATTGGATATTTATTATAGCAAAAAGTAAAAAATATTGTGTTTTTTTCAAACTTGTCACTCTTATTTTGTTTATAGCACAAGAAATAAAAACCGCAGGGGTGATCAAATACCACCAAAAGAAAGCTCTTTTAGTGTGGAAAAATGATAAAAATTTTATTTGGGTACAGTGTTGTATGACCGCGCAATTGTTATTCAAAGTGCGACAGCGCTGAAAGCTGAAAATTGGCTTGGGCAGGAAGGGGGTGAAAATGCCCTGTATGGAAGTGGTTAAACCACCTGCTCCAATAATGGATGCAAAGGGAATGCTTGGGAACCTTGCTGAGGTCACAAGGATCCCAAAGTAGAACAGGAGAGTCCAGATTCCTGAACCGGGGGTAACTTAAACCCAACTCGTACCATCTCAGTCAGAGATCGGATAAACAATTTCTGGGAATGGGAGGCTGAAATTGGCTCCTCTGATCCTGAGTCCTCAGCTGAGGATTCTTCAGCCTCTCCTTCCTCCTGGTCCTTTATAGCCACTTCCTATAAATGCTCTGCCCACTCTGGTTCCAGATCACCTGGACACATCTGGCTATAAGAGTCCTGGTGCTCTAGTGATTCTTCACTTGGCCCGGGCTCAGGGGAGGGAGATCTATTATGCTTCTTCCCTCCCTGTGTTACAGAAGCAATCATGCCAGCTATTTTGCCTTCCAGGCCCGCTAATGCAGATGCCAAATCATCCTTAGTAACATAAGCCGAGGCAGGAATATTGGTATTGGCCACTATGCCTGACAAATGCAATGGCTCAGCCAGGCCAGATACCGCAAGTCTTTCAGGGGAGACTGAGGCTGCATCAGCATGGGGCTGGTCTCCTGTTTTTAAGGGAGTTACTCTTACCCCTGTGCCTGCCCTGCTCCCTGTACCACGTTTTCTGGAAGACATTGCTTACATATGAGGAAAAAAGTACTCCCCACAAGCTGTAACCAGTGTTTAACCTGTCGCAACTGTGTCCAAAAACCTCCAGACTCACGTGCCCAAGTATCGCTCTGTGCTGTCCCAGCACATGCCAGGAGCTCCAGCTCCTTATAAAGCCTACCTGGCAGTGGACTGAGTGCATGCACACGGCGCATCCGTGACGCGCACAGCAGCGGTGCACACACACACCGATCGTGCGCACGCCAGGGGAGTTGTTAATCCACTTATATAAAATCATCCTATCCACGCTGTAATATACCAATAAATGTCCCTGTGCCTTTGTTATGTAAAAAATATGCTTATCTGTATCTATATCAGCGCGGCTCCCAGCGCTCAGCTTAATTTTTTAACTCTCTTCACTTTCTGGCACACAGTTCCAGAGGGTGGGGCCGAGCTGTCCTGCTAATGTCAGAGAAGTGAGAGAAGAGGAGAGAGGAGAGAGAGAGAGCCACGTGTCAGCTGAGCGCTGGGAGCCACGCTGATATGGATACAGATAAGCATATGTTTTACATAACACAGGCACAAGGACACTTATTGGTATATTATAGCACGGATGGGATGATTTTATATGAAATATGAGAGCAGCAGGAGGGGGGGCGGAGGACAGAGGAGACACAGACACGAGAGAGCAGGGCTGTGGATGTCGGAGGCACGTAAATGGACCACGGTGTCAGGAGCCCTGATTATCATGGTCAGTTTACAGGGGGGAGGGCATAGCCCGGCAGAATCAGGGGGCCAATTTACACAGCACAAGCACTGTGCTGTATAACATGCTTAAAAGGAACAGAATCTGTTTTTTTTGGTTAACAAATGCTTTAAGTCAGGAGGAACATTAGATATTCCCACTCTCATAAGAACAAGCCATGGTGGGATAAAGAGAGCAGTATGAAACAGAGTTAACCAGAGAAGAGCTGACAGTCTCACCAAATGGGGTAGAGGGTGTGAATTTATATTATATATATTTATGGCAGCAATTCGGCAATTGGTTTGGAAAGATAGAGGTGAGTCTGAAGGGGTTATATTACCATTTATGGAATATTTTCTGAAGTAATTCCCAGTGCAAGAGATACCTAGAATACTTAAGTGTTTTTTCAGCAACCAATGCCATTGATTGAGGAGGGGTCAAGAAATAGAGAAGCTTCTCCCAGTAGGCCATTCAGGAAGATTTGGTTTGAGCAAATTGTTTTAAGGAGTAGGCTTTTTCGATTTCAATAAGGTGCCATGGAGGGAAACCATCAATGTTTTGGTAGGATGCTGCAACTGTGGGAAAATGTAGGGAAAAGTTCCCTGAACTCAGCTGCACAGATTTCCTGCACCCAAAAACATGTGAGGGAGCCATTAGGAATGAATGGCACCCTTGCATGTCTACAAAAGAGCAGTGCATTTTGGAAGTTAGTGCTTGTGGGAATTACATGCATGTGATTTACGTGCTGTCCTACACCTGCAACCACCTGCAACAATGTGTACCTAGTCTTAAAGTTGTTATAATGGCTGAAGGTTTTTTTTTATCTTCATGCATTCTATGCATCAAGGTAGAAAAACCTTCCGTGTGCAGCTGCTTCGAGGCCCCTCACCCCCATACTGAGCCTGATCGTGATCCAGCAATGTGCACAAGAGTGGCTGCTCTCCCACATATCTGCCTCCTCATTATTTGAGAGACAGTAGCAGGAGTCAATGGCTCCCACTACTATCAATCACAGGCAGTGAGGACGAATCTTGCCCCAGGGGAGATTCGGTTGTTTGCCACCCCTCCAAAAACCAAAAAAAAAACCTGGCTATAAAAGCCACAGTGTTTCAAAGCATTACACTTTGCGACATATCAAAAATCCAGTAGGCACCATGCTTGTTGAGAAATATATCCCCAATTGGAGGGAAAGTATTGCTAGGAGAAATATTTCTATAGCTGACACCAAGTGGATATACCAACTAAAAACCTGTGGAGCCGGTTCCCACATCTCCGGAGTGGCTCCGGTGCACAGGAGTCCTGTTTGTCTTTTGGTCTGTTTCAGGTACCAATTCAGCCAAAAATTTGGGCTGAAATCAGACCTGAAATGGTGAATGGAGACGCACTGGACTTCTGCTGTGAGCTGGAGCGTGCGGCAGTGCAAACCCAAACTTAAGTATTGAGTGGAACATTAATTTTTTTCATAAACAATAGTTAGTTTTAATCATTTTCGCTTTTTTCTTTTTCTTATTCTGGATTTTTGCGATAGTCGTCACTAGTCTGACTATTTATGAAATCTTACAGGGGTTTTTCTATTTGATTTCTTTTCCAATTTTATTTAATTTTTTTCTTATTGGTACTAATGTCTTATTTGTATTGATATCATGTTGCAATTTTTGCTCTGACCAAGGAGGATTAATTCCAATTTTTTAAAAATTGTTTTATCTTTTTAATAAATGTTACCAGTGGTAATGCACTAGGTCGGTGCGCCCTCCTTTCTTTCCTTTTTTTTATAGTCTATGAATACCCATTATTCTGAGGAGAGCTGCAAGACGGCAATTACCACTGAGGCATTCGGTCATACCACACATTGAGGAACTCAATACCCGAGCGCAGGAGAGATTTCTGGTTTTAACTGTGTGCCTATCCAGTGTTTTTTTGTACATAGTGTGCTACTTTCACCATGGGAAGAAATTGATTCTAGTCCCTGCTTTGCGGGAACACAGGATACATTCCTTCCCCACTGTCAGGACTGAGATATGCCTTGTTTTCCTAGGAATATGCACATGCCCCCTGCAGGCGGAAGAGCGGGATCACATATTTATGGGCGATCCTGCACACAGCTGCCATCCTGTAGCAGTAAAAATGCTCTAGTGCAGTCAGCTAGTGGTAAATAAAGCAAGGTTTTACAGTATATGCATTATAATATTTTTAAAGTGCATCATGGTATTTGAGCACTAGATGGTGATAAGAAGCACTCTCTGTTTTTCTGGAGTGTATTTTACCAGTGCATATTATGGTATCTGAGCACAATATCGTGATATTCAGCACTCTTTATTTTTCTGGCATGTACTTTACTATTTGAGCAAAAAATGGGGATATTAAGCACTCCCTCACAATGACAGAGTTACATAGTTAGGTGAGGTTGAAAAAAGACACAAGTCCATCAAGTCCAACCTATGTGTGTGATTATATGTCAGTATTACATTGTATATCCCTTTAGGTTGCGGTCGTTCAGGTGCTTATCTAATAGTTTCTTGAAACTATCGATGCCCCCCACTGAGACCACAGCCTGTGGAAGGGAATTCCACATCCTTGCCACTTTTACAGTAAAGAACCCTCTACGTAGTTTGAGGTTAAACCTCTTTTCTCCTAATTTTAATGAGTGGCCACGAGTCTTGTTAAACTCTCTTCTGCGAAAAAGTTTTATTCCTATTGTGGGGTCACAGTACAGTATTTGTATATTGAAATCATATCCCCTCTCAAGCGTCTCTTCTCCAGAGAGAATAAGTTCAGTGCTCGCAACCTTTCCTCATAACTAATATCCTCCAGACCCTTTATTAGCTTTGTTGTCCTTCTTTGTACTTGCTCCAATTCCAGTACATCCTTCCTGAGGACTGGTGCCCAGAACTGCACAGCATACTCTAGGTGCGGCCAGGCCAGACTCTTGTAGAGCGGAAGAATTATCGTTTTATCTCTGGAGTTGATCCCCTTTTTAATGCATGCCAATATTCTGTTTGCTTTGTTAGCAGCAGCTTGGCATTGCATGCCATTGCTGAGCCTATCATCTACTAGGACCCCAGGTCCTTTTCTATCCTACATTCCCCCAGAGGTTCTCCCCCCAGTGTATAGATTGCATCCATATTTTTGCCACCCAAATGCATTATTTTACATTTTTCTACATTGAGCCTCATTTGCCATATAGTTGCCCACCCCATTATTTGTTCAGATCTTTTTGCAAGGTTTCCACATCCTGTGGAGAAGTTATTGCCCTGCTTAGCTTAGTATCATCTGCAAATACAGAAATTGAACTGTTTACCCCATCCTCCAGGCCGTTTAAGAACAAGTTAAACAGGATTGGTCCCAGCACAGAACCCTGGGGGACCCCACTACCGACCCCAGACCATTCCGAGTACTCCCCATTTATCACCACCCTCTGAACTTGCCCTTGTAGCCCGTTTTCAATCCATGTACTCACCCTATGGTCCATGCCAACAGACCTTATTTTGTACAGTAAACGTTTATGGGGAACTGTGTCAAATGCTTTTGCAAAATCCAGATACACCACTTCTATGGGCCTTCCTTTATCTAGCTGCCAACTCACCTCCTCATAGAAGGTTAGTAGATTGGTTTGGCAAGAAGAATTTTTCATGAATCCATGCTGATTACTGCTAATGATACCTGTCAGGAACGGTGTCCTCTCCGGTTTTACCTGCTGGTGGCACTATTACATTCAGCACCAAAAGGGTGTAATTCCAGTGGCCACCAGCGGGTGTCTCCCTGCCTGGACTTCAGACTTGCCATCAGCACACCTGTCATGGGTCTGCTGGACTATATAAACCCGCCCTGAACTAAGCCTCAGTGCTTCAGAATTCCTCTGCTAGCCCTTGTCCCTGCCAGCACCTGCTCTTGTTCCAGCCTGTTCCTGTTTGTTCCTGGACCCAGTTTGTGTATCCTGTCCTTGAGTCCTGTTTCCTGTTCCCTGCTCCTTGGTCTGCTTCATTATTCCTGTTTTATGTTCCCTTGTCGCTTTTGCCCATGCCTTATTTTTTATTTCATGTTTGTTTCCTTGCTCGTGTATTATATTAGTTAGATAGATAGTTAGGTGGGTTTGGGGGTTTGCTGTGTTTTTACCATTTACTTGTTTTTGGTTTGCTGTCTTGATTTCACGTGTGTCTTTATCATTAACAATAAACATACCTTTTTTATTCATTTACTCGTTTGTCCCTGATTCCTTGGTGCAGCCCAGCGATCTGATCACCTGCATTGGATGTGTGTATCCCCTGACATCCCCTGACAATACCGTTCTCATTACTAAAATCTTGTATATAGTCCCTTATTATCCCCTCCAAGAGTTTACATACTATTGATGTTAGGCTAACTGGTCTGTAATTCCCAGGAATGTATTTTGGGTCCTTTTTTAAATATTGGTGCTACATTAGCTTTTCTCCAATCAGCTGGTACCATTCCAGTCAGTAGTCTGTCTGTAAAAATTAGGAACAGCAGTCTGGCAATCACTTGACTGAGTTCCCAAAGTACCCTCGGGTGCAAGCCATCTGGTCCCGGTGATTTATTAATGTTAAGTTTCTCAAGTCTAATTTTAATTCTGTCCTCTGTTAATAGAGCTGACTGAATTGCTTGTGTTGATCCATAGATAGCATTGGTTTAACTATTTGATTTATTTTTCACTTAGCCAATGGGATGTGATCCTCCTTGGCTGTGTATGTCTATTTAACCACTTAACAACCGGCCCATAGCCGAATGACTGCTGCAGGGCGTTTGCTTAACTCTGGGAGGGCGTACTATGACGTCCTCCCAGAATTTCCCTCTCGGGCGCCCCCTGGGGCGCGCACCCAAACACATCCGTGACCGCCGGGTCCAGAGGACCCGGCGCATCACGGATCTCGGTAAATGCCCGCTGATCGCGGCCGTTTACCATGTGATCGCGCCGTCATTTTCACATGTAAACAGACCGGCGTCATCTGATGACGCCGGTTCCTCTCCTCCCCTCCTGTGTACCGATCAGTACACTGTGAGCGGAGAGGGGGATGGATGGCTGCAGCGCTGTGGGCTGGATGTGTAGTGCCCACAGCGCTGCAAAGAGACATCCATCCATGCTCAGCCATCCCCACTACTCTGCAATGCTGTGCAATACTCTGCAATGCCCTGCACTACTCCGCAATACCCCCGCCATACTCCGCAATACCCCTGCCATACTCCGCAATACCCCTGCCATACTCCGCAATACCCCCGCCATACTCCGCAATACCCCCGCCATACTCCGCAATACCCCCGCCATACTCCGCAATACCCCCGCCATACTCCGCAATACCCCCGCCATACTCCGCAATACCCCCGCCATACTCCGCAATACCCCCACCATACTCTGCAATACCCCACCATACTCTGCAATACCCCCGCCATACTCCGCAATACCCCCGCCATGCTGAGCCATGCTCGGCTGTACTCGGCCTCTGTATGTGGCCAGGCTGTGGAAGTCTCACACATGTGGTATTGCCGTACTCAGGAGGAGTAGGAGAATCTATTTTGGGGTGTCATTTTTGGTGTGTACATGTTATGTGGTAGAAATATTGTATAAATGGACAACTTTGTGTTAAAAAAAAATGTGTTTTAACCACTTCCCGCCCGCCGGCCGTCATACGCATCCTTGACTTTGTGCGGAGATATCTGAATGATGCCTGCAGCTACAGGCATCATTCAGATATCAGCTTTTTCAGCCGGTGATTCCCTACACCATAAGAACGATCATAGCGGCTGTTCCACTGCTTGATCGTTCTTACGGGAGGCGAGAGGGGATGTCCCCCCCTCCCGCTGCCCTCCGGTGCTTCTACCGACTCACCGCTACGATCGAAGCCAGGATCGTTTTTTTTATTTTTTTTTTAATTTCAGGCTTCCCAGACTAGAGGTGAGATGTGGGGTCTTATTGACCCCATATCTCACTGTAAAGGGGACCTGTCATGCCATATTCATATTACAAGAGATGTTTACATTTCTTGTAATAGGAATAAAAGTGGTCAAAATTTTTTTTTTTTGGAAAAAAGCATCAAACTAAAATAAATAAAGTAAAATGAACAATAAAAAAACAAAAAAAAATTTTTTAAAGCACCCCTGTCCCTGTGTGCTCGCATGCAGAAGCGAACGCATACGTAAGTCCCGCCCACATATGAAAACAGTGTTCAAACCACACATGTGAGGTATCGCTGCGATCGGTACGGCGAGAGCAATAATTTTGGCCCTAGACCTCCTCTGTAACTCAAAACATGTAACCAGTAAAAAAATTTAAAGCGTCGCCTATGGGGATTTTTGAGTAGCAAAGTTTGGCGCCATTCCACAAGCGCGTGCAATTTTGAAAGGTGACATGTTGGGTATCTATTTACTCAGCGTAACTTCATCTTTCACATTATGGAAAAACATTGGGCTAACTTTACTGTTTTGGTTTTTGTAAAGCACATAAAAAGTTGCAAAGACCGCCATTGTATTCTCTAGGGTCTTTGCTAAAAAAACATATATAATGTTTTGGGGTTCTATGTAATTTTCTAGCTAATAAATGATGATTTTTACATGTAGGAGAGAAATGTCAGAATTGGCCTGGGTGCTCCAGAACGCCTGAAGGTGCTCCCCTGCATGTTGGGCCTCTATATGTGGCCACGCTGTGTAAAAGTCTCACACATGTGGTATCGCTGTACTCAGGAGTAATAGCAGAATGTGTTTTGGGGTGTGATTTGTGGTATGCATATGCAGTGTGTGAGAAATAACCTGCTAATATGACAATTTTGTGGAAAAAAAAAAGTGAAAAAAAAAAACTTGATTTTGCAAAGAATTGTGGGAAAAAATGACAACTTCAAAAAACTCACCATGCATCTTTCTAAATACCTTGGAATGTCTTCTTTCCAAAAAAGGGTCATTTGGGGGGTATTTGTACTTTTCTGGCATGTTAGGGTCTCAAGAAATTAGATAGGCCGTCAGTACTTCAGGTGTGATCAATTTTCAGATATTCGCACCATAGCTTTTGGACTCTATAACTTTCACAAAGACCAAATAATATCCACCAATTCGGATTATTTTTACCAAAGATATGTAGCGGTATAAATTTTGGCCAAAATATATCAAGAAAAATTACTAATTTGCAAAATTTTATAACAGAAATGAAGAAAAATGTGTTTTTTTTACAGATTTTTCGGTCTTTTTTCTTTTATAGCGCAAAAAATAAAGAACCCAGCGGTGATTAAATACCACCAAAAGAAAGCTCTATTTGTGTGAAAAAAAGGACAAAAATTTCATATAGATACAGTGTTGCATGACTGAGTAATTGTCATTCAAAATGTGACAGCACCAAAAGCTGAACATTGGTCTGGTTAGGAAGGGGGTTTAAGTGCCCAGTTGTCAAGTGGTTAAACAGCTCAGTATGGGCCTGTATCTGTGCCCCTGATAATGTAATTTGTGACTAAACCAGTAGGGCAGACCCAGATACACACTACTGAGCATGTGCGATGGAATGGTGGCCATCTTTAATGCTGGAATTCCATGCTGCTTTCATTTTCTGCTGTATAGGCCTCTATATTCAATCATAGTCTCAGGTCACGGAATTTAATACATGGTAAAACAAGCCTCATCATTCCATATTTGATTTATGCTCTATATTCATTACTGGATTTAAGCACTTTGTTGATTTATGTGTTTGTTTATTACCACAATATCACAGTTTATGTAAAGCATTTTGATTACACATATTGCTGTTAACAATAGACAATGGGGTTTCAGCCTATGGTCACACCACCCTGAATGTGCTTGATCTTGTCTGATCTTGGAAGCTCAGCAGGGTTGGGCCTGGTTAGTATTTGGATGAGAGAGGGTGTAAGATCTTGGTGATTCATAGGACTATTTTTTTGTTATCACTGATTTTGAGTTTGAGAGTGCTGCACTTGTTATATACCTATGTAAAAACTGTTCCAGAGTCGGACGATAACTGATGCTTAGGAATTATGTGTTACTATTCTTTAAAAAAAAGCTTGAACATTTGAATCCTTCTTCTATTTCTTTTCATGTGTGCTGTAATATATTCAAATGCTAATAAAGTTAATGTTTTGCTTTCTCATTGCTTTGAATAAAATGCAAATACCAGCATAGTTAGTTTGGTCAATATAAAAAAACAAATGTTTTCATTTGTCAAATGCAAATACATTTCAGAACCATTACAAGAGGAAAAATACTGATGAGCTGCACTCCATATGGAAACAAGATATTTAATGTTTTAAGGAGAACACAAAATGGACATTAATGACCTTTGTCAATAGCAGTGCCAGTGCGTGAGAAAAATTGTACATATGCCAGACGGTGCCTCTATGTTTCTTTCCATTAATTAAGATTTTCAATGTGACAGCATGATCCCAGAGTTAAGCTTCAATAGTGCCATTGTCATTCATCAGTGCCAATTAACTGTAATTAAGAGTTTGTTTTTGTCCTGCTCTACCCTTACTAATATCTCATTAGTTTTTAGGGCAATCAGACTAGAGACATAAATTGATTAGAGAGAACTTAATAAAGTAATAACTGCTTTTTAAAAGTGGCCATGGACCATAGAGAAAGATCGTTGCACACACAAAAATTATAAATATTGGATGAAAAAAGATTCAGACCAAATAATAAATATGTCAAGTTAATTTATTGCATCACTTGGGAATGTTCATACTTAGTATTAATGGAAACTAACTTAAATTGTGTCAAAATTGGTAGAAATAATAAAACAATTATATTATAAAGTATTGTATACAGTATATAAAGCCAATACATTTTTTTTTACATTTTAGATTTAGGGGCAAGGGTCGAACCTCTCAGGATTTTATTGCTGTCTGTGTCCCCACTAGGAGGAATCACTCTCCAAATGTGTCCTAGTGGTCACTGTCACCTGAATTGGCCTTCAACCTCGGCAGCAATGCTAGCAGCACTTATATGTCTATTTCCCAAAGATAACCTCTGGATATGATGCTGAGCATGTGCACTCCACTTCTTTGGTTGACCATGGCAAGGCCTGTTCTCAGTAGAACCTGTCCTGTTAAACTGCTGTATGGTATGGGCCACTGTGCTGCAACTCAGTTTCAGGGTCTTGGCAATCTTCTTATAGCCTAGGCCATCTGTATGTAGAGCAACAATTCTTTTTTTCAGATCCTCAGAGAGTTCTTTGCCATGAGGTGCCATGTTAAACTTCCAGTGACCAGTATTAGAGAGTGAGAGCGATAACACCAAATTGAACACACCTGCTGCCCATTCACACCTGAGACCTTGTAACACTGAGTGACACCGGGGAGGGAAAATGATTAATTGGGCCCAATTTGGACATTTTCACTTAGAGGTCTACTCACTTTTGTTGCCAGTGGTTTAGACATTAATGGCTGTGTGTTGAGTTATTTTGAGGGGACGGCAAATTTACACTGTTATACAAGCTGTACACTCATTACTTTACATTGTAGCAAAGTATCATTTTTTCAGTGTTGTCACACGAAAAGATATAATAAAATATTTACAAAAATGTGAGGGGTGTACTTTTCTCACTTTTGTGAGATACTGTATATACACATATAAAGTTGTGCTCATAAGTTTACATACCTTGGCAGAATTTATGATTTCTTGGCCATTTTTCAGAGAATATGAATGATAACATAAAAACATTTATTTCACTCATACTAATGCCCCGTACACACGGTCGGATTTTCCGATGGAAAATGTCCGATCGGAGCGTGTTGTCGGAAATTCCGACCGTGTGTGGGCTCCATCGGACATTTTCCATCGGATTTTCCGACACACAAAGTTGGAGAGCAGGAGATAAAATTTTCCGACAACAAAATCCGATCGCGTCAATTCTGACCGTGTGTGGCCTGTTCTGACTCACAAAGTGCCATGCATGCTCAGAAGAAATTCTGAGACGGGACAGCTCGTTCTGGTAAACTTAGCGTTCGCAATGGATACAGCACTTTCGTCGCGCTGCAATGTTCAAAATGGTTTAATACAGCGCACTCTCTTCTTTTTTATAATGTGAGAAGAATGAAGTAGTTTTGCTGCTCATATTTACACACACTTCTCACAAACGTTTATTTGTGTATTTTTTTTGGGATTCCCTCAATATATTTTTATTAGTTGTCCCATCTGACAGTTTTATATATTTTTTTTTTTTTTTTGGATTTGAAGCCTTTTTTTTCTGTAATGTTTGTATTTTTTCAAAGGCTGATCTTTGTTTAATGCTATTTTTCTTTTTACTCCTGAATATTTTTGTGTGTGTTTTGTGTGTCAAGTTACCCCAACACCATTGATATCTTTTATTATTTAATCTCAAGGAGATTGTTTGTTGTTAGTGACCCTTGTTCATTTCACATTGTATATTTGAAATGTACCTGAATCCTCACAAACTGTCATTTTTGAAGTAAAACACATAGGAGAGTATAATTCAAAACAAAAATCCTTTATTAAGGGATCAGAACCAAACAAAGAGGAAGGCAACACTGGAGAAACAGGAGAAATTAGTGAAGCCTGGGACCCCCACGGCAGACATCAATTCTTCAACATCAAAATTGGTGGCCTGAGGAGTCCATATGTAAGGGAGGGCAGTCTGGTCCAGAATTCGCAGAGATCCGGATAGCAGCAGATGACATCTGTGTCCCCATGCTGTGGTACCACAAGAGGCTGCATTTTTTGGCCGACCAGACTGGATCCAGGGTCCTCACTTTCTGGTCTTCCTTACACGCTTCCTTCCCAGCTGTGGCTGTGCAGTTGGAGAGATGGCAGGAGGAGGAGTAGGACCTGGAGGAGGAGGAGGAGAAGGAGGAGGACCTGGAGGAGAAGGAGGAGGAGGAGCTGAACCTGCAGGAGGAGGAGGAGGACCATCGCAAAGGTGTGTCTGAGGTGTAATTTGGCCCTTCATACCTTTCTCCAGAGCCTCCGATATGAGGGCCTCACACATGACTTGTTGGCCCTCCTCCATCCTCTGCATTTTATATGCCATGACGGCAGCAATGTCCTCCTCCACGGTCTGTCGTGCTCCCAGGACTTCTGTAGCCCTCCAAAAGACTCCTCCGGTAGCCTCCTCTAGGGCACTCCTCCTTCTGCCACTTTCTCTTTCCAGGGGGGGTGGAAGGACCTGCAGATCAGCCAGCCGGCTCGGCCCGGCCACCTCCTGGCTGAGACTTCCCTGTGTATGAAAAAGGGACATGGTTGTAATGTTTTGCATCATCAATCACAATCCTAAATCTGTACTCCCAACTAACATCTAGTTAACATCATTGATTGGACAAGCAGAAATATTTAGAGGAATGCTATACCTGGCTCAATCTGGGCTCCTCCACATGTGGCCTGGAAGGTTCAGGTTGGGCGTCAGAAGCCTCAGCGAGGGGGGAAGGAAGCGTGGACGGAAGACTGGAGAGGGATGGCCTGGGTTCAGTCTGGCCTGCCAGAAAATGCAGCCTGTCGTAGTACCACATCCTGGGGACATAGATGTCATCTGCTGCTCCGGATCTCTGTGTATCCAGGACTTTCTTGCGCTCCCTTAGATATGTACTCCTCAGGCCACCAATTAATTTATTTAAATAGGTGATGTCTGCCGTGGGGATCACCTGCTTCACAATTTCACACAATTGCACCAGTGCTGCCTTCCTCTTTGCTTGGTTCTTGTAATGTGGGTGTTTAATCTCCCACAGACATGGCAGCTCCCTTAGCATATCTATGAATACTGACATGAAGTCATTATCTTTGAGTACCATATCCATGTTCACTGCAAGACACAACACAAGACAAAGCCTAATGTCAGACAAAACTCTCCTAATCTTGTTACAATATAGGCCTCAATGTAGAAGCAGTATAGGCACAAGTTTGTCTCTTACCTTCGTTCTTACGATCGGCGCGTCCAATGCTCCTTCCTCCGCTCACAGATCGTACGTAATACGCACACACATGTAACTCCGCTCGCCCCTGACGTTCTTTCTAGTCTATTCCCCGCCCCTTTTCGTTCGGCGCAGTGGGGGAAGAGCACATGGCGGAGTCACAGCAGGTGCGTGCTAATTGCAGGAACGAGGAGGAGGAGGAGGAAAGCCCGGATCCGGACACGTCCCGATCCAGAAGGAGACGTTTTAAGGCCACAAATATGTCCTTTGGGGAGATGTTGGAGATGGTCGACATCATGAAGAAGTCCGACTATGATGGAAAGTATGGGCCTTACCCCAACCCGAACATCCGAAAGGCCAAGATCATGGCGAAAGTGGTCAGGAGTCTTGAGAGGAATTTCGGGGTCCGAAGATCAAAAGATCAGCTCCGGAAGCGGTGGTCGGACCTGAAATTAAGAGAGCCAGAGCAGTACCGAAAGATCCTGAGAGTGCTGCAAAAAAGTAAGTAGTTGTGCTGTGTTCCTATTCTTTCTGTCTTTATTACGTTCGTTCTGCTCCATATGCTTTTAGTAATTGTAACGTTTAAAAGGACAACTTTAATGTTCATGGGCCCATTATTTGTTCGTAACTAACATTTTTCTTTGGGCCTCGAAAACACCATTGTTTAGGCCATATGCATTTTCCCACATTTTTTTTGGGCCTACTTGGATGCCAAATATTTGTTTGTGTAGATGGGTTTGTTACTAGAATGAAATGCCAACTAGATTGTGTGTAAGGAGAAGACACTGAGCAGCTGTTTTCACATCTGGACACTGGAGCACTAGTGTGGGACCCCAGAACCACATTTTTATTAGGGGGGGGCCACACAGGTGCTTCAGTGTATACTATAGGGGGGTCTCCATCTGTGAAGTTTGTACTAAACAGGTAAAGTATTGCAGCTTGACAAAGGGCAATATAAAAAATACATCTTGGCTAAAATAGACAATTGTACCCCACTTCCAAGCAATGTTTGCTATTTCTAGTTCTGCCATCAAATATCTGTGTGCTAATTATACCATTTTTGTTTTACATAGGGGAGAAAAGACTCGGAGGACACCCCTCATCCGAGGAGACCAGAGACCCCCCACCTCTGGAAGAAGGTGAAATACCGCAAACCCAAGAAGAGCAGGAGGAAGAAGAAGACATGGTGGAGATTGGCACCACAACAGGTGAGTGTCTGTGACCACAGGCTCAGGTAAAAGAGATGGATGGTGGCAGATTTTTGATACCTGTTTTTGTTTTCTTTATCTCTTTTTAGGTGATCGTGATGTGAGGGATCCAGAACGCTTTACTTCAGAAAGTGCCCAGATCCTGATCGGGGAGATCATGGGGTGTAATCTCGAATTGCACAACATACAGCAAAAAATAAATGATGTTATTAAAAAAATAATAACATCATTGATGTTTTGGGGCGAATTTAAAACCCCACAAAATATATTTTTGGGATTGTGTTCCAATTTTTAAATTCTTTTTGCAATGTTTTGAAAAGCCAAATTTGGAGGATGCACACAGTGTGTCAACATGTGCTATCTGCCATCACGGGAGATCAATGGATGCGTTTTGGGGGTGCAACCCCTTCCTCAATTATAAAGTAGCGTTGAGGAAGGGCTTGCTCCCCCCAAACACGTCCCTTGATCCCCCCTGATGGCAGGTCGCACATGTTGACATTCGGAACTTGGTGTGCATCTTCCAAATTTGCCTTTTCCAGGGGTGATTTCCCCCCATCTGAACGCTATATCAAACCCAGTTCCTAAATACTGATGTCTGATATAGCCTTCAGGTTTTACCTAATGTGAACTTTGTAAGTTCAAGTTTTTTGGCTTTCTTTTGGGTTTTACACATGCCTGTTTTATCTTAAATGGACATTTTGATTTTTGATAATGCTACAGCAAAAATTGTTATACAACAAACATGTTGGTTTGTTTTAAAAACCTTTGGTAAATGCACATGTGATTGTGCAGGTATAAAAAGTTGATTACTCAAGAATGTGTGGATTATTGTCTCAACACTACAACACTTTTGGGGTGATGTAATAGCTGTTTTATGCAAAAATGGGGGTTATTTCCTAAGGGCAAATCCACTTTGCACTACAAGTGCAGTTTCAGTGCAGTTGCAAGTGCACTTGTAGTGAAATGTGTTTTTGCATTTAGGAAATACCAGCCAACAGTGTTTTTTATAAGGTTACCCAATCACGACATTTTCTGCACTCAACACATTTCTGTCAGGGTCAGCTAAAACAAACACAAGCAGTAAATGTCCACAAAGAATTTCTTTTGGTTTTTTTTTATTAGAAAAAGGCTTCACATATTGTCTGGCATATTGATAGCCCCCCTACCCGCAAAGAACTCCAGGTATCGTAACCGGACATCACGGGCACTCAGGGAGGGCAAGCCAGGACGGCCACTTTCAAGCGCCGTCAGTGTTGTTGGATGTAGGATTCCGGCCTCAGGCCCAACTGAGCCAGCATAGTTGGCCGAATGTTTTCTTAAAAAATTATGGAGAACACAGCACGCAAGTATTATATGGTTCCGTTTATACTCCGCCATATGGATGGGTGTCAGAAATAGTCGGAACCGGCTGGCCAGGATTCCAAATGTGTTCGCAACCACTCTTCAGGCTCTGGCCAGCCGGTAATTAAAAACACTCTGTTCCGGGGTGAGGGTCCTCATCGGGAATGGCCGCATCAGGTGGTCCCCCAGCGCAAACGCTTCATCAGCAACGAACACAAATGGGAGACCTTCAACATTGTCCTCTGGAGCTGGCAAGTCCAAGCTGCCATTCTGGAGACGCCTGTAGAACTCCGTCTGGGCGATGACTCCACCATCGGACATCCGGCCATTCTTCCCCACGTCCACATACAAGAAGTCGTAATTAGCCGACACCACCGCCAACATCACTATACTATTAAACCCCTTGTAATTATAATAGTACGACCCCGAGTTGGGTGGTGGGACGATGTGGACGTGTTTCCCATCAATTGCCCCTCCGCAGTTAGGAAAGTCCCACCGCTGGGCAAAGTGGGAGGCCACAGTCTGCCATTCCTGTGGCGTGGAAGGAAACTGTTGAGGAAAAAACAATAAACATTACTATTTTTTCACAGAAACATGGCAAGCAGATTAGACACAAACATTATGGGGCAACCTCCAGATAGCATTTCTTAAGGGGAATTTAACAACGCCAAAGTATAAGCTACACCTATCATATTCCCCCTCCCCCCCCTCTCATGGGCCATTTCTAACATTATAGGGGGGGAACTCTTGGACAGGTAACCCTCTTCACTTCATTGAGAGATGAATGCCTAAATACAGGGTATTACTTGGAACTAGGGATGAGCCGAACACCCCCCGGTTCGGACTGAAAATTCGCACGAACGTTAGAACCCCATTGACGTCTATGGGACTCGAACGTTCGAAATCAAAAGTGCTCATTTTAAAGGCTAATTTGCATGGTATTGTCCTAAAAAGGGTTTGGGGACCTGGGTCCTATCCCAGGGGACATGTATCAATGCAAAAAAAACTTTTAAAAACTGACGTTTTTTCGGGAGCAGTGATTTTAATGATGCTTAAAGTAAAAAAAAAAAAAAGTGAAATATTCCTTTAAATATCGTACCTGGGAGGTGTCTATAGTATGCCTGTAAAGTGGCGCGTGTTTCCCGTGTTTAGAACAGTCCCTGCACCAAATGTCATTTTTAAAGGAAAAAATCTCATTTAAAACTGCTTGCAGGTTTAATGTCATGTCGGGTCCTGGCAATATGGATGAAAATCAGTGAGACAAACGGCATGGTTACCCCCCAGTCCATTACCAGGCCCTTTGGGTCTTGTATGGATATTAAGGGGAACCCCGCACCCAAATTAAAATAAGGAAAGGTGTGGGGCCACCAGGCCCTATATACTCTGAACAGCAGTATAAAGGCGGAGCAAACAAGACAGGGACTGTAGGTTTGTTGTTAAGTAGAATCTGTTTGTAATTTTGAACATTAGCTCCAGCCAAAAAATCTTTTTTAAGCTTTTTGGAAAACATAGGGAAGGGTTATCACCCCTGTGACATTTGTTTTGCTGTCTTTCCTCTTCTTCAGAAGATTTCACCTCACTTTTGTCCCAATGACAAATGTTTTTTGAAAATTTGGGTTTTTTTGTGGAACAAGGATTGGAAAGCATCAATGGAAAGGAGAAATGTTTTTCCCATATTAACTCTTACAGGAGAGAATTTCCCTTCCTAGGGGTAGATTTCATCTCACTTCCTGTTGTCTCCTTCCGTTTGCAAGTAGGAGTCGTTTGTAAGTTAGATGTTTGAAAGTAGGGGCCTGCCCTATATACTCAGCAGAAATTTGGGCCTTAGGTGTTGTTGTGGCCACAACACTGTAAGCCCTCACAGGGCCCTGCTATGAAATATTAGATCAAGAATTGTAATTACATGCCCCTGTTGAAACAGGGGCAGAAAAACTGGGCCTTTGGTGGTGGTGGTGGTGGTGGTGCTGGTGCCACAACACTGTAAGTCCTCACTCGCTCTTGGTGGGTGCAGAAATGGGCCCTGCTGTGAAATATTAGATCAAGAATTGTAATTACATGCCCCTGTTGAACAAGGGCAGAAAAATTGGGCCTTTGGTGGTGGTGGTGGTGGTGGTGCTGGTGCCACAACACTGTAAGTCCTCACTCGCTCTTGGTGGGTGCAGAAATGGGCCCTGCTGTGAAATATTAGATCAAGAATTGTAATTACATGCCCCTGTTGAACAGGAGCTGAAAAATTAGGCCTTAGGCACTGGTGCTGGTGCCACAACACTGCAACCACTCACAGACACTCTAGTTGGAACGCAGGAACGAGCCCTGCTGCAAAGTATTGCATCAAAAATTGTAATTACATGCCCCTGTTAAACAGGGGCAGAAAAATTGGGCCTTAGGCACTGGTGCTGGTGCCACAACACTGCAACCCCTCACAGACACTCTAGTTGGAACGCAGGAACGAGCCCTGCTGCAAAGTATTGCATCAAAAATTGTAATTACACGCCCCTGTTAAACAGGGGCAGAAAAATTGGGCCTTAGGCACTGGTGGTGGCGCCCAGAACCAAAAATGTTCTTACAAGCTATCAGCGTGATCATTGAGGGGGAAGAGGATAATTACTCAGGGATAGTCACTCAGCATCAGCATAGGCAGTCTTTGAAGGGATCTGAGATTTCAAAAAAAATTATTCGGTTACATCAGCATCGGGTGCTTGGTAGCTGGTGGTGATCCAAGACTGATTCATTTTTATGAAGGTCAGTCGATCGACCGAGTCGTGGACAGACGCACCCTGTGATCGGTTACCACGCCTCCAGCAGCACTGAATGTGCGTTCCGAAAGAACGCTGGATGCAGGACAGGCCAGTAGCTCAATTGCATACTGTGCAAGCTCTGGCCAGTGATCCATCCTCAAGACCCAGTAACCCAGAGGATTTTCGGTGGGAAAGGTGTCCAAATCTGATCTTGCCCCTAGGTATTCCTGCACCATGTAAAACAGACGCTGGCGATGGTTGCTGGAACCGATCATACCTTGGGGCTGCGGACCAAAAAATTGTCTGAACGCATCGGTCAGACGGCCACCTTCTCCACCGCTCCTTCTTTGACTGATCGAAGCCTCAGCAACACGTTGTCCAGAAACAGGAGTTTGTAACCTCCCAGTCTCTGGGAACGCGTTGCACAAACCTTTCTGCAAGGCCTCCCGAAGATGTTTCATCCTCTGCTCCCTCTGCGATGGCAAGATAAGGTCCGCAACCTTACCCTTGTAACGTGGATCAAGGAGGGTTGCCAGCCAGTATTGGTCCTTCTCCTTGATCCCACGAATACGAGGATCCTTACGCAGGCTTTGCAGGATCAGGGAGGCCATGCAGCGTAGGTTTGCTGAGGCATTCGGTCCGGAGTCCTCTGGGTCACTAAGGACGACATGGTCCGCAGCCACCTCCTCCCAGCCACGTACAAGTCCATGTGTTTCTTGGGACTGATCCCTTAAAGACTGCTGCTGATGCTGAGTGCCAGGCTCCACCTCCATACTGACACAATCTTCCTCCTCCTCCTCGTCCTCTTCCTGTGTGATCGGCGGGCACGCAGGAACACTGTCTGGATAAAGGGGGCCTTGAGAGCTAAGGAAGTCCTCCTCTTCCTGCCTCTGTTCTGCCTCAAGTGCCCTGTCCATTATTCCACGCAGCGTGTGTTCCAACAGGTGGACAAGGGGGACAGTGTCACTGATGCATGCACTGTCACTGCTCACCATCCTCGTGGCCTCCTCAAATGGTGACAGGACAGTGCATGCATCCCTGATCATGGCCCACTGGCGTGGGGAAAAAAAAACAAGCTCCCCTGACCCTGTCCTGGTGCCATAGTCGCACAGGTACTCATTGATGGCCCTCTGCTGCGTGTGCAGCTGCTGCAGCATGGCCAACGTTGAGTTCCACCTGGTGAGCATGTCACAGATTAGGCGGTTCTTGGGCAGGTTAAACTCCTTTTGGAGGTCCGTCAGCCGAGCACTGGCATTATATGACGGAAATGCACACAGACTTTCCTGGCCTGCCTCAGGACATCCTGTAAGCCCGGGTACCTGCCCAAGAACCGCTGCACCACCAAGTTAAGGACGTGAGCCAAACAGGGCACATGGGTCATTTGTCCCTGTCGGAGGGCAGAGAGGAGGTTGGTGCCATTGTCGCAAACCACCATTCCTGCCTTAAGTTGGCGTGGCGTCAACCACCTCTGAATCTGTCCCTGCAGAGCTGACAGAACCTCTGCCCCAGTGTGGCTCCTGTCCCCCAAGCACATCAGCTCAAGCACCGCATGGCATCTTTTGGCCTGCGTACTTGCGTAGCCCCTTGAACGGCTACGGAGCACCGCTGGTTCCGAGGACAAAGCACAGGAAGAGGCCATGGAGGAAGAAGAAGAGGAGGGGGTGTAGGAGAGAGGTGTGCCACAATCATTAGCATTTTGGAGGCGTGGTGGCGGAACAACCTTCAACACTACTGCACCTTGTCCTGCATCCTTCCCAGCTGCCAGCAGAGTCACCCAATGCGCCGTGAAACTTAGGTAACGTCCCTGTCCATGCCTGCTGGACCATGGGTCAACGGTAATATGCACCTTACCGCTGACCGCCCTGTCCAGCGAGGCATGGACATTGCCTTCCACATGCCGGTAGAGAGCCGGAATCGCCTTCCGTGAGAAAAAGTGGCTTTTGGGTACCTGCCACTGAGGAACCGCACATTCCACAAACTCACGGAAGGGGGCAGAGTCTACCAACTGAAAAGGCAGCAGTTGAAGTGCTAGCAATTTTGCCAAGCTAGCATTCAACCGCTGGGCATGTGGATGGCTGGGAGCAAACTTCTTTCGGCGGTGCAGCAGCTAGGGCAGGGAAATTTGCCTGGTACAATCTGACGTCGGTGTACCAAAAGCAGATTGCCCACAAGTACTTGGCTGTGACACACCTAATTCTACACCTTCATTCCTCACAGTGCAGGTCTCAGAGAGGACTGAATGTCTAGTGGGGTTGGAAATCTCAGCTGATGAGGAGCAAGGAGAGGTCCTCTTTTTCTTTGGTGTGGGTCTTTTAGATATGCTTGCCAACAAACTGCATGGCAGGTCAACATATGTCTGGTCAAGCATGTGGTACCCAAGCGGGAGATGTTTTGGCCACGCGAGATACGCTTGAGACATATGTTGCAAATAGCAGCAGTGGGATCTGATGCACTCGTCTCAAAAAAGGCCCACACCAAAGAACTTTTTGAATAACGCGCAGAGACTGCAGCGCCCTGCACATGTGGAGCTTTGGGGTGTGATGCTGTCAATGTGCTGCCCTTAGGCTTGCCCCTGGAGGGCATCCTGCCTCGTTGGTGATGTGCCGCCTCCTCCTCCTCCTCTCTCCTATCAGGCACCCACGTTGAGTCAGTGACCTCATCATCCCCTCCCTCCTCATCACTGGAGCAAACCTGGCAGTATGCTGCAGCAGGGGGAGCATGACAGCCAGATTGCTGTCCTTCTTGGGCACCCTCTCTGTCCGTGCTCATGTTACTGCCTTCATCGAGCTCAGTATCATCATCAGAGCCTTCCAAACGCTGGGCATCCTCCTGGAGCATGTACCCAACACTGTGGTCAAACAGTTCGAGGGACTCCTCAGGAGGACATGGTGGGGCTAGGGAAGGAGTCACTGATGACATTGAGCCGAGGGAAGAGGCCGCTGCTTTGCCAGACAAAGTACCCTGGGCATGGGTGAGAGAGGATGAGGAGGATGAGGACGGCTTGGTCATCCACTCGACCAAGTCTTCCACATGTTACGGCTCAACATGGCCAGCTGCCGAAAAAAGGGCCAAGCGTGTCCCACGGCCACGTGCTGATGAGGATGCACCGTCTCCACGACCAGCACTAGACACAGAGCCTGCTTGCCCTCTCTTATTGGCTTGTGACTGTCTGCCTCTCCTTCTTGGCCTTCCAGACATACTCATGGCCTGTAGCTGCACTAAGCTGGGATATATATATATATATATATAATGTACTGATACTGCAGCTAGCAAAATCAACTGCCTGCCTGTAGTATGAGAACACCACCAACCTTCTACAGGTAGCTTTAGCTGAACACTGTGAACAGGACGCACCCCACTAACTTGTAGGTTTAGCAGAACACTGTGAGCAGGACGCACTGCACTAACTGTAAATAGTCTAGCTGCCTGACTGTGGTACTAATAGGATCAAAAGAACACCAGTAATTTTCTTCAGGTAGCTGTATATACTGTAACAGGACAAGCCTGCCTGTCAGTAAGAAGATAACAGGAACGGATCTAGCTGAACACTGTGAGCAGGACGCACTGCACTAACTTTAAATAGTCTAGCTGCCTGACTGTGGTACTAATAGGATCAAAAGAACACCAGTAATTTTCTTCAGGTAGCTGTAAATACTGTTACAAGACAAGCCTGCCTGTCAGTAGGAAGATAACAGGAACGGATCTAGCTGAACACTGTGAGCAGGACGCACTGCACTAACTTTAAATAATCTAGCTGCCTGACTGTGGTACTAATAGGATCAAAAGAACACCAGTAATTATCTTCAGGTAGCTGTAAATACTGTTACAAGACAAGCCTGCCTGTCAGTAGGAAGATAACAGGAATGGATCTAGCTGAACACTGTGAGCAGGACGCACTGCACTAACTTTAAATAGTCTAGCTGCCTGACTGTGGTACTAATAGGATCAAAAGGACACCAGTAATTTTCTTCAGGTAGCTGTAAATACTGTTACAAAACAAGCCTGCCTGTCAGTAGGAAGATAACGAACGGATCTAGCTGAACACTGTGAGCAGGACGCACTGCACTAACTTTAAATAATCTAGCTGCCTGACTGTGGTACTAATAGGATCAAAAGAACACCAGTAATTATCTTCAGGTAGCTGTAAATACTGTTACAAGACAAGCCTGCCTGTCAGTAGGAAGACAACAGGAATGGATCTAGCTGAACACTGTGAGCAGGACGCACTGCACTAACTTTAAATAGTCTAGCTGCCTGACTGTGGTACTAATAGGATCAAAAGAACACCAGTAATTATCTTCAGGTAGCTGTAAATACTGTTACAAGACAAGCCTGCCTGTCAGTAGGAAGATAACAGGAACGGATCTAGCTAAACTGAATACAGTGTATATATATATATGCAACACCTGGGATGCATATATATACACAATACACTGTAAGTGCAGCTAACTGACTGACTGTCCTGCCTAATCTAGCTAACTCAAATGAAATGACACTGTCTCTCTCTCTCTCTCTATCTCTCAGCACACCGGAACACACTGCACAGGGCCGCCGTGCAGGCGGCCTTATATAGTGTGGGGCGTGTACTAAATCCCCTGAGCCATAATTGGCCAAAGCCTCCTTGGCTTTGGCCAATTACTGCTCTCTGTTCAGGTGGCGCTGTGATTGGCCAAGCATGCGGGTCATAGTGCATGCTTGGCCAATCATCAGCCAGCAATGCACTACGATGCCGCAGTGAATTATGGGCCATGACGCGCCACACGAATTTGGCGCGAACGGCCCATATCGTTCGCAATTCGGCGAACGACCGAACAGCCGATGTTCGAGTCGAACATGGGTTCGACTCGAACACGAAGCTCATCCCTACTTGGAACAGACCCTCCTTAGTTACACTATTGGCAGCCCACTGGACAGGTAAGAAGTGTCATAATACAAAGATATAAATACACACTGTACACATTTGAGGACATTTGGACATTCTGCTATTACCTATCAAGATAATAATAGGATACAAAAACTTTAAACGGTACCATTGTAAAGTATACAGGCAGGCCCTTGCACTACATGCTTTGGAGAATTCATCCATAAATCTGACCAGTAAAGAGATGGGTATAGTGTGTATGGGTTTGGCAAAGTCAGCAGATAGATGATTGAGGATAGAGAATTGGGATCAGCTGACTTAGCAGTTGGGGGGAGGGAGGGTTACTAAAAATTATTTGGGGACACCACAAAAAAAAGCCTCTGGCACTCTGCATGAATTTAAATCAAAAATAACATTTCCAAACATTTTAGGGGGTGTTTGGGGTAAAGCACTACTATGGAGCTGATAAAATACATTGTTAAGTGAAGGTGAATGAGGTGAATATAGGGCAGGAGACACCATGTTGGGGAGGTTAGTGAGGGGCAAATATGTATGAAGGACATAAAATAATAATTACATAAAAATCCAGCATGCATGAGAACAAATACAAATACAATATATTAGCAAACATTCAATACAATAAAATGTGATATTAAAGGATAAAAATCTTACCTTCATATATTCCTTCTCAAGGACCTGTATGATGGCAGAACAGGTCTCTGGGATAATGATCCCCAGAGCCTGGGGGGAGATGCCTGTCGAGAACTTGAGGTCCTGCAGGCTTCTCCCTGTGGCCAAATACCGCAAGGTAGCGACAAACCTCTGCTCCGAGTGATGGCTTGCCTCATGCAGGTATCCTGCCTGCTGATATAGGGGGTCAGCGAAGCCAACAAACGGTGAAACACGGGGTCCGTCATCCGGAGAAAGTTCCTGAAATCATCAGGATTATTCTCACGGATCCCACGGAGCAAAGGCATATGACAGAACTGGTCACGCTGAAGCAACCAATTCTTGGCCCAAGAACTCCTCCCCACCCTGTTCATGGACTGGACTTGTGTCAAGGTCAGGACCCCAACACCAAGCCCCCGCACAGCACAAACTCTACGAGAAGTACGCATACGAAACATGGCTAGAAAACGGTCGGCTGCTCAGAATGAAGTAACAGAACGCACTGAAGAACAGCACGGCCTGTGAAGAGCGACCTTAAAAACAGCAACGAGCAGGCAAGATCACACAGAAAACTCTGATACGAACTGACTGCACGCACTGAAGAGCAGAATCAAACCCACAAGCACAAACTGAACGGCAGAAAACGATCTGAAAACCAAGAGTCTGAAAAAGCGCGTATTGTCTCTCACCAAACTTTTACTAACACGAGATTAGCAAAAGGAGCCCAAAGGGTGCCGTGCTTGGTTCTGAACCGGCCTTTTCTTGTCTCGTCGTACGTGGTGTACGTGACCGCGTGGTTGGCGATCGGAAATTCCGACAACTTTGTGCGACCGTGTGTAGGCAAAACAAGTTGAGCCAACATCCGTCGGAAAAAATCCTAGGATTTTGTTGTCGGAATGTCCGAACAAAGTCCGACCGTGTGTACGCCCTATTAGTGTTTGGCTGAAGCCATTTATTATCAATCAACTGTGTTTACTCTTTTTAAATTATAATGACAACAGAAACTACCCAAATGACCATGATCAAAACTTTACATACTCTGGTGATTTTGGCCTGATAACATGCACACAAGTTGACACAAAGGGGTTTGAGTGGCTATTAAAGGTAACCATCCTCACTTGTGATCTGTATGCTTGTAATTAGTGTGTGTGTGTGTGTGTGTGTGTGTGTATAAAAGGTCAATGAGTTTCTGGACTCCTGACAGACCCTTGCATCTTTCATTCAGTGCTGCACTGTCGTTTCTGGATTCTGAGTCATGGGGAAAGCAAAAGAATTGTCAAGGGATCTGTGGGAAAAGGTAGTTGAACTGTATAAAACAGGAAAGGGATATAAAAAGATAGCCAAGGAATTGAGAATGCCAATCAGCAGTGTTCAAACTCTAATCAAGAAGTGGAAAATGAGGAGTTCTGGTGAAACCAAACCACGTCAGGTAGACCAACTAAAATTTCAGCCACAACTCCTAGGAAAATTTTTTGGGACTTTTACAGGACTCCTTGAAAACATGTGGTGTGGCTGTTTCAAGATGCACAATAAAGAGGCACTTGAAGAAAGATGGGCTACATGGTCGAGTCGACAGAAGAAAGCCATTACTACGCAAATGCCACAAAGTATCCTACTTACAATACGCCAAACAGCACAGAGACAAGCCTCAAACCTTCTGGCACAAAGTCATTTGGAGTGATGAGACCAAAATTTAGCTTTTTGGCCACAACCATAAACACTACATTTGGAGAGGAGTCAACAAGGCCTATGATGAAAGGTTCACCATTCCTACTGTGAAACACGGAGGTGGATCACTGATGTTTTGGGGATGTGTGAGCTACAAAGGCACAGGAAATGTTGTCAAAATTGATGGCGAAATGAATGCAGTATGCTAACAAAAAATACCGGAGGAACATTTGCATTCACCAGCCAGGAAGCTGCGTATGGGACATAATTGGACATTCCAACATGACAATGATCCAAAACACAAGGTGAAGTCGACCAGTCATTGGCTACAGCAGAATAAAGTGAAGGTTATGGAGTGGCCATCTCAGTCTCCTGACCTCAATATCATTGAGCCACTCTGGGGAGTCCTCAAACGTGCAGTTCATGCAAGACAGCCCACGAATTAAAGGGGGAATACACGGAACAAAGAACTGGGGTATGTAAACTTTCGATCAGAGTCATTTGGGTAGTTTCTGTTGTGATTATGATTTAAAAAGAGTAAACAAAGTTGATTGATAGTAAATGGCTTCAGCCAAACACTAACTAACAGTCACAGAATTCCCCCCACTGTTAGAAAGCACTCCCTAGGAGCACACTTAACCCTTTGATCGCCCCTGATGTTTACCCCTTCCCTGCCAGTGTCATCAGTACAGTTACAGTGCATATTATTTAGCACTGATCACTGTATTAGTGTCACTGGTCCCCAAAAAGTGTCCAATTTGTCCGCTGCAATGTCGCAGTCCCGTTAAAAATCACTGATCGGCGTTATTACTAGTACAAATTAAATAAATAAAAATTGCTCAAAACTATCCCCTAGTTTGTAGATGCTATAACTTTTGTGCAAACCAATCAATCTTTGCTTATTGGGATTTTTTTACCAAAAATATGCAACAGAATACACATTAGCCTAAACTGATGAAGAAATTTGTTGTTTTTTTACATTTTTTTATTGGATATGTTTTATAGCATGAAGTAAAAAATATATTGTTTTTTTTTCAAAACTGTCGGACTTTTTTTGTTTATAGCACAAAAAATAAAAACCACAGGTGATTAAATACCACCAAAATAATGCTCTATTTGTGAGAAAAAAAGGCCAAAAAATGTATACAGCGTCGCATGACTGCGCAATTGTCAGTTAGAGTAACGCAGTGCTGTAATGAAAAAATGGCCTGGTCATGAAGGGGGGTAAACCTTCCGGGGCTGAAGATGCTAAAAGGAGGATGACGCCATCAGTGAACAGGTTGGTGACAAGTGACAGGGATTGAAACCTAAAGCCACTGATCAGGGTGTCAGAGACAATGGCTTCTGCAAGCAGTTCAATTACTAGATTAAAGATGGTTGAGGAGAGGGGGCATACCTGTCGGGTCCCATTGGAAATGGTGCATTGTTTGGAAAGGAGGCCTGAAGTGTAGACTTGCGCCATTGGGCACGAGTATAGTGCTTGAATTGCGGCCAGGTACGGCCCTCAAATCCAAACTTAGACAAAACCATCGACATATATAATCAATGAACCCTATCGAATGCCTTATCTGCATCTATACTGTAGATAACAACAGAGAAGGTGTTCGGGTTTTCTCAGCGTAATGTATGATATTGAGAATCCGTCTGGTAGCATCAGAGGTTTGCCACCCCCTAACAAATCCTACCTGGTCCCATTGCACTAAAAAGGGAATAATGTCTGCTGGACGTTTAGCTAGTAGTTTAGCATACACCTTAACATCGGTCTTTAGAAGCAAAATTGTTCTGAAATTGGCTGGGGTATAGGGGTCTTTACCTGGGTTGGGAATTGTGACTACATAAACCTTCAGCATCTATAAGGGAAATGAGGAGGTGAGGGCAGCTTTAGTAAAGACTTTTTGCAGATAGGGTGTAAGAATTGTGTTGAAAATTTTAAAGAATTCTTTGGAGGGGGTGTGGCTACACGAGGCATGCAGTAAGACATGTCTGAGTGAGCTCCGCTGTGTATCCTGCCTAATCCTGTCTTAAGCTCCGCCATCCTTTACTGCACCATCCCGGGACTGCCTGCACTAGCTACCACGGCTGATTTACAACACCCGGCTGGGTATATTTTGGAGTGGCCATGTCCAGGAGAGGAACGGGAGCCAAATCCCTGATGGACACCCACGGCCATGATGGCGGCCTCCGGCCTCGTTCGGCGAAAGAGGCTGCGCAACGGCTGTTTGGCGAGAACCTTGCCTCAAACAAGACCTGGCACCCTCCCAGCAGTCGGACTCGGGGGTAAGCACAGTGATCCAGAGATAGGATCCATGGATGGTGTTCCCAGGCTCCTGGATGAAAACCAAGCCTCGCTGCAAGTAAGTGCTGGGCTGCAGGACTCCAATATGGCGGCGACGTCACCTCAGGACGCAGCTGATCCAGAACCCACATTACAGGACATTTTTACTGCTGTGACTACTTGTACTTTCTCTATTGATTATCTGACAGGGGAGGTAAAGGGCATGAAGGTGGAGATATCCCTGGTCAGGCATGATATACAGAAGCTGAGGGAGCGCACATCTGCCCTGGAAGGTCGCCTTGGCACATTGGAGGATGAATGGCAGCCCCTGCAAAGAGATGTTAGTCACATACAATCCGTGGCTACCTCTAATGCAGCCCGTTGGAGGACATGGAGAACTGTTTATGTAGAAATAATATTCACAAGGCGGGTATCCCAGAGAGGGCAGAGGGTAAGAACACAGTGGCTTTTATTGAAGCATGGCCTACAGACATCTTTGGCCATGATGCTTTTTCACCTATGTTTGCTGTGGAGAGGGCGCACAGGGTCCCTGCAAGACCCCCACCACAGGGTGCCCCACCAAGACCCTTCTTGTTCTGCCTCCTGAATTACAAACACAGGGATGCCATCCTGAATAAAGCCAGGGATGCTGGCACACTTAAAGTTGATAATGCAAAAGTCTCCCTGTTTCCTGACTTTTCTGCAGAAGTTCAGAGGCAACGATCCAAGTTCATGGACATTAAACAGAGGTTACGTGATCTAAATGTTCAGTATTTCATGCTCTATCCTGCAAAGTTGAAGGTCAGCGCCAATGGCAACTCACATTTCTTTAATAATCCTAAGGCTGCAATGCACTGGCTCGACAGAGAGGTGAGGCAGCTCGCGCAGCAACCGCCCTAGCAGTACTGGGACATTTACAGATGTTTACAACCCTTTTCAAAGGTGCTTTTGATGATCCTTAGACAATCAGCAGGGATGGCTTGTGCAATCTGACACCCTTATGCCACACAGCCTTGTTTGGTTATTTTCTCTGTGATCTGAGTTAGATGGCATGAGCAGACGATTGGCGTTACAGCTACTATTGAGCCCCTACACGATGGTCCTGCGAGGACTGGTCCCCCTATCTGTCTGGGGATGTTTTTTTGTTTTTTTCTGGGCCCTGAACACTGTCCTTAACTGCTTGGTAATATGGTTGAACTCAGGCTCACTTTACATGTATACTTATCTCAAGTTTGCACTGCTATCTGCGGTGTGTATGTTATTTGGACAGGGAAAGGCTCTCTGGTCCTTTTTCGCTGGTATATGTACAATTATTCATTTTTTCTCCCCAATGGCTGATGTAACCAATACGGGTATGTTATTCATGTCATAGAATGTCAGGGGTCTAGGGGATAAGGTAAAAATAAATGCAATGTTTAAATATTTTGGTAGACTGCAGCCCCAGATAATCTCTCTAAAGGAAGTGCACATGCAGCCTGACTCTGTCCACCTGATGCGCTCTCTCAAATATCCAACACAATTTCACTCCATGCATTCCTCTTATTCTAGGGGAGTTAGTTTGTTGATCTTCGCTACTATTTCCTTTGAGTGTATTCAGCAGAGGGTGGACCGAGAGGGCAAATATGTTTTCTTGCTATGCAAGCTCAATGGGCTAATGTGTATTATAGCTGCAATCTATATTCCCCCGCCATTTTTGGCGGCTCCTCTTAGAAGTCTGGCACAATTTATGGCTCTGTTCCCGGATGTCCCGGTGCTAGCCCTAGGTGACTTTAATAATACCCTGGACTTGCATCTGGACAGAATGCATTTGGCACCCAGAATGGTGGGACTGACAGCAGGAAAGAAGGCTTTTTCCTCTCTGCTCTCTGAAATGGGACTCCGTGATGTGTGGTGAGAGAGGAATGCTGATGACAGATGTTACTCGTGTCATTCTGCCATGCATGATGGACTTTCTTGTACTGACTTGGGGCTGGGGAAGGAAGTGCTAATGCAGTGGGTGAGGGACTCGGCATATGAGCCGTGTCTCTTATCTGATTACTCTCCATTCTGGGTAAGGTTGGAAGTTGCCGTTGTGTCGGGCCATTCGTTGTGGAAAGTGAATCCCTTTTGGCTGACCCTGTTCCCATCTCCCGACGGGGTCACAGGTGCACTGCGGGAGTTCCTGCAATTTAACAAGGGATCTGCTAGTGCAGCTGTGTTATAGGATTCACTCAAGGCATTTTTGAGGGGATGCCTTATCAGAGAAATCACTGGCATCAAAAACCATTCCAGGGAATGGGAAGATAGAGTACGGGATGAAATGAGAGCTAGAGAACAGGCATTGGTTGCTGACCCTTCCCAATCCAATCATGACTCTTGGACTGATGCGCAATCTCTGTATAACTCTGTTCTGCTGTCCGCAGCGGAAAAGAGAAGATACTTTCACCAGCAGAGCTACTTTGAGGAAGGGGAAAACACCGGCCATCTTCTGGCTCTTGTAGCCAGGGAGCAGCAGGATTCCTCTAACATTTTAGCTATACGGGCGGAGACTGGGGAGACACACACTCTCAATTCTGGTATTTTTTTTTTTTTTTTATACAAATCTTTTATTTAATCAAAGGGAGAGGTCCATGGACCCTTGACATGGAATAAACATCATATCAATGTGTACAGAACTTACAAGAATCAATGCAACAGAGAAAAAGTAAGAAAATAGGTGGCAAGACAGCAATTTGTCCAACTCTAACATGAGTTACATTGATCAGTACTGTAATCCCATGTGACCCTGCCCTCTCATTTTACTTACAAAAAATAAACAATTGCAACTGTGGAATCACAGAGCATGAAAGAAAGAGGAGAAACAGAATAAAGAAACTAGGAGAGCAGGAAATAGAGTAGATGGAAGGAAAGGCGCCAGTTGGGATGTAGGGGAAGGAGGGGATAGGGGGGGAGACAAAAACTGTGGGGAAGGGGGTTCAGATCTCCAGAGCCTTAGTGTCGTACCACTGCTATTTTAGTCTGAGATCAAGATTCCAAATAAATTGCGACCCTCCTCAGAATAGACAAACATGTTCCAAAGTGACCACGTCTTGGAATATAGTTCTTGTTGGTGCCGTGCTGTTAGGATTAGGTCTTCAAATTTATTAAGTTGTTCAACTTTCCTGAACCACATCCCGATAGTCGGAGATTGTGGGGTTTACCACTTTCGTGGAATGCATGATTTGGCCACGTCAAGGAGGTGACGAATAATTGAGTTTTTGTAGGATCACGCCGGGACAGCCGAAACATGGAGGAGGAAGAAGGCAGGGTCATCAGGAATTTGCCGATCTGAGAATTTCTAGGCAATATTTTTGACCTCTGACCAAAATTATGCTATGATAGGGCATGTCCAAAAGACGTGTAGTAGTGTACCCCCTTCTTCCTGGCATCTCCAGCATCTATCCGAAGTTTCGGGGAAAATTTTGTTTAATCTCGCTGGTGTTCTATACCACCTGGTTTAAAATTTTAAAATTGGTTTCCTGCGTTTTCTTGCAGATTGACTATTTATATGTGAAATGGAGGATGCATTGTTTTTGTTGTGGACTAAATGTACGGCTCAAGTCACGTTCCCAGTCAGCAAAGCAACTTAGTGAGTGGGAGTCTGGGGGAGTGATCAGAAGATTGTACATGCTCGAGAGCGTGTGTGGTAATGCCCCTTCAGTTGAACATATTTCCTCTAAGTTTGTGAGAGGTTGTTCGAAATTGCTTGGGGGGGGGAGCCCTAAAGAAAATGGGAGAGTTGGAAAGCATTCCAAAATTTCAGTCGAAATTACCCTAATGGATCCATGTTAGAAAGTGCAATGCCTGTGTATGACCTGAAGATAGTAGGTGTTTAAATGATTCATCTTGATAGCCCGGCAAAAAACATGGGTTCCCCAAAATCAGGAACATTGGCGAGGTCTCAGATGAGAGGGATCCTTTTTTGAACAGAAGGGATCACACCTTTGCAGTCTGGCCCAGTAGCGGGTGTGAATTTACCCTATTGGGTAGGGCATCATAACACCATGAAGCTCTATTCAAAGGGATAGGGCTCTGATCTTGTTCAAGCTGAATCCACAGCTTTAAGGACCCATGCCTGCACCAATCGAACCGCCTGGTAGTACTTGTGTACATCTGGTACTGCCAATCCCCCATATTGCTTTGGCAATGTGAGCTGGGATCTCTTCAGTCAGGGGTGTTTGTGGGCCCATATAAATTTAAAGAATACCTTTCTTATCTGTTGGAAATAATTAGATGGGATGTGGACAGGTAAAGCCTGTTGGAGATATAAGTATTTAGGAAGTATAGTAATTTTAAGAATATTGCAGCGGCCGAACCACAAGTGTAAACCAGAATTTTATTTATTGAGAAGCATCCGGACCTTTGTTAGTAACGGGGGAATTTAGTTCAAATACCTTTGATATGTGGACTGGAATAATTGTGCCCAAATATGTCAATGCCATGTCACTCCATTTCAACCTAAAGTTCGACTGAACTGTACCGTATTTATCAAATTCTCTAAAAAGATTTGGGATAGCTATCGCAGGGTTTGTAAGGGAGAATAACATGTCGTCGGCATATGCTGATACCTTATGTTGAAAGTTTCCCACTGTTATGCCATTAAAATCTGGGTTTCTACGAACCGAGCAAAGAAAGGGTTCCAGTGACAGGGCGAAGAGGAGGCGCGAAAGTGGGCACCCGACGTGTCCCAATGGAGATTTGTAAGGCATCCGATAAGTCTCTGTTAGCTCGTATGCCAGCTATAAGTTTTGAGTGTATTGATGAGATCTACCGGGACATATTGGCGCCGAATCCGACATATTATAGGACTGCATGCATGAAGGACCAGTTCACCCTGTCAAAGGCCTTCTCTGCATCTGTGCCCAGGAAGACACATGGGGTGCAGGATTTGTTCGCTGTGTGTATTAGGTTTAGTACCTTAATGGTGTTGTCTCTTGCTTCTCTCTTGGGTACAAACCCTATTTGATCTAAGTGAATTAGGTGAGGTAGATGTTGTTGAATTATATTCGCAAGTATCTTGGTGAATTAAGCAGGGATATTGGCCTGTAGTTTCCACAGGAGGTTGGGTCTTTACCTTCCTTTTGTATAACCGCAATGTGAGCGGTTATACCAAATTCTACTGCAAAAGGTGATTCAGGACTAGGGATGAGCTTCGAGTCAAACTCATGTTCGACTAGAACATCGGCTGTTCGCAAGTTCGCCCAGCCCTCCCCCCTGTGTGAAATGTCCTACCATTTCACTAAAAAACTGTGAAAAAATGTTAAAAATGACAAGAGACAGTTTTTGACAATTCCTTTATTTAAATGCTTCTTCTTTCTTCTTTCTTCTACCTTCCTTCATCTTCTTCTTCTGGTTCTTCTGGCTCTTCTGGTTCTTCCTTTGGTGTTCTCGTCTAGCATCTCCTCCGCAGGGTCTTCTATCTTCTTCTACTCGGGCCGCTCTGCACCCATGGCATGGGGGGAGGCTCCCGCTCTTCTCTTCATCTTCTTCTCTTCTTCATCTTCTTCTCTTCTTCATCTTCTTCTCCGGGCCGCTCCGCATCCATGCTGGCATGGTGGGAGGCTCCCGCTGTGTGACGCGTCTCCTCTTCTGACAGTTCTTAAATAACGGGGGACGGGGCCACCCGGTAACCCCGCCCCCTCTGACGCACGGGACATGACGGGACTTCCCTGTGGCATTCCCCGTGACGTCACAGGGAAGTCCCGTCAAGTCACCGTGCATCAGAGAGGGGCGGGGTCACCGGGTGGCCCCGCCCCCCGTTATTTAAGAACCGTCAGAAGAGGAGACGCATCACACAGCGGGAGCCTCCCACCATGACAGCATGGATGCGGAGCGGCCTGAGAAGAAGATGAAGAAGATGAAGAAGAGAAGAAGAAAAGAAGATTAAGAAGAGAAGAAGATGAAGAGAAGAGCGGGAGCCTCCCCCAATGCCATCATGGATACAGAGCGGCCCGAGGAGAAGAAGGGAAGAAGACGCCGCGGAGGAGATGCTGGACGAGAACACCAGAGGAAGAACCAGAAAAACCGGAAGAACCAGAAGAAGAAGAAGATGAAGGAAGATAGAAGAAAGAAGAAAGAAGAAGCATTTAAATAAAGGAATTGTCAAAAACTGTCTCTTGTCATTTTTAACATTTTTGACAGTTTTTTTGTGAAATGGTAGGGGTACTTTTTTACCCCCTTACCATTTCACACAGGGGGGCGGGATCTAGGGGTCCCCTTGTTAAAGGGGGCTTCCAGATTCCGATAAGCCCCCCGCTCGCAGACCCCCACAGTAACTGGCCAGGGTTGTGGGGATGAGGCCCTTGTCCTCATCAACCCTCAAAGAACCCTCCCAATGTTGAGGGCATGTGGCCTGGTACGGTTCAGGAGGGGGGGCGCTTTCTCGTCCCCCCCTCTTTTCCTGTGGCCTGCCAGGTTGCGTGCTCGGATAAGGGTCTGGTATGGATTTTTGGGGGGACCCCACGCCGTTTTTTTATTTTATTTTGGCGCGGGGTTCCCCTTAAAATCCATACCAGACCTGAAGGGTCTGGTATGGAATTTAGGGGAAACCCCACGTCATTTTTTTTTAAATTTTGGCCGGGGTTCCCCTTAATATCCATACCAGACCTGAAGGGCCTGGTATGGAATTTAGGGGAACCCCCCACATCATTTTTTTTTTAAATTTTGGTTCGGGGTTCCCCTTTGGGGAATTCCCATGCCGTTTTTATCAATGAACTTCTATGTGTATTGTGGGACCGGCAATGCAATAGCCGCGAGTAGTTTTAAATGACTTTTTTTCCTTTGAAATGTCATTTTGCTGTCAGACTGTTATAAACACAGGAAACATGCGCCCCTTTACAGGCATACTATAGACACCCCCCAGGTACGAAATTTAAAGGGATATTACGCTTTTATTGTTTGACTTTAAGCATTATTAAAGTCACTGCTCCCGAAAAAATGGCAGTTTTTAAAACTTTTTTTTGCATTGATCCATGTCTCCTGGGGCAGGCCCCGGGTCTCCGAACACTTTTTATGACAATAACTTGCATATAAGCCTTTAAAATTAGCACTTTTGATTATTCATGTTCGTGCCCCATAGACTTTAAAGGTGTTTGCGTGTTCGAACGAACTTTTTTCCTGTTCGCATGTTCTGGTGCGAGCCCAACAGGGGGGTGTTCGGCTCATCCCTATTCAGGACCTACTTCATTAAATAATTTAACCATGTATGTGCTCAGAGTCGGCATAAAGGTCTTATAGTAACAGATGGTGAAACCATCAGGGCCAGGGGCTTTCCCAGGTTTATTTGCTGCTATCGCACCTTGAACTTTTTCAATCATAATGGGGTCTTCTAGGGCTTCCTGAGCTAAATCGAGTAGTTGTGGCATTTGAGAGGCAGACAAGTATGACTGCACATTTTCTTGTGAAGGGAGATCCCTATCTATGTTGTTCAAAGATGTGTAGAATTTCTGGAATTCTTGGGCAATGTCAAGGGGTTTGGAGACCTTGGTTCCTTTTGGCGGGCATATGTGGAGTATATATGTCACCAGCCTTTGATCCCGAAGTGACCGCGCTAACATTGTCCACCGATTCATTTGTCCACCGATTCATAGGAAATTTTCCTGCAAATCTGTAAATGCCTTAGCTTTAAACTGTAGCAGGTCATTAATTTGGGATCGTCTGACAAGGAGGTGGGTCTCTAAGGAGCGGGATGGAGACTGTTTATGTGGTGCTTCCAGCTGTCGTAAGTCATCTAACAATGAGGTCAGTTTTGGGTACGTTGTTTTTTAAGTCTCGAGCTATGCTTATTAAGCACTCTTCTGATGACCGCTTTGTGAGCCTCCCAGACTATGATGGGGTCGCAACCCACAGTATTGCTAGTGCTGAAGTAGAACTGAAGTTCCCTAGTAACCTCTGAAATTACATCTTTGTCTTATAAGAGACTTTCATTCAGCCTCCAATATTTAGTTCTTGAGGTGAGGGAATCAGTAAGGGCATATGATAAGCAGATTGGCGCGTGGTCAGACCACGTAATGGATCCTATGGCGGAGGTTCTGACTGCATGCAATTGTGAGAGCGGCACTAGGAAGTAGTCTATGCCGGAGTATACTTTGTGTGGTGAAGAGTAAAACGTATAGTCCCTTTCTGTGGGATGGAGGATATGCCATACGTCTACTAGTTGGGCTTTATGCAGGGCTTGATCAATGCGTTTGCAGGAGGAATGGCGGAACGTCTCGAGGAAGTATCTTCCGAAGGGATCATAGGAACATTTAGGTCACCCCCAAAATCAGCTGCCCTACAGAGAAGCTCAACAGCTTTTCAATAGTCCTCTCCAGGAAGACATACTGGTGAGTGTTAGGGGCATATATATTTGCCAATGTCACCTTGACACCCCCAATCATGCCATTCAGGAATAAGAACCGGCCCGCTGGGTCTAGCACGGAGTCTAGGTAAGTCCACAGGACCTTACTGGATATCAATATAGACACTCCCTTTGACTTCGCACCCGCGTTAGTTGAGTGGTAAGCTACAGGAAAACCTTGATTCTTAAGAATGGGCAGTTTGTCGCCTCTGAAGTGGGTCTCCAGTAGGGATGAGCTTCGTGTTCGAGTCAAACCCATGTTCGACTCGAACATCGGCTGTTCGGTCGTTCGCCGAATTGCGAACGATATGGGCCGTTCGCGCCAAATTCGTGTGGCGCGTCACGGCCCATAATTCACTGCGGCATCGCAGTGCATTGCTTGCTGATGATTGGCCAAGCATGCACTATGACCCGCATGCTTGGCCAATCACAGCGCCGCCTGAACAGAGAGCTGTAATTGGCCAAAGCCAAGGAGGCTTTGGCCAATTATGGCTCAGGGGATTTAGTACACGCCCCACACTATATAAGGCCGCCTGCACGGCGGCCCTGTGTAGTGTGTGTTACGGCGTTGAAAGAGATAGACAGAGAGAGAGACAGTGTCATTTGATTTGAGTTAGATAGATTAGGCAGAACAGTCAGTCAGTTAGCTGCACTTACAGTGTATTGTATATATATATGCATCCCAGGTGTTGCATATATATATACACTGTATTCAGTTTAGCTAGATCCGTTCCTGTTATCTTCTAGACTATTTACATTTAGTGCAGTGCGTCCTGCTCACAGTGTTCAGCTAGATCCGTTCCTGTTATCTTCCTACTGACAGGCAGGCTTGTCTTGTTACAGTATTAACAGCTACCTAAAGAAAATTACTGGTGTTCTTTTGATCCTATTAGTACCACGGTCAGGCAGCTAGACTATTTACATTTAGTACAGTACGTCCTGCTCACAGTGTTCAGCTAGATCCGTTCCTGTTATCTTCTAGACTATTTACATTTAGTGCAGTGCGTCCTGCTCACAGTGTTCAGCTAGATCCGTTCCTGTTATCTTCCTACTGACAGGCAGGCTTGTCTTGTTACAGTATTAACAGCTACCTAAAGAAAATTACTGGTGTTCTTTTGATCCTATTAGTACCACGGTCAGGCAGCTAGACTATTTACATTTAGTACAGTGCGTCCTGCTCACAGTGTTCAGCTAGATCCGTTCCTGTTATCTTCCTACTGACAGGCAGGCTTGTCTTGTTACAGTATTAACAGCTACCTAAAGAAACGTACTGGTGTTCTTTTGATCCTATTAGTACCACGGTCAGGCAGCTAGACTATTTACATTTAGTACAGTGCGTCCTGCTCACAGTGTTCAGCTAGATCCGTTCCTGTTATCTTCCTACTGACAGGCAGGCTTGTCTTGTTACAGTATTAACAGCTACCTAAAGAAAATTACTGGTGTTCTTTTGATCCTATTAGTACCACGGTCAGGCAGCTAGACTATTTACATTTAGTACAGTGCGTCCTGCTCACAGTGTTCAGCTAGATCCGTTTCTGTTATCTTCCTACTGACAGGCAGGCTTGTCTTGTTACAGTATTAACAGCTACCTAAAGAAAATTACTGGTGTTCTTTTGATCCTATTAGTACCACGGTCAGGCAGCTAGACTATTTACATTCAGTACAGTGCGTCCTGCTCGCAGTATTCAGCTAGATCCGTTCCTGTTATCTTCCTACTGACAGGCAGGCTTGTCTTGTTACAGTATTAACAGCTACCTAAAGAAAATTACTGGTGTTCTTTTGATCCTATTAGTACCACGGTCAGGCAGCTAGACTATTTACATTTAGTACAGTGCGTCCTGCTCACAGTGTTCAGCTAGATCCGTTCCTGTTATCTTCCTACTGACAGGCAGGCTTGTCTTGTTACATTATATAAAGCTACCTGAAGAAAATTACTGGTGTTCTTTTGATCCTATTAGTACCACGGTCAGGCAGCTAGACTATTTACATTTAGTACAGTGCGTCCTGTTCACAGTGTTCAGCTAGATCCGCTCCTGTTATCTTCCTACTGACAGGCAGGCTTGTCTTGTTACAGTATATAAAGCTACCTGAAGAAAATTACTGGTGTTCTTTTGATCCTATTAGTACCACGGTCAGGCAGCTAGACTATTTACAGTTAGTGCAGTGCGTCCTGCTCACAGTGTTCAGCTAAACCTACAAGTTAGTGGGGTGCGTCCACCTCACAGTGTTCAGCTAAAGCTACCTGTAAAGGTTGGTGGTGTTCTCATACTACAGGCAAGCAGTTGATTTTGCTAGCTGCAGTATCAGTACATATATATATATATATATATATATATATATATATATATATATATATATAGATATATATATCCCAGCTTAGTGCAGCTACAGGCCATTAGTATGTCTGGAAGGCCAAGAAGGAGAGGCAGACAGTCACAAGCCAATAAGAGAGGGCAAGCAGGCTCTGTGTCTAGTGCTGGTTGTGGAGACGGTGCATCCTCATCAGCACGTGGCCATGGGACACGCTTGGCCTTTTTTTCGGCAGCTGGCCGTGTTGAGCCGCAACATGCGGAAGACTTGGTCGAGTGGATGACCAAGCCGTCCTCATCCTCCTCATCCTCTCTCACCCATGCCCAGGGTGCTTTGTCTGGCAAAGCAGCGGCCTCTTCCCTCGGCTCAATGTCATCAGTGACTCCTTCCTTAGCTCCACCATGTCCTCCTGAGGAGTCCCTCGAACTGTTTGACCACAGTGTTGGGTACATGCTCCAGGAGGATGCCCAGCGTTTGGAAGGCTCTGATGATGATACTGAGCTCGATGAAGGCAGTAACATGAGCATGGACAGAGGGGGTGCCCAAGAAGGACAGCAATCTGGCAGTCACTCCCCCTGCTGCAGCATACTGCCAGGTTTGCTCCAGTGATGAGGAGGGAGGGGATGATGAGGTCACTGACTCAACGTGGGTGCCTGATAGGAGAGAGGAGGAGGAGGAGGAGGAGGCGGCACATCACCAACGAGGCAGGATGCCCTCCAGGGGCCAGCCTAAGGGCAGCACATTGACTGCATCACACCCCAAAGCTCCACATGTGCAGGGCGCTGCAGTCTCTGCGCGTTATTCAAAAAGTTCTTTGGTGTGGGCCTTTTTTGAGACGAGTGCATCAGATCGCCCCGCTGCTATTTGCAACATATGTCTCAAGCGTATCTCACGTGGCCAAAACATCTCCCGCTTGGGTACCACATGCTTGACCAGACATATGTTGACCTGCCATGCAGTTCGTTGGAAAGCGTATCTAAAAGACCCACACCAAAGAACAAAGAGGATCTCTCCTTGCTCCTCATCAGCTGAGATTTCCAACCCCACTAGACCTCCAGTCCTCTCTGAGACCTGCAGTGAGAGGAATGAAGGTGTAGAATTAGGTGTGTCACAGCCAAGTACTTGTGGGCAATCTGCTTTTGGTACACTGACGTCAGATTGTACCAGGCAAATTTCCCTGCCCCAGCTGCTGCACCGCCAAAAGAAGTTTGCTCCCAGCCATCCACATGCCCAGCGGTTGAATGCTAGCTTGGCAAAATTGCTAGCACTTCAACTGCTGCCTTTTCAGTTGGTAGACTCTGCCCCCTTCCGTGAGTTTGTGGAATGTGCGGTTCCTCAGTGGCAGGTACCCAAACGCCACTTTTTCTCACGGAAGGCGATTCCGGCTCTCTACCGGCATGTGGAAGGCAATGTCCATGCCTCACTGGACAGGGCGGTCAGCGGTAAGGTGCATATTACCGCTGACTCATGGTCCAGCAGGCATGGACAGGGACGTTACCTAAGTTTCACGGCGCATTGGGAAGGATGCAGGACAAGGTGCAGTAGTGTTGGAGGTTGTTCCACCACCACGCCTCCAAAATGCTAATGATTGTGACACACCTCTCTCCTCCACCCCCTCCTCTTCTTCTTCCTCCATGGCCTCTTCCTCGGAACCAGCGGTGCTCCGTAGTCGTTCAAGGGGCTACGCAAGTACGCAGGCCAAAAGATGCCATGCGGTGCTTGAGCTGGTGTGCTTGGGGGACAGGAGCCACACTGGGGCAGAGGTTCTGTCAGCTCTGCAGGGGCAGGTTCAGAGGTGGTTGGCGCCACGCCAACTTAAGGCAGGAATGGTGGTTTGCGACAATGGCACCAACCTCCTCTCTGCCCTCCGACAGGGACAAATGACCCATGTGCCCTGTTTGGCTCACGTCCTTAACTTGGTGGTGCAGCGGTTCTTGGGCAGGTACCCGGGCTTACAGGATGTCCTGAGGCAGGCCAGGAAAGTCTGTGTGCATTTCCGCTGGTCATATAATGCCAGTGCTCGGCTGACGGACCTCCAAAAGGAGTTTAACCTGCCCAAGAACCGCCTAATCTGTGACATGCCCACCAGGTGGAACTCAACGTTGGCCATGCTGCAGCGGCTGCACACGCAGCAGAGGGCCATCAATGAGTACTTGTGCGACTATGGCACCAGGACAGGGTCAGGGGAGCTTGTTTTTTTTTCCCCACGCCAGTGGGCCATGATCAGGGATGCATGCACTGTCCTTTCACCATTCGAGGAGGCCACGAGGATGGTGAGCAGTGACAGTGCATGCATCAGTAACACTGTCCCCCTTGTCCACCTGTTGGAGCACACGCTGTGTGGAATAATGGACAGGGCACTTGAGGCAGAACAGAGGCAGGAAGAGAAGGACTTCCTTAGCTCTCAAGGCCCCCTTTATCCAGACAGTGTTCCTGCGTGCCCGCCGATCACACAGGAAGAGGAGGAGGAGGAGGAGGAGGAGGAGGAGGAAGATTGTGTCAGTATGGAGGTGGAGCCTGGCACTCAGCATCAGCAGCAGTCTTTAAGGGATCAGTCCCAAGAAACACATGGACTTGTACGTGGCTGGGAGGAGGTGGCTGCGGACGTTGTCATCCTTAGTGACCCAGAGGACTCCGGACCGAATGCCTCAGCAAACCTACGCTGCATGGCCTCCCTGATCCTGCAAAGCCTGTGTAAGGATCCTCGTATTCGTGGTATCAAGGAGAAGGACCAATACTGGCTGGCAACCCTCCTTGATCCACGTTACAAGGGTAAGGTTGCGGACCTTATCTTGCCATCGCAGAGGGAGCAGAGGATGAAACATCTTCGGGAGGCCTTGCAGAAAGGTCTGTGCAACGCGTTCCCAGAGACTGGGAGGTTACAAACTCCTGTTTCTGGACAACGTGTTGCTGAGGCTTCGGTCAGTCAAAGAAGGAGCGGTGGAGAAGGTGGCCTTCTGACCGATGCGTTCAGACAATTTTTTGGTCCGCAGCCCCAAGGTATGATCGGTTCCAGCAACCATCGCCAGCGTCTGTTTTACATGGTGCAGGAATACCTAGGGGCAAGATCAGACTTGGACACCTTTCCCACCGAAAATCCTCTGGGTTACTGGGTCTTGAGGATGGATCACTGGCCAGAGCTTGCACAGTATGCAATTGAGCTACTGGCCTGTCCTGCATCCAGCGTTCTTTCGGAATGCACATTCAGTGCTGCTGAGGGCGTGGTAACCGATCACAGGGTGCGTCTGTCCACCGACTTGGTCGATCGACTGACCTTCATAAAAATGAATCAGTCTTGGATCACCACCAGCTACCAAGCACCTGATGCTGATGTAACCGAATAATTTTTTTTGGAATCTCAGATCCCTTCAAAGACTGCCTATGCTGATGCTGAGTGACTATCCCTGAGAATTTATCCTCTTCCTCCTCAATCATCACGCTGATAGCTTGTAAGAACATTTTTGGTTCTGGGCGCCACCACCAGTGCCTAAGGCACAATTTTTCAGCCCCTGTTTAACAGGGGCGTGTAATTACAATTTTTGATGTAATACTTTTCAGCAGGGCTCGTTCCTGCGTTCCAACTAGAGTGTCTGTGAGGGGTTGCAGTGTTGTGGCCACAGCAACACCTAAGGCCCAAATTTCTGCTGAGTATATAGGGCAGGACCCTACTTTCAAACATCTAACTTACAAACGACTCCTACTTGCAAACGGAAGGAGACAACAGGAAGTGAGATGAAATCTACCCCTAGGAAGGGAAATTCTCTCCTGTAAGAGTTAATATGGGGAAAAAAAATATCCTTTCCACTGATGCTTTCCAATCCTTGTTCCACAAAAAAACCCAAATTTTCAAAAAACATTTTTCATTGGGACAAAAACTGAGGTGAAATCTTCTGAAGAGGAGGAAAGACAGCAAAACAAATGTCACAGGGGTGATAACCCTTCCCTAAGTTTTCCAAAAAGCTTAAAAAAGATTTTTTGGCTGGAGCTAAACACGTTAAAAATGTACCCGTTCAAAATTACAAAGAGATTCTACTTAACAACAAACCTACAGTCCCTGTCTTGTTTGCACCGCCTGTATACTGCTGTTCAGAGTATATAGGGCCTGGTGGCCCCACACCTTTCCTTATTTTAATTTGGGTGCGGGGTTCCCCTTAATATCCATACAAGACCCAAAGGGCCTGGTAATGGACTGGGGGGTACCCATGCCGTTTGTCTCACCGATTTTCATCCATATTGCCATGACCTGACATTACATTAAACCCGCAAGCAGTTTTAAATGAGATTTTTTCCTTTAAAAATGACATTTGGTGCAGGGACTGTTCTAAACACGGGAAACACGCGTCACTTTACAGGCATGCTATAGACACCCCCCAGGTACGATATTTAAAGGAATATTTCACTTTTTTTTTTTTACTTTAATCATCATTAAAATCACTGCTCCCGAAAAAAACGGCCGTTTTTAAAAGTTTCTTTTGCATTGATACATGTCCCCTGGGGTAGGACCCGGGTCCCCAAACCCTTTTTAGGACAATACCATGCAAATTAGCCTTTAAAATGAGCACTTTTGATTTCGAACGTTCGAGTCCCATAGACGTCAATGGGGTTCTAACGTTCGTGCGAACTTTCGGTCCGTTCGCAGGTTCTGGTGCGAACCGAACCGCGGGGTGTTCGGCTCATCCCTAGTCTCCAGTAGGAGGGCCACATCTGCTTTAAGGCGGTGGAGATCATGTAGAAGCATACGTCTCTTTTCTGGGACGTTAAGACCCTTATGCCGCGTACACACGGTCGTACTTTTCGTCTACAAAAGTCCAACGGACGCTGACGGACTAAAGCTGGCTGGTAATCCGATCGTGTGTGGGCTTCTCCGGACTTTCAACGTACTTTTTTAGCCTCAAATCCGACGTACTTTAGATTTGAAACATGCTTTAAAACTTTACTTCGTAACTACGACGGACCCCGAAATCCGCTCGTCTGTGTGCTAGTCCGACGGACAAAAAGCCACGCTAGGGCACCTATTGGCTACTGGCTAGGAACTTCCTTATTTTAGTCCGGTGTACGTCATCACGTACGAATCCGACCGACTTTTGTGTGGTCGTGTGTAGGCAAGTCCGTTCGTTAGAAAGTAGGCCGCAAGTCCGCCGCAAGTCCACCGAAAGTCTGCCGGAAGTCTGTCGGACAGGCTGTCTGACTTTTGTAGACGAAAAGTACGACCGTGTGTACGCGGCATTAGCGTTAAGTGAAATCACGTTAATCACATCCATGTTAAAAAAGAAAAATAAATAAATAAATAAAGATGAGTGGGGAGAAGGGTGAGGAAGGTGGAGAGAGGTTAAGAATGGATGGAGAAGGGAATGAGGAGAGAAAGAGAGAAAAAGAAAGAAAAAGTGGAGCTATAAACAGAAGAGAAGAGATTCTAGAGAGGTAGCAAATTTGCTAGAACGCTCACCAGAAAGAATTCCCGGCTATTGAGCATTGGCCTAAATGGGGGTACGGATAGATGCAGCCGAAGCAGAGGCTCCAGCCATCCCTACCCACCTCGACAAAAGTGGATAATAAAGTAAAGTAACCTTTAACATATAACTGCCAGTAATGGACACAGTTGTATAACCAAATAAGCATAACATAAAAACATATAAAATCATATAAGAACCTACCCCTACAGCAGAATACATATTAGACTACTAGTGCAAGTGTCTTGACAGGACCTGAGAGTAACACAGAGACAGGAATTCACAACTTGTCAGTCTTTTGTTCCCCAGCATACCGGGATCAACCTCTAGAGGGGGGAGGACTGGTAAATCCATTCCCGGGGCCTGTTTGAGGATGAGCATCCCATATCTCCTGTGGGGGGAATGGGGAGGGAGGCAGGGTGGGAGAGGGTGGTAGGAGAGGAGGGAAAAGGGGGGATGGAATACTGGGAGAGAGGTATACTATGAGGGAGCTGTCCTCCGTCCCAAAAGTTTTGTTACCCATTTAAAATTTAGGTAGCTGTATAGGGCCCAGCAAAAGTATGCCCCCCAATCTCAAAAGGCAGATGGGCCGAAATGGTCACCCCTAGTGATCTGTGTTAAGCTACTCAGTATATCGGAGTCATGAATATAATGGTAAGTGGGGGACCAAACTCTCCAGCCTAATAGCGAGGTACAAGGGAGACAGTATAACCCGCAAGGAAAGAGTTAGCACAGTGATGCATATAACCAAATAAACATTGAGGCACTAAGACCTAATCTGGAAGGTTGAAGCAGTGGGAAAAGATCTGCTCCAAAAATGCCATGTAGCTTGAAAAACATTGGGGCACAAAGACCCCCCCCTCTTAGGACGCCATGTTAGGCTTGTTAGAGTAACTAGGGGTTGCTGCTGTCTGTGCTAAAAAATGCACAAGAGTAGGGATGAGCCAAACACCCCCTCGGTTCGGTTCGCACCAGAACCTGCAAACGGACCGAAAGTTTGCGCGAACTTTAGAACCCCATTAAAGTCTATGGGACTCGAACGTTCAAAATCAAAAGTGCTAATTTTAAAGGCTAATATGCAATATTATCTGTGCGTTATTGTCCTAAAAAGGGTTTGGGGATCCAGGTCCTGCCCCAGGGGACATGTATCAATGCAAAAAAAGTTTTAAAAACGTCCGTTTTTTTCAGCAGCAGTGATTTTATTGATGCTTAAAGTGAAAAAAAAAGTGAAATATTCCATTAAATATCATACCTGGGGGGTGTCTATAGTATGCCTGTAAAGTGGCGCGTGTTTCCAGTGCCTAGAACAGTCCCTGCACAAAATGACATTTTTAAAGGAATAAAAGTAATTTAAAACTGCTTGCGGCTTTAATGTAATGTTGGGTCCCGGCAATATGGACGCCACTGTGGCATTCCCCGTGACGCCACAGGGAAGTCCCGTCAAGTCACTGTGCGTCAGAGGGGGGCGGGGTCACCGGGTAGCCCCACCCCCATTATTTAAGAACCGTCAGAAGAGGAGAAGCGTCACACAGCGGGAGCCTCCCTCCATGCTATCATGGATGTGGAGCGGCCCGAAAAGAAGATGAAGACAAGAAGATGAAGAGAAGAAGATGAAGAGAAGAGCGGGAGCCTCCCTCCATGCCATCATGGATGCGGAGCGGCCCGAGGAGAAGAAGGGAAGAAGACGCCGACGTTGCGGAGGAAGATGCCGGACGAGAACACCGGAGGAAGAACCAGAAGAACCAGAAGAAGACGAAGATGGAGGAAGAAACCAAAGGAAGATAGAAGAAAGAAGAAAGAAGAAGCATTTAAATAAAGGAATTTTTAAAAACTGTCTCTTGTCATTTTTAACATTTTTGACAGTTTTTTAGTGAAATGGTAGGGGTACTTTTGTACCCCCTTACCATTTCACACAGGGGGGAGGGCCGGGATCTGGGGGTCCCCTTGTTAAAGGGAGCTTCCAGATTCCGATAAGCCCCCCGCCCGCAGACCCCCACAACCACCGGCCAGGGTTGTGGGGATGAAGCCATTGTCCTCATCAACATAGGGACAAGGTGTTTTGGGGGCTACCCCAAAGCACCCTCCCAAGGTTGAGGGCATGCGGCCTTGTATGGTTCAGGAGGGGGGGCGCTCTCTTGTCTCCCCCTCTTTTCCTGCGGCCTGCCAGGTTGCGTGCTCGGATAAGGGTCTGGTATGGATTTTTGGGAGGACCCCACGCCATTTTTTTTTATTATTTTGGCCAGGGTTCCCCTTAATATCCATACCAGACCTGGTATGGAATTTAGGGGGACCCCCACGTCATTTTTATTTTAAATTTTGGTTCGGGGTTCCCCTGTGGGGAATTCCAATGCCGTTTTTATCAATGAACTTTTATGTGTATTGTCGGACCAGCAATTCATTAATAGCCGCAAGTAGTTTTAAATGATTTTTTTTTCTTTGAAATGTCATTTTGCTGTCAGACTGTTTTAAATACTGGAAACATGCGCCCCTTTACAGGCATACTATAGACACCCCCCGCATTATTAAAATCACTGCTCCCGAAAAAACTGACATTTTTAAAACTTTTTTTTGCATTGATCCATGTCCCCTGGGGCAGAACCCAGGTCCCCAAACACTTTTTATGACAATACCATACATATAAGCCTTTAAAATTAGCACTTTTGATTTCTCCCATAGACTTTAAAGGGTGTTCCGCGGCATTCGAATTTGCCGCGAACACCCCAAATTGTTCGCTGTTTGGCGAACTTGCGAACAGCCGAAGTTCGAGTCGAACATGAGTTCAACTCTCACTCGAAGCTCATCCCTATTGCTGAGAGGCATGTTGAGTCCATGGAATATTTTATATTTTGCCACGGAAAATGACAAACTTTTTTTATTTTGCACAAAGTTGTCACTAAATGATATATTGCTCACACAGGACATGGGCATATGTGGAATTGCACCACAAAATACATTCTGCTGATTCTCCTGAGTACGGGGATACCACATGTGTGGGACTTTTTTGGGAGCCTAGCTGCATACAGAGTTCCGTACGCGGCTAGGCTCACAAAAAGTCTCACACATGTGGTATCCCCGTACTCAGGAGAAGCAACAGAATGTATTTTGGGTGTAATTTCACATATTCCCATGGCATGTTTGAGCAATATATCATTTAGTGACAACTTTGTGCAGAAAAAAAAAATGTGTCTTTTCCCTGCAACTTGTGTCACAATATAAAATATTCCATGGACTCGACATGCCTCTCAGCAAATAGCTTGGGGTGTCTACTTTCCAAAATGGGGTCATTTTGGGGGGTTTTGAACTGTCCTGGCATTTTATGCGCAACATTTAGAAACTTATGTCACACATCACCCACTCTTCTAGCCACTTGAAGACAAAGCCCTTTCTGACACTTTTTGTTTACATGAAAAAATTATTTTTTTTTGCAAGAAAATTACTTTGAACCCCCCAAACATGATATATATTTTTTTAAGCAAATGCCCTACAGATTAAAATGGTGGGTGTTTCATTTTTTTTGTCACACAGTATTTGCACAGCAATTTTTATGGGAAAACGCATTTTTTTGGGAAAAAACACACTTTAATTTGAATGCACTAAAACACACTATATTGCCCAAATGTTTGATGAAATAAAAAAGATGATCTTAGGCCAAGTACATGGATACCAAACACGACATGCTTTAAAATTGCGCACAAACGTGCAGTACAAAATTACTGCCCTCGATCTGACCTTCGTGGTGATACCTCACATGCATGGTGCAATTGCTGTTTACATTTGACGCCAAACCGATGCTTGCGTTCTCCTTTGCGTGAGAGCAGGGGGGGGCAGGGGTGCTTTTTTTTTTTGTTTTTGTTTTTTTATCTTATTTTTAAACTGTTCCTTTCGTTTTTTTAAATCATTTTTATTGTTATCTCAGGGAATGTAAATATCCCCTATGATAGCAATAGGTAGTGACAGGTACTCTTTTTTGAAAAAAATTGGATCTATTCACCGGATGTTTACATCCAGCGAAATCTAAGTCATGAAATGCTCGTAGCTTCCGGTTTCTTAGGCCATAGAGATGTTTGGAGCCATTCTGGTCTCGGATCAGCTCTATGGTCAACTGGCTGAATCACCAGCTGCATTCTCAGGTTCCCTGTTGGGACAGGAGAGCCAGAGAAAAACATGGAAGACGGTGGGGGGGGGCATTCCCTCCCACTGCTTGTAAAAGCAGTCTAGAGGCTAATTAGCCACTAGGATTGCTTTTACATGAAAGCCAACCGCTGGCTGAAAAGAATGATACCAAGATGATACCTAAACCTGCAGGCATCATTCTGGTATAACCACTCAAAGTCCAGCAACATACCAGTACGTTGCTGGTCCCTGTTGGGCATATATTGTAAACTTTTTTTTCATGCAGCCTGTGGGCTGAACGAAAAAAAGAGATTGATCGGTGGGTATGCCCACCATTAGAATACCTCCCTTCATCCACCCACTTCTAATGATGGACATACATGCACGGTTTATATATGCCGAAGCATGGGGGCATCCGCCCCAAAAGGTAGGAGCAAATCGCTCCTCCGCCCCTGCTGCCCCCATGCTTTGGCATATATGCTCTTTTTTTTAACTGTGGTGGTGAAATCACCTCCTACAGCGCTGGAGTCATGGCTTTATGTATCATGGGAGCAAACGCTGCTGCTGTCAAGATAAATAAATCCGCGCTGCAACTGAATGGCGTACCTGCTAAGCAAATGATGGTTAACAATAAAACTAAGTAACATTACAGTATAACAGTAATAGGGCGTACACACGGTCGGACTTTGTTCGGACATTCCGACAACAAAATCCTAGGATTTTTTCCGACGGATGTTCGCTCAAACTTGTCTTGCATACACACGGTCACACAAAGTTGTCGGAAAATTCGATCATTCTGAACGCGGTGACGTAAAACACGTACGTCGGGACTATAAACGGGGCAGTAGCCAATAGCTTTCATCTCTTTATTTATTCTGAGCATGCGTGGCACTTTGTGCGTCGAATTTGTCTACACACAATCGGAAATTCCGACAACGGATTTTGTTGTCGGAAAATTTTATAGCCTGCTCTCAAACTTTGTGTGTCGGAAAATCCGATGGAAAATGTGTGATGGAGCCAACACACGGTCGGAATTTCCGACAACAAGGTCCTATCACACATTTTCCATTGGAAAATCCGACCGTGTGTACGGGGCATAAGACTTACAATACCTGCAAAGCAAATACAAAAAAAATTGTAAAAAATAAAACATTTTTTAACGCAACCTGTGCCTAAAATATAGATATATGCCGAAGCATGGGGGCATCCACCCGCCAAAGGTAGGAGCAAATCACTCCTCCGCCCCTGTTGCCCCCATGCTTCGGCATATATGCTTTAGAATGTAACTGGGATGGTGAAATCACCTCCGACAACGCTGGGGTCACGGCTTTATGTATCGTGGGAGCAAATGCTGTTGCTGTCAAGATAAATAAATCCGCTCTGCAGCTGAATGGTGTACCTGAAAACAAAAAAATGGTTAACAACAAAACACAGTAAACAGTAAAGTATAAAAAAATTGCATACCTATAAAGCAAACATGATAAAACATAATAACAATAAAACATTGCAAAATAGAATACAGTAAAAAAGAGCAGAACAATAAAGAGAGAATAGAGAACAATAAAACGACAACTATTTTTGTTTTTTTTATTTTATTTTTTTTGTGGGTTTTTTTTTTTTTTTTTACACTTTTTTTTGTAACTGTAACTTTTGTAACTGTAACCGGTTCCAGGTTCGGGTCTCTCAAAATGCGATGGCATCTTGGGAGACCCTGTGAAAGTGTGCCTAGTCTGTGCAGTGCTGTACCCTACGCTAATACCCAACTAGTGTATGGTAGCGTTCAAAACATTCACCAATGCAAAGACCAGGATTGTCAGGACAGGAGGGACAATAATAGCGGGTGTCACGCCTATATCCGCGCTTGCTGCAGACACAACATCTTTTTTGGGGGGCTTGTTGGGTAGGGGTACTCGGGAGGACAAAGAAAATGCCTGTCATGCAGCCGGCTTACTGCATTTGGTTGGGGAAGGTGAGGTGGAGCACCGTCTGAAAACAGAAGGGCTCTGACAATCTCTTCCTGGAATTTAAGGAAGGATCCAGTCTGTCCTGAAGCTCTGTATAGCACATAAGTGTTCAGCAAAGCCAATTGAAATAAATAAACAGACACTTTCTTGTACCAGCATCTGGCCTTATGGGCAACTAGGTACGGCGCCAACAACTGGTCGTTGAGGTCCACCCCTCCCATATTTTGGTTATATTCGTGGACACAGAAGGGTTTCTCCACAACACCAGTCGCCATAATAGTTTGGACCGTCGTGTCTGCATGAAGGGAGGTAAGAATGAAAACATTCTTATTATCCCTCCACTTCATAGCGAGCAAATTATTACACTGCAAGCAGGCCCTCTCCCCCAGCCTAAGACGGGAATCTCCAAGCCGCTGGGGAAAGCTCCGGCAATTAGGTCGCACGGTGCCACATGCTCCAATCTGCTGATCAAACAAGTAACTGAAAAGTGGCACTCTCGTGTAATAATTGTCCACATATAAGTGGTACCCCTTTCAGAATAAGGGTGACACCAAGTCCCACACAATTGCCAGCGCTTCCTATGTAGTCAGGGCAGTTTGTCGGCTCTACGTGACTATCTTTTCCCTCGTAAACCATAAAACTACATGTATAGCCTGTGGCCCTGTCACATAGCTTATACATCTTGACCCCGTATCTGGCACGCTTGCTGGGAAGGTACTGTTTCAATGACAAGTGGCCAGAAAACTTAATCAGGAACTCATCCACGCAGACAACTTGATGGGGAGTAAACAAGTCTGCAAAACATTGGTTGAAGTGGTTTACGAGGAGCCGAATTTTGTAGAGCCGATCGTATCCAGGGTCTCCAGGAGGATGACAGAGTTCATTGTCATTAAAGTGCATGAACCGTAAGATCTGCTTGTATTGTGCCCTGGTCATGGAGACAGAGAACAAGGGCATATGGTGAATTGGGTCAGTGGACCAATATGACCAATATGACCAATATAACTCTTTTTAGTTATGCTCATGTTGAGAGAAAGGCCCAGAAAGAGCCTAAATTCGGAGACCGTAATTGGTCTCCAATCTCTGGCAAGGGAGGACTGTGTAGTGGCGATGTGTTGACCAGCGTACAAATTGCTTTGGTCCACAATAGATCTATAGAGATCTCCGGTGAAAAACAGCGAATAAAAATCAAGTGACGTAAAATCAACTGTTTCCACCTGAATGCTGGGTTGGCCAGTGAATGGCGGAAGTACGGGTGCTGCAGAAGTCGTGGGTTCCCAATTAGGATTGGCGAATGCAGCAGGAAGGGCACTATGGGCACGACGGGCTTGTGTTCGTCTTCTTGGTGGCAGCGGGACACTACTTGTGCTTGCCACCTCACCACCTTGAACTGAACTTATGGGACTCGCCACGTCACCACGTGATACTGCAGTGCTGGATGTACGACCAGGGTGTACTAGGCCGCTGGTGCTTGCCAGTTCACCAGAAGGAATAGTGCTGCTAGTACTGCTCTGCTCCATATGAGGGACCTGCGGTTCTTGCACATCAATAACAGAAGAAGAAGTTCGGGGTCTGGTATGCCTGACCTTAGCAGGGACCACAACTCCGTTGTCAGAGCTATCTGTCATGGAGTCGCTGTCATTTACAGGATCATATTCTGAGCCTAAATCTGACAGATGAGTGACTTCCTCTTCAGTATCTGTCATGCTCAGAAACATGTAGGCCTCTTCACTAGGGTACCGTCGATTTGCCATTTTGGGCTCTAAATTTAGTGGTACACTAGTGAGACTCACAGGTAAAAAAGCTCCTGACTGTTAGCGACTGTATCAAAACGCTACCAAAAAAACTGTTAGCGATCGGAAGGAATCAGACCTGAATGAGTGGCCTCCCCCTCAGCATTGATCACTCCCCTAACGATACCGACTGTCTTGGGCACCGATGCGCCCCCTGCCCGCGGAAGGCAGATCACGTACCATATTAACTCTTCCTAGGGTTAAATTTCATCTCACTTCCTGTTGTCTCCTTCCGTTTGCAAGTAGTAGTCGTTTGTAAGTTGGATGTTTGAAAGTAGGGGCCTGCCCTACATACTCTGCAGAAATTGGGGCCTTAAGTGTTGGTGTTGCCACAACACTGTAAGCCCTCAGAGTTACTCTTGGTGGGCGCAGGAACAGGCCCTGCTTTGAAATATTAGATCAAGAATTATAATTACATGCCATTGTTGAAAAGTGGTAGAAAAATTGGGCCTTTGGTGGTGGTAGTGGTGCTGGTGCCACAACACTGTAATGCCTCGTACACACGGTTGGATTTTCCGATGGAAAATGTCCGATCAGAGCGTGTTGTCGGAAATTCCGACCGTGTGTGGGCTCCATCGGACATTTTCCATCGGATTTTCCGACACACAAAGTTGGAGAGCAGGAGATAACATTTTCCGACAACAAAATCCGTTGTCGGAAACTCCGATCGTGTGTACACAAATCCGACGGACAAAGTGCCACGCATGCTCAGAATAAATAAAGAGATGAAAGCTATTGGCCACTGCCCCGTTTATAGTCCCGACGTACGTGTTTTACGTCACCGTGTTTAGAACGATCGGATTTTCCAACAACTTTGTGCGACCGTGTGTAGACAAAACAAGTTTGAGCAAACATCCGTCAGAAAAAATCCTAGGATTTTGTTGTCGGAATGTCCGAACAAAGTCTGACCGTGTGTACGCCCTATGAGTCCTCACAGTTACTCTTGGTGGGCGCTGGAACGGGCCCTGCTGTGAAATATTATATCAAGAATTGTAATTACATGCACCTGTTAAACAGGGGCAGAAAAATTGGGCCTTTGGTGGTGGTGGTGGTGTTGCCACAACCCTGTAAGCCCTCACAGATGCTATAGCTGGAGCGCAAGAATGAGCCCTGCTGCAAAGTATTGCATCAAAAATTGTAATTACACGCCCCTGTTAAACAGGGGCTGAAAAGTTGGGCCTTGGGCACTGGTGCTGGTGCCACAACACTGCAACCCTTCACAGATACTCTAGTTGGAGCACAGGAATGAGCCCTGCTGCAAAGTATTGCATCGAAAATTGTAATTATACGCCCCTGTTAAACAGGGGCCCAAAATTTGGGCCTTGGACACTGGTGCTGGTGCCACAAAACTGCAACCCCTCACAGATACCCTAGTTGGAGCGCAGGAATTAGCCATGCTGCAAAGTATTGCATCACAAATTGTAATTACACGCCCCTGTTAAACAGGGGCAGAAAAATTGCCACAACACTGCAACCCCTCACAGATGCTATAGTTGGAGTGCAGGAATGAGCCCTGCTGCAAAGTATTGCATCAAAAATTGTAATTATACACCACTGTTAAACAGGGGCTAAAAAATTGGGCCTTGGGCACTGGTGCTGGTGCCACAACACTGCAACCCCTCACAGATACTATAGTTAGAACACAGGAATGAGCCCTGCTGCAAAGCTTTGCTTCAAAAATTGTAATTATACGTCCCTGTTAAACAGGGGCAGAAAAATTGGGCCTTGGCCACTGGTGGTGATGCCCAGGACCAAAAAAGTTCTTACAAGCTATCGGCATGAAAATAGAGGAGGAAGAGGATTATGACTCAGCATAACAGGATAGTCACTCAGCATCAGCATAGTCAGTCTTCAAGGGATCTCACATTAAAAATAAATCAATCGGTTACATCAACATCAGGTGCTTTGTAGCTGGTGATCCAAGACTTATTCATTTTTATGAAGGTCAGCCGATCGACCGATTCGGTGGACAGGCACACCCTGTGATCGGTTACAAAGCCTCCAGCAGCACTGAATGTGCGTTGCGAAAGAACACTGGATGCAGGATAGGCCAGTAGCTCAATTGCATACTGTGCAAGCTCTGGCCAGCGATCCATCCTCAAGACTCAGTAACCCAGAGGATTTTCAGTGGGAAAGGTGTCCAAGTCAGATCTTGCCCCTAGGTAATCCTGCACTATGTGAATCAGACGATGGTGATGGTTGCTGGAACTGATTAGACCTTGGGGCTGCGGACTGAAAAATTGTTTGAACGCATCGGTCAGAGGGCCACCTTCTCCACCACTCCTTCTGTGACTGACCGAAGCCTCAGAAACACGTTGTCCAGGAGGACCAGGAAATTGTAACCTCCCAGGCTCTGGAAACGCGTTGCACAAACCTTTAGGAAAGGCCTCCCGAAGATGTTTCATCCTCTGCTCCCTCTGCGACGGCAAGATAAGGTCCGCAACCTTACCTTTGTAACGTGGATCAAGGAGGGTTCCAAGCCAGTAATCATCCCTCCCCTTGATACCACGAATATGAGGATCCTTCGGCAGGCTTTGCAGGATCAGGGAGGCCATGCAGTGTAGGTTTGCTGAGTCATTCTCTCCAGAGTCCTCTGAGTCACTAAGGACGACATGATCTGCAGCCACCTCCTCCCAGCCACGTACAAGTCCATGGGTTTCTTCAGACTGTAAATGATCCCTTGACGACTGCTGCTGATGCTGAGTGCCAGGCACAACCTCCATGCTGACACAATCCGCCTCCTCCTCGTCCTCTTCCTGTGTGATCGGCAGGCACGCAGGAACACTGTCTGGGTAAAGGGGACCTTGAGAGGTAAGGAAGTCCCCCTCTTCCTCCCTCTGTTCTGCCTCAAGTGCCCTGTCCATTATTCCACGCAGCGTGTGCTCCAACAAGTGGACAAGAGGGACAGTGTCCCTGATGCATGTACTGTCACTGCTCACCATCCTCGTGGCCTCCTCAAATGGTGACAGGACAGTGCATGCATCCCTGATCATAGCCCACTGGCATGGGGAAAAAAAACAAGTTCCCCTGAACCTGTCCTGGTGCCATAGTCGCATAGGTACTCATTGATGGCCCTCTGCCGCGTGTGCAGCCGCTGCTGAATGACCAACGTTGAGTTCCACCTGGTGGGCATGTCACAGATTAGGCAGTTCTTGGGCAGGTTAAATTCCTTTTGGAGGTCAGCCAGCCGAACACTGGCATTATATGACCTGCGGAAATGCACACAGACTTTCCTGGCCTACCTCAGGACATCCTGTAAGCCCGGGTACCTGCCCAAGAACCGCTGCTCCACCAAGTTAAGGATGTGAGCCAAACAGGGCACATGGGTCAGTTGTGCCTGTCGGAGGGTAGAGAGGAGGTTGGTGCCATTGTCGCAAACCACCATACCTGCCTTAAGCTGGTGTGGCTTAAACCACCTCTGAACCTGCCCTTGCAGAGATGACAGAATCTCTGTCTCAGTGTGGCTCCTGTCCCCCAAGCACACCAGCTCAAGCACCGCATGGCATCTTTTTGCCTGCATGCTTGCGTAGCCCCTTGAATGCCTACAGAGCACCGCTGGTTCCAAGGACAAATCAGCACAGGAAGAGGCTATGGAGGAAGAAGAAGAGGAGGGGGTGGAGGAGAAAGGTGTGGCAGAATCACCACTAGTAGAATTTTGGAGGCGTGGTGGCAGAACAACCTCCAACACTACTGCACCCTGTCCTGCATCCTTCCCAGCTGCCAGAAGAGTCACCCAGTGCACGGTGAAAGATAGGTAACGTCCCTGTCCATACCTGCTGGACCATGAGTCAGCAGCAATATGCACCTTACCGCTGACCACCCTGTCCAGCGAGGCCAAGACATTGACTTCCACATACCGGTAGAGAGCCTGAATCACCTTCCGTGAGAAAAAGTGGCGTTTGGGAACCTGCCACTGAGGAACCGCACATTCCACAAACTCACAGAAGGGGTAAGAGTCTACCAACTGAAAAGGCAGCAGTTGAAATGCTAGCAATTTAGCCAAGCTAGCATTCAACCGCTGGGCATGTGGATGGCTGGGAGTGAACTTCTTTTGACGGTGCAGCAGCTGGGGCAGGGAAATTTGCCTGGTACAATCTGACATTGCTGTACTGATAGCAGATTGCCCGCAAGTACTTGGCTGTGACACACCTAATTGATGAGAAGCAAGGAGAGGTCTGCTTTGTTTGTTGGTGTGGGTCTTTTAGGTACGCTTGCCAATGAACTGCATGGCAGGTCAACATATGTCTGGTCAAGCATGTGATGCCCAAGCGGGTCATGTTCTCAAGCGAGAAACGCTTGAGACATATGTTGCAAATAGCAGTGGTGGGATCTGATGCACTTGTCTCAAAAAAGGCCCACACCAAAGAACTTTTGGAATAACGTGCAGAGACAGCAGTGCCCTGCACATGCGGAGCTCTGCGGTGTGATGCAGTCGGTGTGCTGCCCTTAAGCCGGCCCCTGGAGGGCATCCTGCCTCATTGGAGATGTGCCTCCTCCTCCTCTCTCCTATCAGGCACCCACGTGGAGTCAGTGACTTCCTCATCATCCCCTCCCTCCTCATCACTGGAGCGAAGCTGGCAGTATGCTTCAGCTGGGGGAACATGACTGCCAGATTGCTGTCCTTCTTGGGGACCCCCTCTCTCTGGGCTCATGTTACTGCCTTCCTCTAGCTGTGTACCATCATCTGAGCCTTCAAAACGCTGGGCATCCTCCTGGAGCATGTACCCAACACTATGGTCAAACAGTTTGGGGAACTCCTCAGGAGGACATGGTGGGGCTAGGGAAGGAGTGACTGATGCAATTTAGCCGAGGCAAGGGGCCGCATTGCCAGCTGCTTTGCCAGACAAAGTACCCTGAGCCTGGATGAGAGAGGATGAGGAGGATGAGGACGGCTTGGTCATCCACTCTACCAAGTCTTCTACATGTTGCGGCTCAACGCGGCCAACTGCCGAAAAAAGGACAAGCGTGTCCCACAGCCACGTGCTGATGAGGATGCAACGTCTCCACGACCAGCACTGTTGCCTCTAGACACAGAGCCTGCTTGCCATCTTTTATTGGCTTGTGACTGTCTGCCTCTTCTTGTTGGCCTTCCAGACATACTAATGGCCTGCAGTGAGATGTAGCTGCACAAAGCTGGGATGTATATATACTGACACTGCAGCTAGCAGAATCAACTGCCTGCCTGTAGTATTATTAGTATGAGAACACCACCAATTTTCTTCAGCTAGCTTTAGGTGCACACTGTGCAGAGGATGCACTACACTAACTGTAAATACTGCAGCTGCCTGCCTGTGGTACTAATAGGATCAGAAGAACACCAACAATTTTCTTCAGGTAGCTTTAGACGCACACTGTGCAAAGGACGCACTACACTAACTGTAAATACTGCAGCTGCCTGCCTGTGGTACTAATATGATCAGAAGTGAATTATGGCCGTGACGCTCCACTCAAATTTGGCACGAACGGCCAATAATGTTCGGAATTCGACAACCGGTCGAATATGCGATGTTCGAGTCGAACATGGGTTCGACTCAAACTCGAAGCTCATCCCTACACAAGAGTATCTCTGAAAACCACCCTAGTTCTCTCATAGGGAGAAGCGAGGAGAAAGTGCTAGTCTTGCAGTAGGTCACTATTAGCGGGGGCTGGTCAGAACGTCCACTTTCCGTTAAATGGTATGTAGCCATCTTGTGTTCTCGAAGGGGAACAATAATACTATGATTGGCTATATGTTCCAAGCCCCCATAACTTGCAAGAGAGTTTTCCAGAAGGGCCCCCCTGATGCCCGCGTCGTCATAAGGTGTCACTTAGGGAAAGGCAAGGCAAAGGGGGGGAAACCTGCTGTGTAAAACATTTAGCAGGGACAACTCAGAATGTCTGCTTGAAGCTTTAGCAGACAGTAGAAAACAAAAAGTAAAAACACTAAAAAAACTGCGGTAAGTAATCAGGTAGACTAGTGTCCACTGCACTCACGATTCCTGGGATCTCTCTCCGGATGGGGCCTGCGGTCTCCTCCGTTGTCTCTGAGAGTGTGCTGGAAAAGAACTCCTTGGTCCTGCAGGGCCAGGGCGGCCAGTGGAGCTCGGCAAGAGTTGCAGCCAGTTGGGAAACTGGATGGGCTCGGCCCTCAGGAATGTGAACAGGTCTGGCAGGTTGGATGGTGTACGAAGGGTGAAGAAAGTGGACTCCTTTCTGAAAGTGACAGAAAGCAGGTATCCCCATCTATACATGAAACCCTGATCCCTTGCCAGATCTAATAGCATGCGAAGGCTGGCATGGAGTTGCAGGGTAGCCCAGGAGATGTCCTGGAGGATCTTGATGGATGCACCGTCGAAGTCTATTTCTCCGCACTCCCATGCATTACGGATAATCTGTTCCTTCCGGGCATATTTATGGAAACAGCACACCACATCCCTGGGTCTGTTTGGGTCTGGCGATCTCGGCCCCTGGGCTCTATGGACCCTGTCCAGTTCAATGGTGGACTGCGGAGAAGCCAGGACCTGCTGGAAGATGGCAGTCACTGTATCTGAAAGGTTTTCAGAGCCTGTTGCCTCCGGGAGCCCTCGGAGCCGCAGGTTGTTCCTGCGGCTCCTGTCTTCCAAATCTTCTAAGCGAAGTTGCAATTCAACCGTTGATTCTGCCTGTATTACATTGGACTGTTCCAGGGCTTCCATTCTGGCTTCCAGAGAGGTGATAGACGTCTCTCCAGCATCCACCCTGTCAGATAAAAAGCTAATCTCCGTTCTCACTACCTGGATGTCCCTGCGGTGGGCCTCTACACGCTGTATTAAAGTTTCTATGTCTTGCTTTGCAGGCAAAGCCTGGAGGAGCGCCCTGATTTCTGCGTCCATGTGAGCTGGCTCTCATCTGTTAGGGAAGGCCACCACCTCCAACATTACTGGGCGGAGGAGTGCCCGAGAGGGAATCTGAATCAGGAGACAAGCCAGACGGGGATGGTGGATCCAGAGATCTGGGACCACGAGGTGCCGTAGCAGTAGCGCCTGGGGAGGGCTGGGCCACATTCCCAAAGAATCGGTGAATCTCACCCTGAGAGGTGCGGGGTCGATGTCCCTGTGCCGAAGATCGTGTCCGGTACCGTTTTGCTGTTAGCATGCCATTAGGTGAGGCTGTATATGGTAGATTTTGTCGAGATTGGCAGGGGAAAGCCAGGAGCTCACAAGGGATGCGTCCTCATCCAGCCATGTCCAGGCCATGCCCCAATTCTGATATTTTAAATGATTTTCATTGGTTCTATAATGATTTATATACATCTAAAACTTGCTATGCTCCATCGGACCTGGCTTTGTTCCTACAATCTTGCCCCTTTCCCCAGCTTTCTGAGGCTGATAGGGATATGCTAAACTCTCCAATCACTCTGGCAGAACTGACGGATGCCTTGGATGGGGCTTTGCATCACAAATCCCCTGGCTTGGATGGCTTACCGGCGGAGGTGTACTCCCGCTATTGTGAAGTCCTTCTACCGCCCCTTTTGCGGGCCTTATCTGAAGCAGCTGAGACAGGCTGCCTACCTGATAGTATGCAGGAGGTTATAATTATAGTATTTCCCAAGCCGGGAAAGGATAAGCTTCTTCCAGATACTTATCGCCCAATCTCTTTATTGAATTCTGACGTCAAGCTTCTGGCCCGCGTCGTGGCTACAAGACTCTCTCAGGTGATTGGCAAGCTAGTCCATCGTGACCAGTCTGGCTTCATTCCTACTCGCTCTATGGCTGATAATATTCGGTGGCTGTATATGAATTTACAGGTGCCAGTGGATAATCCTGGGGGGAGGGCCATTTTGTCCCTGGATGCCGCAAAGGCTTTCGACAGTCTGGAGTGGCCCTACCTCCTGGAAATCCTGGCAAGGTTCAGACTGGGGAGCCATTTTATCGCATGGGTGAAAGTACTGTATTCTAGACCCAGAGCTAGACTTCCCATTAACAATAATCTCTCCTCCCCATTCGAGTTGCACAGAGGCACTTGGCAGGGGTGCCCGCTATCCCCATTGCTGTTTGCTCTGGTGGTATAGCCTCTGGCCAACTTGATTTGCATCGCTTCAGAAGTGGTCGGGTTTCGCAGGGGTCAGCTGGAAGAAAAAATTTCCCTATATGTGGAGGACGCGCTCATTTATCTAATTGACTCTGCTGCCTCTCTGTGAGCAGTGATGGGGATTATAACAGATTTTGGGGGTTTCTCTGGCTTCACCATAAATTGGTCCAAATCAGTTTTAATGTCCATTGACCCGCTGATGGAGTCGTTGCCGGCGGGAGCGAATCAGAATACCATAGCCAGTAGCTTCAGATACTTAGGAGTGGTGGTATCCCCAGATCCGGCTGAGTAGCTTTGGCTGAATCTAGGCCCACTGCTGGATAAGCAAAAAGTAAAATGTAATAGTTGGTGTAAGCTTCCCCTGTCAGTGGTGGGACAGGTGAGTTTAATACAAATGATATGGGCTCCGCAGCTTTTATACATTTTTCACAATTCACATATGTGGATTGCGAACAAATGGTTCAAACGAATTGACTCATTGATGCGAAACCTGATATGGAAGAAAATGACAGCCAGGATTAGCTTAACTACACTACAGTATGGGAAGGATAGGGGGGATTGGCAGCACCCCACCCCAAAATGTATTTTTTGGCCTCGCAACTTCAGCAGCTGGTGGGATGGAGATGGGAAGCAGGTGAGGACCCTGTAATTAACCTGGTGATCATGTCTGACCCTTTACTGAAGGCAGCCTCCCATATGGAGATGGACTTGCCAAGCATACCACATTCTGCCCCTATCTGTGTCCTCCTTAAAAAGGTGTGGGGGAGTTCCGGAAGGCCCTGAAGATAAGGGGTCCATTGCCCTTTACCCCTGTGTGGCATAATCCTAGATACCCAGAGCTATATGATTTACAGTGGTTTACCCCCTGGAGAGAAAGGGTGATTTGGTTCTTCCCAAAGCTATACGAGGGGGAGGTGCTAAAAACATTTTTATCATTTTAATCAATGTTATCAATACCTCCAGCTTCGGCATGCCCTGCAGGCACAGCAACTTTCCCATTCTCTGGAAGTATCATCATCGCCTCTGCTGATGGAAGTCCTCTGGGCGGACGCCCAGAAAGGACTAATATCCAATATCTATGCGGAATTGTTGTCCTCGGTCCAAGACCATGCCTCCCTTAGATGTTGTAGTAAGTGGTTGGAGGATATTGGGGATATAGACGGCGACCAGTGGGACATGGCGTTAGAATCCATTCCTGCGGTATCTGTCTCAGCATCTCACAAACTGTCACAATTATTTATTTTGCATAGAGCTTATAGATCTCCAGTGCAACTTCATAGGTGGGGAGGAAGGGACTCTCCCTTATGCCCAAAGTGCAAAGTACATCAGGGGGACTTTATAAATTTACTCTGGAGATGTCCAAAGCTCCATTGGTATTGGGAGGAAGTGTCCCAATGTATGACCAGATTAGCTCAGGTACCTGTTCCCTTGGACCCCCTGGTGTACTTGCTCAGAGCCATTGATGTTGAAATGTATCCAAAAGGAATGTATTATATGATAACTAGATTGATGTATTTAGCTAGAAAACGTATTGCACTGTACTGGATGGCATCTGTGGTCCCCATAGGGAAACAATGGATCAGCTATGTTAACTCCCTACTTCTTAGAGAACATTTGGCCTAAAGCCGCAGGAAGGCGGTTGGTAAATTTGATCTCATTTGGCAACCATGGTTGGAGGACCCTAGCCTTGCACCACCTCAATTGGTAATGGACAGACTTCTTATGTAGAGATCTCCTATTGTTATGTGGGGAGGGGAGGAGAGAGGTGCGGGATGCAAACGTTCCGTCATGTTAACGGTTATGCACCAGGCCCGGGAGAATCCGTTGGTTGAAGAAGTGACTAATTCTGCTCTGTTATAATGGGTCATGAGTGCTGGTTGGAGTTTGGGGTTGGGGGGGTATAAAGGAAAAAAAATGTTATGCACTGTATACTGTTATTGCTCATATAGTATGGATCCCTGCCATAATATGGTCTATACTTGTAGTGTTCTGTGTGGTTCACTCCAATGATTGTATGTACCATTTGAGCAACTTATTAATAAACAAGTTTTGATTAAAAAAAAAAAAAAAAACATTCTTTGGAGAACCCATCTAAACCAGAAGATTTCCCATTAGGAATGGATGTAACAACTTTCTTAATCTCTACCTCTGTAATGGGCTCATTTAATGTTCAGAGTTAGGCCTCAGTGAGGTGGGGGGAACTAAGGTTGTGCAGTATGTCCTCCTCTTTGGGTTGTGGCATCTGCAGGTTATCTTTTAGATTCTAAAGTGCATTATAATAGTCAGCAAATTCCTCAGCTACAGTATCTCTTGCAGGTTTATGGCGAAGAGCACGGTGGATCAGGTGGGCTATTCTTGTTTTGGCTCTCACTGACTTGATTCAATTGGCCACATATTTACCTGCTCTATTAGAATTGGCATAAGTTTGCAATTTTAATCGACGAAGATGTATGTCATATTGTTGAGTAAGCAAGACTCTTAATTCCTCCCTAAGTTTTGTGAGCATGTTGGATGTGGTGATTTGCTAGTTACAAGACTCCAGTTTATGAATATCAGAGAGGAGTGTATTGAGTTAAAGAGTATATCACCTCTTTGCTCTAGCCCCTTGCTGTATGAGGATGCCTCTCATATAAGTCTTATGAGCATCTCAAAAAGTGTAAGGGTCAGTGACTGAGGCTGCATTATTGCTGAAAAAATCTTGGAGAGGCTGAGAGATTATGGCGAGCTGTGGGGATCTTGGAGAAGTTTAACGTTGCAACACCAGATGGTAGTAGGGGGGGGCTTGTTCTAGTAATGTCACAGATATTACAACATGATCAGACAATGTTATGTCCTAGATATGTGTTGAAGACACTTGCTGTAGTAGCCACTTATCAGTGAGAAACATGTCAATGCGTGAGTAGATACGGTGCCTCAGGGAGAAAACAGGCATCTCTCTCATAGGTATGTTGGCACCTCCAGGCATCATAGATGTCTTCCTTGTGGAGCAAGCGATGTAGAGAGACTATACATTTTCCAGTTGTGGCTGTGGAATCTACTAGCGGTCCTTTGTCAGTTTAAAGTCTCCACACATAAGAAGGTTGCCATAACTGATAGTATTGACATGTTTGAAAAGTTTGCATAGGAAGCAGATTTAGTTGGATTTGGGATCATATAATGTATAGGGAAGTGTGTTAATATTGCAGGTAAGGAGGAGAACCAATTCCTTAAATTGGAAGGCTAGAGTATTCTAAACAGCTAGGTGGACGCTCCTCTTTTTCTCCTGGGCGCAGGGTAGGAACACATGTGGATAGTCCTTGTGGGAGCACTGGGGGATCTGAGATCCTGAGAAATGAGTTTCCTGAATGCACTTGATCTGGAGTCCCTCCTTAGACAGGTAGATAATCCAGATACTGAGACGACTACGACTGCCATTAAATCTTCACTAAAGAAAAAATCATCCCTATATCCTGCACCTAGCTCCAATAATGGAATAGCCACTTCCTAAAACTGACTTGCCAAGAAATTAGAGCTTTAAAATCTACATCCAACAAACCAGGGAATTTATCTGACAGTGAGAGAACAGCTCTCAAAAATTTGTCTACCAACTTTGATATTACCATTAAGCCCTCCAATAAGGGGGGCAACATTGTCCTTATGAAAAATGAGACATACAAACAAATGTGTATGAAAATCTTGAATCCTACAGATTGGTATCACCCTGTAAGCCCTGATACTGTTGACATCATCAACAGGAAATTGTATTTGTTTGTGGACAATGCTTTCCACAACAAAGTTATTTCCAAACAATCATGAAACTTTATCCGCACTCCCTTCCCTAGAATGGCTACATTTTACTCACTCCCAAAAGTACACAAAAATGCAATAGATCCTCCGGGTAGGCCCATCGTATCTGGAAATGGTGCTATTATTGAAAACCTTTCCAGATTAGTTGATGAACATATTAGACCATTTGTTCTTGCCCTACCCTCATATGTTCATGACACCATTCATCTACTTCAAATTTTCGAGGGAGTGCAAGTAATTGAAAATTCAATTTTGGGGCGGAGCCAACGGCCGGAGCTAATGGAGCAGTGAAGAGAGAGCTCCGACACACCAGGTGCTTCTAAGCTACTCATAGCGGCTAGAAGCAAGCAAAAAACGGCCACACGAGCGGCGGAATTAGTGGGGAACTGATCCGCACTGATGGCCAAACGAAAGGACAGAGAGGGACCCAGAAAGCTGACTGACTTCTACATGACGGTCCCGGCCAGACTGTCACAAGATGGCGTCGGCGCGTCATCTCCTCACAGCAGCACAGCCTGCTATAACGACAGTGAGCTCCCTGACCAGTACACCGCAACTGTAACCCCACATTCAGTCTCAAACAGCCCTATAAAGCAAAAGAGGAGGCTGACCACTCCAGCTGATAATGATGACCAGGATAGTGAGGAAAATGACATGGAGCAAGCTAACGAATATAATCAGAAACTGGACGCTCTCCCCACATCAGGCCTGCCTATGACAGACATCACTATGAAGGAGATGATTCTCACCTTGAGGGGACCTATACAGCAAGACATCACTAATGTCCTGCGCTCCACCCGCAAAGAAATGACAGTTCTGGGTAACAGACTTAACAATGTGGAGACTAAAATGGATGACTTCTCTGCGGCCCATAACGAGCTTGTAGATGCGCATGTAGATGTGGAAGATGAACTTAAAGCCCTCAGACTAAAGGTCGCCGACCTTGAAGACCGATCACGCAGGAACAACGTGAAATTTAGGGGGATCCCCGAATCCGTAAAACCAGCTGATCTGAGCCTATTCCTCCAATAATTAATGATGAAAACACTTCCAACCCTTACACCTGCTGATGTCATCATTGATAGAGCCCATAGGCTGCACAAACCACCACACCTCCCAGAGAAAATTCCTAGAGATGTCATCGCTAGGATTCATTTCTTCCATATTAAGGACCAACTAATGCGGTTCTCTAGGCAAAACAACACTCTCCCAGATCCGTATGCGGGGATCACCCTATACGCTGACCTCTCACAAGCCACCATGTCCGCCAGGAACAACCTAATACCGATTGCCAAAGCGCTGCGGAACCACAAGATAATATATCGATGGGGCTTCCCAGCCAAACTTCTGATTCAAAGAGGCAACGATTCTAATGCCATCTCGTCCTTAGAAAAGGGACTTGAGTTGCTACGCAAGTGGGCAATTCTTCCTACCGAGAATAACCCAGGAGACATGGGCTCTGAGCCCTCTAGAACGGACCATTATAATAACCGCGGCTCCAGAGGAAGACACAAATGATGACCGCTTCTCACCGCTCACATGCGATGAGACCTACCTGCTTCATTTCTGGAAGGTCTGCCCCGCAGTTACACTCTACCTTCCATGCTTCATTGAAGCTAATGTAAGTAGCACCTGCTGTACGGCTGTACCGGAAGACAAATTTATGACTTTACCCCACTTCGATTTATGGGATATTCCCAAATTCACCCAGTTAATGTTGACTGTTCTATTGTTCTCTCTACTAATTCTCACAATTATTTTACCTATAACTCCATCGCACTGGAGCCTTCATCTCGCAAGTATGACAAGCAGAAAATCCCTTTCCACTGTACTAGATGCTCTAACCTTTTTCAAGCAAATACCAAATTGCACCACTAGATGGCTTCAAAGCTCCACAAAAGAAATTAATGTCTCTTAGACTAATGTCTCTCAATGCTAGAGGACTCAACAGCCCATTCAAACGCAGAATGATGTGGAAAACGGCCCTGCAGAAAAAACTGTGACATTCTCTGTGTGCAGGAAACACATTTCTCATCTCTGAACACTCCAAACTGCACCCACATCAAATTCCCGCACATTTTTACTGCAAATAACTCTTGCAAACGTAATGGTGTATTAGTAGCTATTAAAGACTCTGTCACGTTCAAACTGCTAGAACAATACTCTGATGACCTTGGTAGGTATATAATCTTGATTGTTGAAATCAACAACCAAATATATACGCTGGTAAATGTATATGCTCCCATAAAACGACCAGTGAGATTTGTACGTAAAATCTTACAAAAGGCTAAATGTTTGAGGAAAGGCAATTTACTAATTTATGGGGATTTCAATGTGATTTTGAATGACGAAATGGACTCCTCCTCTGTGGGGAGGAGGCGTAGACCAACCTTGGGCCATAATTGCCTATCAGAGGAACTATACGACCCGTGGCGATGCCTCCACACTACAGAGAGGGACTACACGTACTTCTCATCATTACATAAATCATACTCTAGAATCGATTTCTTCCTCACAGATAAATACACCCTACAAAATGTGGTCAAAGCGGATATCCATAATATCACATGGTCTGACCATGCCCCAATTACAATAGACATTATGGATACCCGCAAAACCAACATTACACCCCTATGGCGTAACACCTACCTTCTTTCGCTACCCAACATTAGGGAAGAAATTCTAAAGAAACTAGAAGAATATTTTACATTAAATGAACACCGGGGCACTCATCTTAGCACAGTATGGTGTGCACACAAGGCCTTCTCCAGAGGGGTACTTATCCACATAGCTGCTAGGGAAAAACGAAAAAAAATGTGGCACATAGAACAACTACACAAACACATTTCGGACCTGGAGACCAAACACAAACAATCACCCGATCACTCACTACTCCTCCAACTGAACAAATGCAGGGAGGAACTGAAACTAACACTAAAAAATGATTATGACTTATACTTTAAAAGGCTTAAACTCTCATACTACTCCCAAAGGTAATAAAGCGAGCAAACTTTTAGCTTCCCAACTTAAAAAACGTCAAGCTCGGGCCCATATATCAGTGCTTAAACACCACAAGAACAATAGCATATATAATAACCCCAAAGATACGAACCCCAATATCTGGGCATTTGTCACACAAACCTCACGAGCAATTGAAGAGTCTAAATTTCGTCCCTCTGCATCATCTAATTTAAATGCCAATCAAAAAGCTGCCATTCGATCCCTTGAATCGAATCAAAATATAATAATTAAACCTGCCGATAAAGGCGGCAATCTAGTTATTATGGAAACATCCCAATACATTAATATGTGCAATAGAATCCTATCCAATCAAGAGTGGTATCGTCCCATCTCTAAAACACTAATACAAAATTTCAATATCGAATATTACAATATTATTTTCAAGGCATACCATAGAGGCATCATAGACAAAAATACGTGGGACTACCTCAATGTGAGGGACCCACGAATCCCTATGTTCTATGCCTTACCAAAGGTACATAAATCCATGGTGGACCCTCCAGGACGCCCCATAATATCGGGCTGCCTGTGTCTTACAGAAAATGCCAGCTGTCTAGTAGACAACTACCTATATCCTCATGTCACTTCCCTTTTTTCCTACATTAAGGATACTATAGATCTCTTAAAAACTATTGAAGATATTTCTCTTCCACCAGGCACCTATCTAGTAGCATTGGACATCGAAAGTCTTTATAACACGATCCCCCATAACAAGGGCATTGAAATTATAAGTAACCATTTACAAGAGAGAGGCCCCTCATTTGAAAAATATAATAATTTTGTCTTAGAACTTCTCAACTATATACTGAGACACAATGTCTTCATGTTTAATTCTTCCCACTACCTCCAGGTGCAGGGGGTTGCGATGGGGACTAAATGTGCCCCATCGTATGCCAACCTGTACCTGGGGGGTGGGAAAAAGACCTTTTTTCCAGGGACGACCTGACCCATCTTTTGGAGAAGGTCGTCTCCTGGCATCGCTACATAGACGATGTCTTATTATTTTGGTCTGGGTCAGAAAGAGAACTGTTTGAATTCCTTGGTTTGATCTCCGTCAACAACTTTAATCTACGTTTCACTATGGAACATAGCCTAACTGCAATCAATTTCTTGGATCTCACTATCTCAATTGATACCACTGGCAAACTAAACTCGTCACTTTTCAGAAAACCCTCGGCAGGGAACACCATTCTCCACGCAGACAGTGCACACCCTGGCCCTTTATTGAGGAGCATTCCGTATAGTCAGTACTTGCGTTTAAGACGCAATTGCAGCAAAGACAGAGATTTTCAACTAGCAGCCAAAGATCTATATAAAAGACTATTGTCCCGTGGATACAGCCATGCATGCCTCAAAAGGGCATACAATAGGGTTAAAATACAGAATAGAGATTCCCTACTGTTCTCAAAAAAGCCTTTTAAAAAATCTGAAACGGTAAGATTGATTACTCGGTACTCTAACCAACACAAAGAAATCAGAAACATTATAGCAAAATTTTGGCCTCTTCTCTCTGCCGACTCAGCTGTCAGCAAACACATTAACTCTTTCCCTGAAATAACCTACAGACGTGTCCCCTCTTTGAAGGACCGTCTGGTTCACAGTCATTTCCAAGATACCCTAAAAAACAAAAATCCCCGCCACGTAGGCATTTCCCCGTGTGGTAAGTGTGACGTCTGCCCCTATGTAGAAAATACATCACAATTTTTACTTCCCAATGGACAGTGGTATTCAATAAAATTCAAGGCCACATGCCAAACTCCCGGCATAATTTATTTAGCTCAGTGTGTTTGTGGCGGCTTTTATGTGGGCAAAACAAAACGACCATTCTACAAACGAATTAGAGACCACATAAAGCCAATTTTGAAAAAACAAATGGATACAGCCATTGCCAGGCATGTGGGACTGTATCATAACTTCAACCCTAGAACTATAAAGTTCCTTGTTCTGGAACATGTACCATTGGACGAAAGAGGGGGTAGTGCCGACCGGACACTGCTCCAGCTTGAAGCCCGCTGGATTTATAGTCTCCAAGCTACCCATTTTCCAGGCTTTAATGAAAGCCTTAGCTACAGACCCTTCCTCTGAATATAGCTGCCTGCATCAGCTTGGTGTTAATTAACATCTTACACCCTCTCATTTTGCCCTTCCCCCATTTCTCGTCCCCGTTTATTCCCCTTCTTCTTCTTCTTCCCCCCCCCCTCCCCCACCCCCCCCCTTTACCTTCCTTCTCCTCAAGTCATTGTATCAAATGATCCGTTCTTATTACATTTCAGTATGTAATTATGTTAGTGAAACGTTATTTTTTGCCTTGTAAATCTTGATTGATATTTAATTGCTGTTTAATGTTGCTTTATCATGGAATTATATGTTCATTGTAACTGTAAATCGTGTAATCACGTTGTGTGTTGTCCCTCTTTAGCACCGATCGGGATCGGTGGGTCTATGGTCCCCCCCGACTCGACCGGTTACTCCCCTGACCCATCTCGGTCAGGCCGCTCCAGTCCGGTCTTGCCACAACAGCGTTGAGGGGGCTGTCGCATCCACACGGACGCCCGGGGCACATCCCTGTTGATGTGCCCATTTCGCGCCGTGCATCCCATCCAAACCAGCTTCACTGCTGGTTACCATCGTAACCTTCCCCGCCTCCTTCGTCCCCTGACGTGGTCGCTGAATGGGAGGAGCGGCCGAACATAGCAGTGCGCATGTCGGCCGTCTCCACCGGCGCGGTCACTCATGGGATTTGAAGTCTCGGCGAGGCTCGGTCTCCTGGGCTTGCGCAGTGGCGCCATCACGTCCGCATCGAGCCGGCAACGTCACACGCCGTCTCGATGGGGAGCAGTATTTAAACCGGCTGATCTGACAGCTATGTCTGCCAGCGCCGGAGGATGTAAGCCAAGATCTTAGCCAGGTAATGTGACTGGTGATGCTCACCATACCTTGCTCTATACTTTACATTCATGTTCATATGCTTTTTGCCCTGCATATACATTGAACTCTTGTTGAGTCTCTATTTTTACGTATATATCCTCTGTGCATTAACTTCAAACCCTTACACTTTGAGCATATCCAGATCACTTTGCTGATCGATAAACATTATTTTCAATACCTTTTATAAAGTATACTCCTACTTCTGTCTACTCTCCTCCACTTCTTCTGTGAGGAAGCAACATTTTCTATCTTTATTATTTATTGTTACCTCATTTTCGTTCTAGTTGTAACGTATACACCATCCATCTACTCCCTGGCTATCATTACTTTACCACCTCCGCTGTTTAACTGCACCTCCCAGGCAGCAGCTTCAATTAACCATAGGCGTAAGTGATACGTACCCGATTTTTATGCTCTCTACAGATTCAATTAACCTTTGGTATAACGAGATTTTTCTGTTTTTGATACTAAATATTTTCATATATACAACAGCTTCTCCTTACTGCTCCCTGTGGTTGCAAATTAAGCCCTCTTGCTGTCCCGCTTGGCTGTGTCTGCTTTTGCTGGTTTTGATGAGATTTCCTAGGGTCAACCTTTTTTTGGGGGTAAGCTTTTTTAGATGCTTTGGAGTGACAACACACACCTCATTATGTTTTTCTTTTCCTTTGTTGTACCATTATGGTAACAATGTATATTTATGCATATAAAACCCTTTTTTCTCCCCCTTCCCATTTTTCCTTGTAGAATTACTAAAAGTGTTGGATGACGCGCTACTTAATTGCATACCCCTTGATAAAGCGACAAATGCGAAACATGTCGGGCTAGTATGCAATGACCACTATTTTTGAATATGTAATGTACATCCTACCTGTCATTCCCTACTTTTTGACCACTTTTGCTTTGTTTTAATTGCATTGTCATATTTGATGAGCATATGTGCTTGTTTTTAATGTTAACAATAAAATTGGTTTTTTAAGAAAAAGAGATAAGATATCATAATCATTTTCTATATGTAACTAACTTGCACCGTTAAAATCCCTCCTCTCCCTTTACTTATAATCAAATTTTTGTTTGGGATGTGGTGCCTACTCTGAGGGTGTTCCCCTACTTTCGGAACCTAAACCTACACAAAACGAGATTCAGTGTTTCAATACACATATACCCAGGGTTCCGTTATGGGTAACACAACAACTAACAAAATGTGAGATACTTGGTATCATATTTATAATTTTTCTTTTTCCTTTTGTTGCCTATTATTATTATTATTAACTTTACTTGTGTTAGAGGGATCGGTCTTGTCTTTCCCCCTTTCCTCCCCTACTGCTCCTTCCTTTCTTTTTTGCCATACCCTTTTCCCTCCCACCTCCCCCCACCCTCCCCCCTCCCCCATGGCAGCCTTCAGTGGTGAGGCTTGGCTAGGCCTCATGGATAAAATCCAACAAACTCATAGTTCGGGAGAATTGAGTGATAAAGACCTAGAACATATTTTCCTAAGACTTCAACGTCTTTTGAAACGCAAAGCAAGAATATATTGGCATAAGAAATACTTTTTTAAATACATTGACAATAAAATCGTACCCTGGGGATTGAGAATTCAAATCTTCCCCAATGTACGTAAGGCTGATGACCTTTTGAAGGCCCAATGGGAAGACAACCTGCAGACTTGTTCCTTTGGGATGATGCATTTATTGTGTAAACAATATGAACAAGAACTTATCACTCTAGATGGATCCATTTTACAATGGTATAATGACCACAAACATATATTAAACAATGCAAAATTTAAGAAAAAAGAAAATGATTTAAAGACTTACCTAGAAAGGTACACCCTAGACATCATCCGAACAAAGGAAAACAAGTTTGCACGTGACACCAATGCCCATTCAAATGGGTCAGCCTACAAATGGACACACAATGCCAATACGAGATCTTACAGATCCACTAGCCAACGTAATACCAGAAATGGCAATGATATGACTAACCTCTCACCTTCTTCTTCCTTATCATCCAGCCAATCGACGGTCTACCGGGACCTGTCTGGAGACAGATTGCCAAAGCGACGAAAAAGTAACTCAGACACGGCTTCTTTGGAATCCCTTAAAAACCAAACCGGCACTCCTGCACCTCGTCGGTCACAGTCCACTTACCCTAAAGTGGCACCACCTCGCACTTCTAGTATCCCTTACTCTTCGTCACAAACGACACGTGGTCCGCAGTTGTCGACCACTCACACCATTGCGTCCACAGCACCCTCCACGGCGATCACCGCCCCCCCTCTTAACCTAAACACGGCTACCAAGGTAAGCAACACCAACACTGTTATCTCTCCTTCAGGTACACCTGTAACAGCGGACATGAAGCTAGCACCCATTTTTTTAGGGAAAGACCAAGAAGTAGCATAAATTCAGAATCTAACTTAACTCCGTGTACCTCTGATTCCACATCTAACCCTTCTGAACTATCCATCATTAATCTTTCCTCATATGTCTTAAATGAATATGAAGAACAAGTCCTTAAATTGGGTCTCACGTTTTGCCCCGACTCCCAGTTTGATAAATTCCACCTTATCAAGGACCTCCATCTGTTTGCCCGCAGACTCCTCTATAAAGTCATTTTTGATAAACCCCAACCAGGCACATGTCCTAATGATGAAACATCCAATCTTCGGATTAACATAGAAGAACAAAGAGCCTACGAGGACCTGATGGCACTTTGGGAGGAGGGACACACGGACGACGACGCCTCCGGTTGTTTGCACCAGCCGGAGCTGTCTGTCGCCGGTGTGTCCTTCCCCCCCCACAGTCCTACAAACCCAAGTCCAAAAACTTTCCCCTTTTAAATACGAACCCCAATATCTGGGCATTTGTCACACAAACCTCACGAGCAATTGAAGAGTCTAAATTTCGTCCCTCTGCATCATCTAATTTAAATGCCAATCAAAAAGCTGCCATTCGATCCCTTGAATCGAATCAAAATATAATAATTAAACCTGCCGATAAAGGCGGCAATCTAGTTATTATGGAAACATCCCAATACATTAATATGTGCAATAGAATCCTATCCAATCAAGAGTGGTATCGTCCCATCTCTAAAACACTAATACAAAATTTCAATATCGAATATTACAATATTATTTTCAAGGCATACCATAGAGGCATCATAGACAAAAATACGTGGGACTACCTCAATGTGAGGGACCCACGAATCCCTACGTTCTATGCCTTACCAAAGGTACATAAATCCATGGTGGACCCTCCAGGACGCCCCATAATATCGGGCTGCCTGTGTCTTACAGAAAATGCCAGCTGTCTAGTAGACAACTACCTATATCCTCATGTCACTTCCCTTTTTTCCTACATTAAGGATACTATAGATCTCTTAAAAACTATTGAAGATATTTCTCTTCCACCAGGCACCTATCTAGTAGCATTGGACATCGAAAGTCTTTATAACACGATCCCCCATAACAAGGGCATTGAAATTATAAGTAACCATTTACAAGAGAGAGGCCCCTCATTTGAAAAATATAATAATTTTGTCTTAGAACTTCTCAACTATATACTGAGACACAATGTCTTCATGTTTAATTCTTCCCACTACCTCCAGGTGCAGGGGGTTGCGATGGGGACTAAATGTGCCCCATCGTATGCCAACCTGTACCTGGGGGGGTGGGAAAAAGACCTTTTTTCCAGGGACGACCTGACCCATCTTTTGGAGAAGGTCGTCTCCTGGCATCGCTACATAGACGATGTCTTATTATTTTGGTCTGGGTCAGAAAGAGAACTGTTTGAATTCCTTGGTTTGATCTCCGTCAACAACTTTAACCTACGTTTCACTATGGAACATAGCCTAACTGCAATCAATTTCTTGGATCTCACTATCTCAATTGATACCACTGGCAAACTAAACTCGTCACTTTTCAGAAAACCCTCGGCAGGGAACACCATTCTCCACGCAGACAGTGCACACCCTGGCCCTTTATTGAGGAGCATTCCGTATAGTCAGTACTTGCGTTTAAGACGCAATTGCAGCAAAGACAGAGATTTTCAACTAGCAGCCAAAGATCTATATAAAAGACTATTGTCCCGTGGATACAGCCATGCATGCCTCAAAAGGGCATACAATAGGGTTAAAATACAGAATAGAGATTCCCTACTGTTCTCAAAAAAGCCTTTTAAAAAATCTGAAACGGTAAGATTGATTACTCGGTACTCTAACCAACACAAAGAAATCAGAAACATTATAGCAAAATTTTGGCCTCTTCTCTCTGCCGACTCAGCTGTCAGCAAACACATTAACTCTTTCCCTGAAATAACCTACAGACGTGTCCCCTCTTTGAAGGACCGTCTGGTTCACAGTCATTTCCAAGATACCCTAAAAAACAAAAATCCCCGCCACGTAGGCATTTCCCCATGTGGTAAGTGTGACGTCTGCCCCTATGTAGAAAATACATCACAATTTTTACTTCCCAATGGACAGTGGTATTCAATAAAATTCAAGGCCACATGCCAAACTCCCGGCATAATTTATTTAGCTCAGTGTGTTTGTGGCGGCTTTTATGTGGGCAAAACAAAACGACCATTCTACAAACGAATTAGAGACCACATAAAGCCAATTTTGAAAAAACAAATGGATACAGCCATTGCCAGGCATGTGGGACTGTATCATAACTTCAACCCTAGAACTATAAAGTTCCTTGTTCTGGAACATGTACCATTGGACGAAAGAGGGGGTAGTGCCGACCGGACACTGCTCCAGCTTGAAGCCCGCTGGATTTATAGTCTCCAAGCTACCCATTTTCCAGGCTTTAATGAAAGCCTTAGCTACAGACCCTTCCTCTGAATATAGCTGCCTGCATCAGCTTGGTGTTAATTAACATCTTACACCCTCTCATTTTGCCCTTCCCCCATTTCTCGTCCCTGTTTATTCCCCTTCTTCTTCTTTCCCCCCCCCCTCCCCCCCCCCCCCCCCCCCCTTTACCTTCCCTCTCCTCAAGTCATTGTATCAAATGATCCGTTCTTATTACATTTCAGTATGTAATTATGTTAGTGAAACGTTATTTTTTGCCTTGTAAATCTTGATTGATATTTAATTGCTGTTTAATGTTGCTTTATCATGGAATTATATGTTCATTGTAACTGTAAATCGTGTAATCACGTTGTGTGTTGTCCCTCTTTAGCACCGATCGGGATCGGTGGGTCTATGGTCCCCCCCGACTCGACCGGTTACTCCCCTGACCCATCTCGGTCAGGCCGCTCCAGTCCGGTCTTGCCACAACAGCGTTGAGGGGGCTGTCGCATCCACACGGACGCCCGGGGCACATCCCTGTTGATGTGCCCATTTCGCGCCGTGCATCCCATCCAAACCAGCTTCACTGCTGGTTACCATCGTAACCTTCCCCGCCTCCTTCGTCCCCTGACGTGGTCGCTGAATGGGAGGAGCGGCCGAACATAGCAGTGCGCATGTCGGCCGTCTCCACCGGCGCGGTCACTCATGGGATTTGAAGTCTCGGCGAGGCTCGGTCTCCTGGGCTTGCGCAGTGGCGCCATCACGTCCGCATCGAGCCGGCAACGTCACACGCCGTCTCGATGGGGAGCAGTATTTAAACCGGCTGATCTGACAGCTATGTCTGCCAGCGCCGGAGGATGTAAGCCAAGATCTTAGCCAGGTAATGTGACTGGTGATGCTCACCATACCTTGCTCTATACTTTACATTCATGTTCATATGCTTTTTGCCCTGCATATACATTGAACTCTTGTTGAGTCTCTATTTTTACGTATATATCCTCTGTGCATTAACTTCAAACCCTTACACTTTGAGCATATCCAGATCACTTTGCTGATCGATAAACATTATTTTCAATACCTTTTATAAAGTATACTCCTACTTCTGTCTACTCTCCTCCACTTCTTCTGTGAGGAAGCAACATCTTCTATCTTTATTATTTATTGTTACCTCATTTTCGTTCTAGTTGTAACGTATACACCATCCATCTACTCCCTGGCTATCATTACTTTACCACCTCCGCTGTTTAACTGCACCTCCCAGGCAGCAGCTTCAATTAACCATAGGCGTAAGTGATACGTACCCGATTTTTATGCTCTCTACAGATTCAATTAACCTTTGGTATAACGAGATTTTTCTGTTTTTGATACTAAATATTTTCATATATACAACAGCTTCTCCTTACTGCTCCCTGTGGTTGCAAATTAAGCCCTCTTGCTGTCCCGCTTGGCTGTGTCTGCTTTTGCTGGTTTTGATGAGATTTCCTAGGGTCAACCTTTTTTTGGGGGTAAGCTTTTTTAGATGCTTTGGAGTGACAACACACACCTCATTATGTTTTTCTTTTCCTTTGTTGTACCATTATGGTAACAATGTATATTTATGCATATAAAACCCTTTTTTCTCCCCCTTCCCATTTTTCCTTGTAGAATTACTAAAAGTGTTGGATGACGCGCTACTTAATTGCATACCCCTTGATAAAGCGACAAATGCGAAACATGTCGGGCTAGTATGCAATGACCACTATTTTTGAATATGTAATGTACATCCTACCTGTCATTCCCTACTTTTTGACCACTTTTGCTTTGTTTTAATTGCATTGTCATATTTGATGAGCATATGTGCTTGTTTTTAATGTTAACAATAAAATTGGTTTTTTAAGAAAAAGAGATAAGATATCATAATCATTTTCTATATGTAACTAACTTGCACCGTTAAAATCCCTCCTCTCCCTTTACTTATAATCAAATTTTTGTTTGGGATGTGGTGCCTACTCTGAGGGTGTTCCCCTACTTTCGGAACCTAAACCTACACAAAACCCAAAGATATAGCTAAGGCCTTCAAAGACTACTACGAATCCCTATACAATCTTAATCAAGATGTGAACACATACCAACCCACAGAGACAGACATCACTGACTTTCTCCAAAAAATTAATCTTCCCACGATAGATGACAACACACTACATACATTGAACAGGCCGTTTACTGAAGCTGAAATCGAAAATGTGATCAAACGTCTCCCAAAAAATAAATCCCCCGGATCAGATGGTTTCTCAGCGGAGTGCTATCAAACATTTTCCCCACTTTTGATTCCCAGGTTAGTAGAAGTTTTTAATAACGCAGCAGAAATAGGTAGTTTTCCGATTGAAATGCTACAGGCCATAATAGTTACCATACCAAAACCAGGAAAGGAACCCTCCCATCCCCAAAACTTTAGACCCATCTCCCTATTAAATTTGGATCTCAAAATTTATGCCAAAGCAATCGCCAATAGATTGATGGAAGTCACCCCTACCCTTGTAGGATTGGATCAGGTGGGATTTGTCAGAGGAAGACAAGCCCCTGATAGTACCAGAAGAATGATAAATCTACTAAGATATGAAGAATTAACGCGAACACCCAGTATATTTGTAGCTTTAGACGCAGAAAAGGCGTTTGATAGGGTGCATTGGAAATACCTATCAGAGACACTCACTACATTTGGACTAAAAGGATTTGTTCACAAGGCTATAATGTCCCTATATTCTAACCCCACAGCTAAATTATATACCTCAGGCATGTTATCTGATCCCTTCACCCTAACTAACGGAACCCATCAAGGATGCCCATTATCCCCAATTGTATTTTCTTTAGCAATCGAACCGCTAGAGGAACTCATAAGGACCAATACTGACATCCAAGGACTTACGGTAGGACAGGAGGATCACAAAATCGGACTTTTTGCAGACGATGTTATACTAATACTATCGAACCCTAAATCTTCCCTACACACAATAAAAAAAATATTACATGACTTTGGGAAAATAACCTACCACAAAATTAACACCTCTAAATGCTACGCTCTCCCTTTAAACCTCTCCACGCAAAATATATCTACGCTTCAGGAGATATTCCCCTGCACTTGGGATTCACCCTCTATCACATACCTGGGTATACAATTGACCCACCCTACCTCTAACCTGTATACCACCAACTATCTACCCCTGCTATTACAAATACAGAAAGAATTTGTCCAACTATCCAAAATTCACTTAACATGGGTGGGACGTATAGCAGCTTACCAAATGCAAATACTCCCCAAGTTACTCTACCTTTTCAGAACTCTTCCAATCCCCGTCCCACAAAAATTCTTCAGGAACTCACACCTGAACAAGTTTATCTGGCAAAACAAAAAACCCAGAGTAGCTCTATCAACTCTTTATAAACAAAAGAAAATAGGAGGTGGAAGTCTACCCAACGCCCAAGCTTATTACCAAGCATCCTTGCTAGACCAAGCGAAATACTGGTTCTCTTGCCAGGAGGATAATTTATGGTCTCACATTGAACGTGAAATCACACCAGGACATGACCTGGTAGCACTATTAATGGCCTCTACTATCCATTACAAACCCTTTACTCCACCATACCCTACCATACAAGCAACACTTACAGCCTGGTCGTTACTGATCAGAAATCACTTTCCTAATGAAATACTCTTTAAAATTAATATACCCCTTACAACATATGAATATCTTATACACAACTTTTCCACACATCACTGGAAACAAAAAGGCATTCACTTTTCTACGGATGATATAGTGAACTCAACTGCCCTAGATATCCTTAGGATTCAACAAATTAACCACTACACACACAAAAAACCCACTCCCAAATATGAAAATCCCACTTTCCATCTGGAATTTTCTACAGAACAAACATAAATCCGGTACTAAAGGCATATCACTGTGCTATAAATATTGTAACTTCCATTCCTCCCACATTAAACTTCCAACGATGGATAAATGGGAAACGGAACTGCAAATGTCTTTCACGTTACCACAGTGGCTACTAGCAATTAAGAACAATAGCACCGCTTCGGCATGTGTTGACCACTGGGACAACTCACTTAAAATGCTCCACCGGTGGTATTTGACTCTCATGCGTCTCCATACTATAGACCCCACACTATCACCACTATGTTGGAGAGAATGCCATCACAAAGGTAACCTCCTACATGTCATGTGGCATTGTAAAGCCCTAATCAGCTTCTGGAGGGATGTGTTCTCCCTATTATCGCAAATCTCAAACACTACATGTACACCCTCTCCAGCACTAGCTTTACTAAGCCTAGGGTTAGAATCCTCTCCCACCCTACACAGAAAAGTGATGGTACACATTCTGTTTGCAGCTTGCATGGCTATAGCGAACAAATGGAAGTCACCTACACCTCCTAACATTAATGAAGTTATTGCTAGAGTGAAATCACAATGCCTTATGGAAAAAATGTTAGCGCATAAGGAAGGCAGATCGCATACCTATCATAAATATTGGGACAGATGGTTAACTATCCAAGATACCCTCTAGTGTTGACTTTGATGATATTTACAACACTCAGTTATTGAAATAGGATACCGTGTCTAGGGTGCTATAGATGTAGCAGTGTAATGGGATTGATGACTTTAGCTATAAAAATGAAGAATTACTATGTTTAATATTAGGATTTAGTATAAGCAATTTGATTCTCAGCTAGGACATACTTAAGAAAGTTAATGTTAGTGTTACTTGGTTTCAGATCTAAGATATTGTTTATACTACATGATCTATTTAGAGTGACCGCCTTCCGGGTCATAAAAGCAGTTCCTGAGAGAGTACACGGCAAGCCTGCTCACAGTATGCTCCTGAACGGGGTGACAGGCTTCTCCCTTAATTTCTAAAGACTCAAAAGGCCTTATTGGGAACCCTGAAATATCTTTTATTGTCAACTGTTACAGGAACGAACCAAGAATATCCAGCCTACTTTTACTTTACGCTCCATGTAATCTGTATTCTTTTTTTTTTTTCTCTGTACAACTGCTTTATATATAATCACTATGTATGTCTTATATACCATGAAAATTTAAATAAAAAACTTCAAAGTTAAAAAAAAAAAAAAAAAAAAAGAAAATATAATTTTAGCCACAATTCATGTGGAAGCTCTCTATAGCTTCATTCCACATTTCAAGGGCTTGGCGTATATCCATAAGGTTCTATCCAAGATTAGTCACCATGAAGCATCATTTAATGAATGTATACTTCTCTCTTTGGAATTCATATGGAATCATAATGTTTTTTCTTTTGACAGTTGGTTTTTCCTCCAGGTACAGGGCGTACCCCTGGTTACGCCAATCTGTACCTGGGGGAATTGGAACATTCCATATTTGAAGATGTGGGTCTCTGTATGTACCTGTGCCACGTTGTTATATGGCACAGGTACATAGATGAAATCTTCATCGTATGGGATGGACCCGAACAGATGTTGGTGGACTGTTTGTCAGCCCTCAATCAAAACTAATTTCATCTTAAGTTCACTATGTCCTTTCATTTTTCCAAAATAACATTCTTGGATGTTGAAATATACAAAGATGCTAATGATATGCTATCTAGTAAACTATTTAGGAAGCGTACTGCTGGCAACACTATTTTGCATTCATCTAGTTCACACCCCAACTCCCTTGTCAATTGTATACCCTTTAGTCAATACATGCAAATCAAACAAAATTGTTCCAACTATTTAGACTATAAAAGGGAGGCCAACAGTCTGAAAAGACGACTGTTGGATTGAGGGTATAGCCATAAATGTCTCAAACAGGCATTTAATCGTGTAGAAAAAAGAATGAGACATGACCTTCTTTTTTCTAAGGCCAGGCCTCTTGAAACAAAGTTTCTAGAATCATAACTACATACATTCATGATCATCTTAGAGTGAAGGGCATCATTGACAAATATTGGCACCTCCTTACATCTGACCCCACTGTGGGACATCTGGTGCCACCCTCCCCTCGAATTGCATACCGACAAGACACTTCTGTAGGAGATCTCTTAGTTCAGAGTAAGTTTCGGGGCTCCATTCGTGGTGACCCCTGTAAGCTCACCGGAACATATCCCTGCGGCTCATGTAACTATTGTAAGTACATGGACCGCAGGAAGAACATATGTTTACCCAATGGCAATCTTTTTACCCCTTGACATTTCTCATTGTCAAACTATGGAAGTAGTTTATCTCCTGCAATGTAGCTGTAGTTTATATTATATAGGAAAAACAGTTCAAAAACTGTGGCAAAGGATTTACTGCCATATCAGGGCCATGAAATCCAGTGACCCTGATTCTCCTTTAGGTAGACATGTAGCACAGGCTCATAAGAATGTGTTTCCAAAAATATCCATCCTTGTCTTGGATTGTGTCCATCCCACCTCCAGGGGAGGGGATCTTAACAAGGTTCTTCTCCAGCGGGAGCTGAGATGGATATCGACTTTGAATGCTACTTTTCCACTGGGCCTTAATGAGGCCTTTAATCTAAAACCTTTATACAAGGTTTTTCATCTGGAGGTTTTGATAGGGATTTATAAGATCTTCCTGCGCCTCCCATGATCTGTCTGTAAACCCTGGCTCTGTCTCTTTACTCCTTTGACATCTGTAAATAACAAATATTCTTTGGATTAATTTTATGTGCTATGATACTTTTCCCAAAATGTTTGTCCCAGAAAATCTATTTTTTATTGTTACAATTGTATTTTTCAGCTGTATAAGTGATGGCGACATCTGTGTTTCCTATATTTCACCACCTCACTATTCATATTATATCCAAATTGATATGGAAGTAGTGCATTTTTCCACCCCCTGTTACATCGAGGCTTCCCTGCACGGGGGTCCCCTGGTGTTTTTTGGCATTGGGGGGCCTCCCCTTAGTTCTTTTAGGCTGCAGCTAGGTTTTTCGTGATGGCAGGCTCCTTCACTATGGGCCCGCACTTGCGCACTTGCCATTCCTCCACCTGGCCGCCGGTCGCCGCCCATTGTGTGTGTCAGCGTCTCTGTTGACGTCTGACGTCACCGCACCTTAAGACGCAGTAGTGCCGGATGCCGCACGAGTCGGGAATTGTTAGTGAGACATCATGTCTCACTCCCCGGACAACACAGGTGTATTGCCAGGGTCTATCCTACCCTGTCGATCACCTGTTCCAATACCATCCCTATCATTGGATGGTTTTTACCTGCCCAAGCCCAACCACTCTCTCTGACTTCCTTTATTAGGCAAACATGCTTGTAGTCCTTTTTGCTGCATAGCCTGAACGGCATACACACTTCATATCCCCACAATACAAGATATTGAAAAACTGGAAAGGTGAGCAGTATTGGTTTACTATCCTTTGATACTTTTCAGTACTTTTATCTCTGATGGACTCCCACTTAACAATGTGGAGGTTGGTTCTCAAGTGGTACAACAAGTTCCTTTTACATATTGGCATGTTTTTTGGTGTCTTTTGTAAATTACCTACTGAAATATACTCCTTTATTTTATGCTAGATTCACATGTCTGGATCCAATGCTTGTGGGCACTGATGTGATGTGTGGTGGAGATAGCGTGGCTGCCTCTCAATCAATCTACATAGTTGCTTTACTTATGCTCTCGGCTCTGTTTGGATTTACAAAATACATAATGTGTTAGACCCCCTGTGGCCTTCATATACAATATTCCTCTATGCCTTGAGAACATGTGGTGGAGTAGAATAGGAAGATCTCGGCCTCGCTTTCCTGTCAATTTATCTTGCTGTGTGAACAAATAACACAAACTATGTGAGTATTCTTTGTATTCCTTGATGTTTTGCCATGCTTGTAAGATGGTTAATGAGCGGCCATTGTTACTCTTTATATACAGTATCATATTTATCTATTGTGAACTTTGTATTATTACTCTGCTTTCTTTTGTTAATATAATTTAACAGCTTACCTCAGCTCAGCCCCTGAAGAAGGAAATAAACACCATATTTTTCCGAAACATGTTAGGCATACTGTCAACACATTTGGGTCGACTACAGGTCTAGACCTTATGTGGACATCAGTGAATTGTTGCTGTTTATCATTCATGTCATTTCTTTATTTCTGTATAAATATTTGCACATTTCTGTATATCTTATGTCTTTTTTTATGTTTTTCAATACATTTTGTACTTTTTTTATACTTCTGTATGGTCTGGCTTTACCTCCCATGCCCATAGAATCCCTGGGGGTACTTCCATTTGCAAAGTCTACACACATAAGAAGGTTGCCATACCTGATAGTATTGATATGTTTGAAAAGTTTGCATAGGAAGCAGATTTGGTTGAAATTGGGATCATATAATGTATAGGAAAGTGTGTTAATGTTGCAGGTAAGGAGGAGAACCAATTCCTTAACCACTTGCCGCCCGCCATATAGAAGAATGACGGCGGCAAAGTGGTTTCAATATCTTGACTAGGGATGAGCTTCGAGTTTGAGTCAAACTCATGTTCGACTCGAACATTGGCTGTTCGCAAGTTCGCCGAACAGCGAACAATTTGGGGTGTTCGCGGCAAATTCGAATGCCGCGGAACACCCTTTAAAAGTCTATGGGAGAAATCAAAAGTGGTAATTTTAAAGGCTAATATGCAAGTTATTGTCATAAAAAGTGTTTGGGGACCTGGGTCCTGCCCCAGGGGACATGGATCAATGCAAAAAAAAGTTTTAAAAACGGCCGTTTTTTCAGGAGCAGTGATTTTAATAATGCTTAAAGTCAAACAATAAAAGTGTAATATCCCTTTAAATTCCAGAAATTCTACACATCTTTGAACAACATAGATAGGGATCTCCCTTCACAAGAAAATGTGCAGTCATACTTGTCTGCCTCTCAAATGCCACAACTACTCGATTTAGCTCAGGAAGCCCTAGAAGACCCCATTATGATTAAAGAAGTTCAAGGTGCGATAGCAGCAAATAAACCTGGGAAAGCCCCTGGCCCTGATGGTTTCACCATCTGTTACTATAAGACCTTTATGCCAACTCTGAGCACATACATGGTTAAATTATTTAATGAAGTAGGTCCTGAATAGGGATGAGCCGAACACCCCCCTGTTCGGTTCGCACCAGAACATGCGAACAGGAAAAAAGTTTGTTCGAACACGCAAACACCTTTAAAGTCTATGGGGCACGAACATGAATAATCAAAAGTGCTAATTTTAAAGGCTTATATGCAAGTTATTGTCATAAAAAGTGTTTGGAGACCCGGGGCCTGCCCCAGGGGACATGGATCAATGCAAAAAAAAGTTTTAAAAACTGCCATTTTTTCGGGAGCAGTGACTTTAATAATGCTTAAAGTCAAACAATAAAAGTGTAATATCCCTTTAAATTTCGTACCTGGGGGGTGTCTATAGTATGCCTGTATAGGGGCGCATGTTTCCTGTGTTTAGAACAGTCTGACATCAAAATGACATTTTGAAGGAAAAAACCCATTTAAAACTACTCGCGGCTATTGCATTGCCGACAATACACATAGAAGTTCATTGATAAAAATGGCATGGGAATTCCCCAAAGGGGAACCCCGAACCAAAATTAAAAAAAAAAAAGACGTGGGGTTCCCCCTAAATTCCATACCAGACCCTTCAGGTCTGGTATGGATTTTAAGGGGAACCCCGCGCCAAAAAAAAGAAAAAAACGGCATGGGGTCCCCCCAAAAATCCATACCAGACCCTTATCTGAGCACGCAACCTGGCAGGCCGCAGGAAAAGAGGGGGGACGAGAGTGTGCCCCCCTCTCCTGAACCGTACCAGGCCACATGCCCTCAACATTGGGAGGGTGCTTTGGGGTAGCCCCCCAAAACACCTTGTCCCCATGTTGATGAGAACAAGGGCCTCATCCCCACAACCCTGGCCGGTGGTTGTGGGGGTCTGCGGGCGGGGGGCTTATCGGAATCTGGAAGCCCCCTTTACCAAGGGGACCCCCAGATCCCGCCCCCCCCCCCGTGTCAAATGGTAAGGGGGTACTTACCCCTACCATTTCACTAAAAAACTGTCAAAAATGTTAAAAATGACAAGAGACAGTTTTTGACAATTCCTTTATTTAAATGCTTCTTCTTTCTTCTATCTTCCTTCATCTTCTGGTTCTTCTGGTTCTTCTGGCTCTTCTGGTTCTTCCTCCGGCGTTCTCGTCCAGCATCTCCTCCGTGGCGTCTTCTATCTTCTTCTCCTCTGGCCGCTCCGCACCCATGGCATGGGGGAGGCTCCCGCTCTTCTCTTCATCTTCTTCTTCATCCTCTTCTCTTCTTCCTTCTTCTCTTCTTCTCTTCTTCTTTTCTTCTCTTCTTCATTTTCTTCTCCGGGCCGCTCCGCACCCATGCTGGCATGGAGGGAGGCTCACGCTGTGTGACGGCGCTCCTCGTCTGACAGTTCTTAAATAACGGGGGCGGGCCAAGCATTAGACATAAAGGGGGGTATATCCCTGATTTACGCGTCCCTTGTGGAACCCACCACAAAATTTGCGTACATGGAAGCATGGGAGAGGGATCTGCAGGAGACCTGGAGCCTGGAGGAATGGCATCGGAGAGGATCCATAGCCTATAAAGGTATCTTAAATATTTCATTAATAGAAGCTAATCTAAAAGTGTTTTTGAGATGGTATCTAGTACCCACCAGACTTGCGACTATGTTTTCCTCCACTTCCCCGTTATGCTTCAGAGGTTGTCAAGCTCAGGGCTCCATGATTAATATATGGTGGGATTGTCTGAGATTAAGAGGTTTCTGGAACAAAATATTTGCTATGATTCGAAAAGTCTCAAGTCTTCCTATTACTAAATCTTCCCAAGTGGCATTACTTAATGCACCAATTCCTAAGACAACGAAACACTCTCAAAAGTTGATATCCTTCATGTTGTTAGGAGCTAAAACCACCATAGCTAAGGCCTGGAAGCAAGACACAGTGTCTTTCCAGGCAGCCAAAAGAAAGATTTTGTGGATTATGTCCCAAGAAAAAATGGTCAGCTCTATGACGGACACCACTAAATCATTCGAGGTAACATGGGAGCCCTGGGCTAGGCATTTAGGCATTTCCCTTATCCCTGGTATTCAAACGAAATAGTCAAGCTGAATTCAAAATTAAAAAAAAAAAAAAAGAAAAAAGGAAAACACCCTGGACCGGGCACAACTATATTCAACCATACTAGCGTTCTATTTCTTTCTTCTTTTCTTCTTCTCTGTCCTTTCTTTCTGTTACTATAATGATTTGATATCACATTCGCAGTGTATCAGTAATATTTAACTCACTAGTTTACAATATAGTAGTATTTCTTAAGTCGCCATTAGACTTTGAACAGTGAGTTTGAGTCATGGACTCAAAACGGATTATTGCCAGATGGATGGGAATTGCTGGAGGGGTCTGATGGCTTCTCTAGTGGTCCCTAGCTTTACCTCAGGGAATGTGGCAGGTCCCTGGGAGCGGGGCCAGTAGGGGTCCCGGGATATCCTTAACATTTTCCCTAGAATTGGGGGGGCTCCTGACACAGTGTGATCCCATTAAGGGTGTTGGGAATGTCAACCCACACAGGGAACATAAGACTCAGCCTTCCCTACTGTTACAATAGCAATTATAAGTTGTTTTGAATGTCTGTTCAATATCCTTGTACTTTGCTCATATCAATCCCTTATTTGCACGGGATTTGTCAGTTTACCTTTGGATTTAATTTCATTGTACTGCACTGCTCTTTAATAAAGCTTTATTTTAAAAAAAAATATATAAAATAATGGGGGCGGGGCCACCCGGTGACCCCGCCCTTTCTTACGCACGTTTACTTGACGGGACTTCCCTGTGACGTCACGGGGAATGCCACAGGGAAGTCCCGTCATGTCCCGTGCATCAGAGGGGGGCGGGGTCACCTGTCAGACGAGGAGCGCCGTCACACAGCGGGAGCCTCCCTCCATGCCAGCTTGGATGCGGAGTGGCCCGGAGAAGAAAATGAAGAAGAGAAGAAGAGAAGAAGGAAGAAGAGAAGAGGATGAAGAAGAAGATGAAGAGAAGAGCGGGAGCCTCCCCCATGCCATGGGTGCGGAGCGGCCCGAGGAGAAGATGATGGAAGACGCCGCGGAGGAGATGCTGGACGAGAACGCCGGAGGAAGAACCAGAAGAGCCAGAAGAACCAGAAGATGAAGGAAGATAGAAGAAAGAAGAAGCATTTAAATAAAGGAATTGTCAAAAACTCTCTCTTGTCATTTTTAAAATTTTTGACAGTTTTTTAGTGAAATGGTAGGGGTAAGTACCCCCTTACCATTTCACACAGGTGGGGGGGCAGGATCTGGGGGTCCCCTTGGTAAAAGGGGGCTTCCAGATTCCGATAAGCCCCCCGCCCGCAGACCCCCACAACCACCGGCCAGAGTTGTGGGGATGAGGCCCTTGTCCTCATAAACATGGGAACAAGGTGTTTTGGGGGGCTACCCCAAAGCACCCTCCCAATGTTGAGGGCATGTGGCCTGGTACGGTTCAGGAGGGGGGGCGCACTCTCATCCCCCCTCTTTTCCTGCGGCCTGCCAGGTTGCGTGCTCGGATAAGGGTCTGGTATAGATTTTTGGGGGGACCCCACGCCGTTTTTTTTTTTTTTGGCGCGGGGTTCCCCTTAAAATCCATACCAGACCTGAAGGGTCTGATATGGAATTTAGGGGGAACCCCACGTCATTTTTTTAAAAAATTTTGGCCGGGGCTCCCCTTAATATCCATACCAGACCTGAAGGGCCTGGTATGGAATTTAGGGGGACTCCCACGCCATTTTTTTTTTTTAAATTTTGGTTCGGGGTTCCCGTTTGGGGAATTCCCATGCCGTTTTTATCAATGAACTTCTATGTGTATTGTCGGCAATGCAAAAGCCGCGGGTAGTTTTAAATGTGTTTTTTCCTTCAAAATGTAATTTTGCTGTCAGACTGTTCTAAACCCAGGGAACATGCGCCCATTTACAGGCATACTATATACACCCCCCAGGTACGAAATTTAAAGGGATATTACACTTTTATTGTTTGACTTTAAGCATTATTAAAATCACTGCTCCTGAAAAAATGGCCGTTTTTGAAAAAAAAATTTTCATTGATCCATGTCCCCTGGGGCAGGACCCAGGTCCCCAAACACTTTTTATGACAATAACTTGCATATTAGCCTTTAAAATTAGCACTTTTGATTATTCATGTTTGTGTCCCATAGACTTTAACGGTGTTTGCGTGTTCGAACGAACTTTTTTCCTGTTCGCATGTTCTGGTGTGAACCGAACAGGGGGGGTGTTCGGCTCATCCCTAATCCTGACTGGCTGTCATATGACGTCCTCAGGATATTAAGCCGATGCGCGCCCCGGGGTGCGCATTGCGGCGATCGTTGTTGTGGTGTGTCAATCTGACACACCGCAACTCCAATCTAGGTAAAGAGTCTCTGACAGAGACTCTTTACCACGTGATCAGCCGTGTCCAATCACGGCTGATCACGATGTACAGTAAATAGGAAGAGCCAGTGATCGGCTTTTCCTCACTCGCGTCTGACAGACGCGAGTAGAGGAGAGCTGATCGGCTGATCTCCTGACAGGGGGGGTCTGTGCTGATTGTTTATCAGCACAGCCCCCCTTGGATCCTGCCCAGGACCACCATCATGCTGCCCAGGACCACCATGATTGCCATCCACACTGGACCACCTATTATGCCCCCACTAGACCCCCAGGGAAATACCAATCTGTGCCCAGGCAGCTGCCAATCAGTGCCCACTCACAATGCCTACTACTGCCAGTGCCACTAGGGATGACTATCAGTGCCTCATATCAGTGCCACGTATCAGTGCCCATCAGTGCCACGTATCAGTGCCCATCAGTGCCACGTATCAATGCTCATCAGTGCCCAGCAGTGCCACCTATAAGTGCCCATCAGTGCCGCCTATCAGTGCCCATCAGTGCCCAGCAGTGCCTCCTATCAGTGCCACCCATAAAAACCCATCTTTGCAGCCTCTCAGTGCCCATCAGTGCCCACCTGTGCCACCCATGAGTGCCCATCAGTGCCGCCTATCAATGCCCATCAGTGCTGCATATCAGTGCCACCCATCAGTGCCGCATATCAGTGCCTATTGTCAGGGCCCATCAGTGCCCGCTCATTGGTGCCACCTCATCAGTGCCGCCTTATCAATGCCTTTCAGTGCCACCTGATCAGTGCCCATCAGTGAAAGAGAAAACTTACTTATTTACAAAATTTTATAACAGAAACAAAAGCAAAACTTTTATTTTTTTCAAAATTTTAGGTTTTTTTTTATTTGTTAAGCATAAAATAAAAACCGCAGGAGGTGATCAAATACAACCAAAAGAAAGCTCTATTTGTGGGAACAAAATGATAAAAATTTAGTTTGGGTACAGTGATGGATGACCGCGCAATTGTCATTCAAACTGCGACAGCACTGAAAGCTGAAAATTGGTCTGGGCAGGAAGGTGTATAAGTGCCCTGTATTGAAGTGGTTAAATTGGAAGGCCAGAGTATTCTAAACAGCTAGGTGGACGCTCCTCTTTTTCTCCTGGGCACAGGGTAGGAACACATGTGGATAGTCCTTGTGGGAGCACTGGGGGGTCTGAGATGCTGAGAAATAAGTTTCCTGAACGCTCAATTGTCAGCTTTGTGTTTTTCCACTTCCTTCCACAGAGAGAAACTGGTCTGGATGGTTCAGCTCTCTAGCGTACAGTGAAAGACATTTATTTGTCATGTTAATTTGTGCAGTAGGTGTGAGTGAAAGTAGTGGTGGGTAACTCAAGGTTGTGATTAGGGATGAGCCGAACACCCCCCGGTTTGGTTCGCACCAGAACCTGCGAACGGACCGAAAATTCGCAGGAACGTTAGAACCCTATTGACGTCTATGGGACTCGAACGTTTGAAATCAAAAGTGCTCATTTTAAAGGCTAATTTGCATGGTATTGTCCTAAAAAGGGTTTGGGGACCCGGGTCCTGCCCCAGGGGACATGTATCAATGCAAAAAAAACTTTTAAAAACGGTTATTTTTTCGGGAGCAGTGATTTTAATGATGCTTAAAGTAAAAAAAAAAGTGAAAAAATGTCATTTAAAACTGCTTGCGGGTTTAATGTAATGTCGGGTCCTGGCAATATGGATGAAAATCAGTGAGACAAACGGCATGGGTACCCCCCAGTCCATTACCAGGCCCTTTGGGTCTTGTATGGATATTGAGGGGAACCCCGCACCCAAATTAAAAAAAGGAAAGGTGTGGGGCCACCAGGCCCTATATACTCTGAACAGCAGTATACAGGCGCACAAGACAGGGACTGTAGGCTTGTTGTTAAGTAGAATCTGTTTGTAATTTTGAACGGGTACATTTTTAACGTGTTTAGCTCCAGCCAAAAAATCTTTTTTAAGCTTTTTGGAAAACATAGGGAAGGGTTATCACCCCTGTGACATTTGTTTTGCTGTATGTGCTCCTCTTCAGAAGATTTCACATCACTTTTTGTCCCAATAACAAATGTTTTTTGAAAATTTGGGTTTTTTTGTGAAACAAGGATTGGTGATAAAGCATCAGTGGAAAGGAGAAATGTTTTTCCCATATTAACTCTTATGCGCCGTACACACGGTCAGATTTTCCGATGGAAAATGTCCGATCGGAGCATGTTGTCGGAAATTCCGACCGTGTGTGGGCTCCATCGGACATTTTCCATCGGATTTTCCGACACACAAAGTTTGAGATCAGGATATAAAATTTTCCGACAACAAAATCCATTGTCGGAAATTCCGATCGTGTGTACACAAATCCGACGGACAAAGTGCCACGCATGCTCAGAAAAAAATAAAGAGATGAAAGCTATTGGCCACGGCCCCGTTTATAGTCCCGACGTACGTGTTTTACGTCACCGCGTTCAGAATGATTGGATTTTCCGACAACTTTGTGTGACCGTGTGTATGCAAGACAAGTTTGAGCCAACATCCGTCAGAAAAAATCCTAGGATTTTGTTGTCGGAATGTCTGAACAAAGTCCGACCGTGTATACGGGGCATCACAGGAGAGAATTTCCCTTCCTAGGGGTAGATTTCATCTCACTTCCTGTTGTCTCCTTCCGTTTGCAAGTAGGAGTCGTTTGTAAGTTGGATGTTTGAAAGTAGGGGCCTGCCCTATATACACAGCAGAAATTTGGGCCTTAGGTGTTGTTGTGGCCACAACACTGTAAGCCCTCACAGGGTCCTGCTGTGAAATATTAGATCAAGAATTGTAATTACATGCCCCTTTTGAACAGGGGCAGAAAAATTAAGGCCTTTGGTGGTGGTGCTGGTGCCACAACACTGTAATGCCCTGTACACACGGTCGGATTTTCAGACGGAAAATGTGTGATAGGACCTTGTTGTCGGAAATTCCGACCGTGTGTGGGCTCCATCACACATTTTCCATCGGATTTTCCGACACACAAAGTTTGAGAGCAGGCTATAAAATTTTCCGATAACAAAATCCGTTGTCGGAAATTCCGATCGTGTGTACACAAATCGGACGCACAAAGTGTCACGCATGCTCAGAATAAATAAAGAGATGAAAGCTATTGGCCACTGCCCCGTTTATAGTCCCGACGTACGTGTTTTACATCACCGCATTCAGAATGATCGGATTTTCCGACAACTTTGTGTGACCGTGTGTATGCAAGACAAGTTTGAGCCAACATCCATCGCAAAAAATCCTAGGATTTTGTTGTCGGAATGTCCGAACAAAGTCCAACCGTGTGTACGGGGTATCACAGGAGAGAATTTCCCTTCCTAGGGGTAGATTTCATCTCACTTCCTGTTGTCTCCTTCCGTTTGCAAGTTGGAGTCGTTTGTAAGTTGGATGTTTGAAAGTAGGGGCCTGCCCTATATACTCAGCAGAAATTTGGGCCTTAGGTGTTGTTGTGGCCACAACACTGTAAGCCCTCACAGGGCCCTGCTGTGAAATATTAGATCAAGAATTGTAATTACATGCCCCTGTTGAACAGGGGCAGAAAAATTAAGGCCTTTGGTGGTGGTGGTGGTGGTGCTGGTGCCAAAACACTGTAATGCCCTGTACACACGGTCGGATTTTCAGACGGAAAATGTGTGATAGGACCTTGTTGTCGGAAATTCCGACCATGTGTGGGCTCCATCACACATTTTCCATCGGATTTTCCGACACACAAAGTTTGAGAGCAGGCTAAAAAAATTTCCGACAACAAAATCCGTTGTCGGAAATTCCGATCGTGTGTACACAAATCCGACGCACAAAGTGTCACGCATGCTCAGAATAAATAAAGAGATGAAAGCTATTGGCTATTCCCCCATTTATAGTCCCGACGTACATGTTTTACGTCACCGCGTTCAGATTGATCGGATTTTCCGACAACTTTGAGTGACCGTGTTTATGCAAGACAAGTTTGAGCCAACATCCGTCGGAAAAAATCCCAGGATTTTGTTGTCGGAATGTCGGATCAATGTCCGACCGTGTGTACGGGGCATAAGTCCTCACTCGCTCTTGGTGGGCGCAGAAACGGGCCCTGCTGTGAAACATTAGATCAAGAATTGTAATTACATGCCCCTGTTGAACAAGGGCAGAAAAATTGGGCCTTTGGTGGTGGTGGTGGTGCTGGTGCCACAACACTGTAAGTCCTCACTCGCTCTTGGTGGGCACAGAAACGGGCCCTGCTGTGAAATATTAGATCAAGAATTGTAATTACATGCCCCTGTTGAACAGGGGCTGAAAAATTGGGCCTTAGGCACTGGTGCTGGTGCCACATTACTGCAACCCCTCACAGATACTCTAGTTGGAACGCAGGAATGAGCCCTGCTGCAAAGCATTGCATCAAAAATTGTAATTACACGCCCCTGTTAAACTGGGGCTGAAAAATGAGGCCTTAGGCACTGGTGCTGGTGCCACAACACTGCAACCCCTCACAGATACTCTAGTTGGAATGAAGGAACGAGCCCTGCTGCAAAGTATTGCATCAAAAATTGTAATTACACGCCCCTGTTAAACAGGGGCTGAAAAATTGGGCCTTAGGCACTGGTGACAGCGCCCAGAACCAAAAATGTTTTTACAAGCTATCAGCGTGATCATTGAGGAGGAAGAGGATAATTACTCAGGATTAGGGATGAGCTTCGAGTTCGAGTCGAACTCATGTTCTACTCGAACATTGGCTGTTCGCAAGTTCGCCGAACAGCGAACAATTTGGGGTGTTCGCGGCAAATTCGAATGCCGCGGAACACCCTTTAAAAGTCTATGGGAGAAATCAAAAGTGCTAATTTTAAAGGCTTATATGCAAGTTATTGTCATAAAAAGTGTTTGGGGACCCGGGTCCTGCCCCAGGGGACATGTATCAATGCAAAAAAAACTTTTAAAAACGGTTATTTTTTCGGGAGCAGTGATTTTAATGATGCTTAAAGTAAAAAAAAAAGTGAAAAAATGTCATTTAAAACTGCTTGCGGGTTTAATGTAATGTCGGGTCCTGGCAATATGGATGAAAATCAGTGAGACAAACGGCATGGGTACCCCCCAGTCCATTACCAGGCCCTTTGGGTCTTGTATGGATATTGAGGGGAACCCCGCACCCAAATTAAAAAAAGGAAAGGTGTGGGGCCACCAGGCCCTATATACTCTGAACAGCAGTATACAGGCGCACAAGACAGGGACTGTAGGCTTGTTGTTAAGTAGAATCTGTTTGTAATTTTGAACGGGTACATTTTTAACGTGTTTAGCTCCAGCCAAAAAATCTTTTTTAAGCTTTTTGGAAAACATAGGGAAGGGTTATCACCCCTGTGACATTTGTTTTGCTGTATGTGCTCCTCTTCAGAAGATTTCACATCACTTTTTGTCCCAATAACAAATGTTTTTTGAAAATTTGGGTTTTTTTGTGAAACAAGGATTGGTGATAAAGCATCAGTGGAAAGGAGAAATGTTTTTCCCATATTAACTCTTATGCGCCGTACACACGGTCAGATTTTCCGATGGAAAATGTCCGATCGGAGCATGTTGTCGGAAATTCCGACCGTGTGTGGGCTCCATCGGACATTTTCCATCGGATTTTCCGACACACAAAGTTTGAGATCAGGATATAAAATTTTCCGACAACAAAATCCATTGTCGGAAATTCCGATCGTGTGTACACAAATCCGACGGACAAAGTGCCACGCATGCTCAGAAAAAAATAAAGAGATGAAAGCTATTGGCCACGGCCCCGTTTATAGTCCCGACGTACGTGTTTTACGTCACCGCGTTCAGAATGATTGGATTTTCCGACAACTTTGTGTGACCGTGTGTATGCAAGACAAGTTTGAGCCAACATCCGTCAGAAAAAATCCTAGGATTTTGTTGTCGGAATGTCTGAACAAAGTCCGACCGTGTATACGGGGCATCACAGGAGAGAATTTCCCTTCCTAGGGGTAGATTTCATCTCACTTCCTGTTGTCTCCTTCCGTTTGCAAGTAGGAGTCGTTTGTAAGTTGGATGTTTGAAAGTAGGGGCCTGCCCTATATACACAGCAGAAATTTGGGCCTTAGGTGTTGTTGTGGCCACAACACTGTAAGCCCTCACAGGGTCCTGCTGTGAAATATTAGATCAAGAATTGTAATTACATGCCCCTTTTGAACAGGGGCAGAAAAATTAAGGCCTTTGGTGGTGGTGCTGGTGCCACAACACTGTAATGCCCTGTACACACGGTCGGATTTTCAGACGGAAAATGTGTGATAGGACCTTGTTGTCGGAAATTCCGACCGTGTGTGGGCTCCATCACACATTTTCCATCGGATTTTCCGACACACAAAGTTTGAGAGCAGGCTATAAAATTTTCCGACAACAAAATCCGTTGTCGGAAATTCCGATCGTGTGTACACAAATCGGACGCACAAAGTGTCACGCATGCTCAGAATAAATAAAGAGATGAAAGCTATTGGCCACTGCCCCGTTTATAGTCCCGACGTACGTGTTTTACATCACCGCATTCAGAATGATCGGATTTTCCGACAACTTTGTGTGACCGTGTGTATGCAAGACAAGTTTGAGCCAACATCCATCGCAAAAAATCCTAGGATTTTGTTGTCGGAATGTCCGAACAAAGTCCAACCGTGTGTACGGGGTATCACAGGAGAGAATTTCCCTTCCTAGGGGTAGATTTCATCTCACTTCCTGTTGTCTCCTTCCGTTTGCAAGTTGGAGTCGTTTGTAAGTTGGATGTTTGAAAGTAGGGGCCTGCCCTATATACTCAGCAGAAATTTGGGCCTTAGGTGTTGTTGTGGCCACAACACTGTAAGCCCTCACAGGGCCCTGCTGTGAAATATTAGATCAAGAATTGTAATTACATGCCCCTGTTGAACAGGGGCAGAAAAATTAAGGCCTTTGGTGGTGGTGGTGGTGGTGCTGGTGCCAAAACACTGTAATGCCCTGTACACACGGTCGGATTTTCAGACGGAAAATGTGTGATAGGACCTTGTTGTCGGAAATTCCGACCATGTGTGGGCTCCATCACACATTTTCCATCGGATTTTCCGACACACAAAGTTTGAGAGCAGGCTAAAAAAATTTCCGACAACAAAATCCGTTGTCGGAAATTCCGATCGTGTGTACACAAATCCGACGCACAAAGTGTCACGCATGCTCAGAATAAATAAAGAGATGAAAGCTATTGGCTATTCCCCCATTTATAGTCCCGACGTACATGTTTTACGTCACCGCGTTCAGATTGATCGGATTTTCCGACAACTTTGAGTGACCGTGTTTATGCAAGACAAGTTTGAGCCAACATCCGTCGGAAAAAATCCCAGGATTTTGTTGTCGGAATGTCGGATCAATGTCCGACCGTGTGTACGGGGCATAAGTCCTCACTCGCTCTTGGTGGGCGCAGAAACGGGCCCTGCTGTGAAACATTAGATCAAGAATTGTAATTACATGCCCCTGTTGAACAAGGGCAGAAAAATTGGGCCTTTGGTGGTGGTGGTGGTGCTGGTGCCACAACACTGTAAGTCCTCACTCGCTCTTGGTGGGCACAGAAACGGGCCCTGCTGTGAAATATTAGATCAAGAATTGTAATTACATGCCCCTGTTGAACAGGGGCTGAAAAATTGGGCCTTAGGCACTGGTGCTGGTGCCACATTACTGCAACCCCTCACAGATACTCTAGTTGGAACGCAGGAATGAGCCCTGCTGCAAAGCATTGCATCAAAAATTGTAATTACACGCCCCTGTTAAACTGGGGCTGAAAAATGAGGCCTTAGGCACTGGTGCTGGTGCCACAACACTGCAACCCCTCACAGATACTCTAGTTGGAATGAAGGAACGAGCCCTGCTGCAAAGTATTGCATCAAAAATTGTAATTACACGCCCCTGTTAAACAGGGGCTGAAAAATTGGGCCTTAGGCACTGGTGACAGCGCCCAGAACCAAAAATGTTTTTACAAGCTATCAGCGTGATCATTGAGGAGGAAGAGGATAATTACTCAGGATTAGGGATGAGCTTCGAGTTCGAGTCGAACTCATGTTCTACTCGAACATTGGCTGTTCGCAAGTTCGCCGAACAGCGAACAATTTGGGGTGTTCGCGGCAAATTCGAATGCCGCGGAACACCCTTTAAAAGTCTATGGGAGAAATCAAAAGTGCTAATTTTAAAGGCTTATATGCAAGTTATTGTCATAAAAAGTGTTTGGGGACCCGGGTCCTGCCCCAGGGGACATGTATCAATGCAAAAAAAAGTTTTAAAAACTGACGTTTTTTCAGGAACAGTGATTTTATTAATGCTTAAAGTCAAACAATAAAAGTGTAATATCCCTTTAAATTTCGTAGCTGGGGGGTGTCTATAGTATGCCTGTAAAGGGGCGCATGTTTCCTGTGTTTAGAACAGTCTGACAGCAAAATGACATTTGGAAGGAAAAAACTCATTTAAAACTACCCGCGGCTATTGCATTGCCGACAATACACATAGAAGTTCATTGATAAAAACGGCATGGGAATTCCCCACAGGGCAACCCCGAACCAAAAAAAAAAAAATGATGTGGGGGTCCCCCTAAATTCCATACAAGGCCCTTCAGGTCTGGTATGGATATTAAGGGGAACCCCAGCCAAAATTTAAAAAAAAAATTGACGTGGGGTTCCCCCTAAATTCCATACCAGACCCTTCAGGTCTGGTATGGATTTTAAGGGGAACCCCGCGCCAAAAAAAAAAAAAAAACGGCGTGGGGTCCCCCTAAAAGTCCATACCAGACCCTTATCCGAGCACGCAACCTGGCAGGCCGCAGGAAAAGAGGGGGGGACGAGAGTGCGCCCCCCCCCCTCCTGAACCGTACCAGGCCACATGCCCTCAACATTGGGAGGGTGCTTTGGGGTAGCCCCCCAAAACACCTTGTCCCCATGTTGATGAAGACAAGGGCCTCATCCCCACAACCCTGGCCGGTGGTTGTGGGGGTCTGCGGGCGGGGGGCTTATCGGAATCTGGAAGCCCCCTTTAACAAGGGGACCCCCAGATCCCGCCCCCCCCCCTGTGTGAAATGGTAAGGGGGTACTTACCCCTACCATTTCACTAAAAAACTGTCAAAAATGTTAAAAATGACAAGAGACAGTTTTTGACAATTCCTTTATTTAAATGCTTCTTCTTTCTCCTTCATCTTCTTCTGGTTCTTCTGGCTCTTTTGGTTCTTCCTCCGGCGTTCTCGTCCAGCATCTCCTCCGCGGCGTCTTCTATCTTCTTCTCCTCGGGCAGCTCCGCACCCATGGCATGGGGGGGGAGGCTCCCGCTCTTCTCTTCATCTTCTTCTCTTCTTTATCTTCTTCTTCATCTTCTTCTTCTTCTTCCTTCTTCTCTTCTTCATTTCTTCTCCGGGCCGCTCCGCAGCCATGCTGGCATGGTGGGAGGCTCCCGCTGTGTGACGGCGTCTCTTCGTCTGACGGTTCTTAAATAACGGGGGGCGGGGCCACCCGGTGACCCCGCCCCCCCTCTGACGCACGGGACATGACGGGACTTCCCTGTGGCATTCCCCGTGACGTCACAGGGAAGTCCCGTCAAGTCACCGTGCGTCAGAGGGGGGCGGGGTCACCGGGTGGCCCCGCCCCCATTATTTAAGAACCGTCAGACGAAGAGACGCCGTCACACAGCGGGAGCCTCCCACCATGCCAGCATGGCTGCGGAGCGGCCCGGAGAAGAAATGAAGAAGAGAAGAAGGAAGAAGAGAAGAAGAAGAAGAAGATGAAGAAGAAGATGAAGAAGAGAAGAAGATGAAGAGAAGAGCGGGAGCCTCCCCTCATGCCATGGGTGCGGAGCGGCCCGAGGAGAAGAAGATAGAAGACGCCGCGGAGGAGATGCTGGACGAGAACGCCGGAGGAAGAACCAGAAGAGCCAGAAGAACCAGAAGAAGAAGAAGATGAAGGAAGAAAGAAGAAGCATTTAAATAAAGGAATTGTCAAAAACTGTCTCTTGTCATTTTTAACATTTTTGACAGTTTTTTAGTGAAATGGTAGGGGTAAGTACCCCCTTACCATTTCACACAGGGGGGGGGCCGGGATCTGGGGGTCCCCTTGTTAAAGGGGGCTTCCAGATTCCGATAAGCCCCCCGCCCGCAGACCCCCACAACCACCGGCCAGGGTTGTGGGGATGAGGCCCTTGTCTTCATCAACATGGGGACAAGGTGTTTTGGGGGGCTACCCCAAAGCACCCTCCCAATGTTGAGGGCATGTGGCCTGGTACGGTTCAGGAGGGGGGGGCGCACTCTCGTCCCCCCCTCTTTTCCTGCGGCCTGCCAGGTTGCGTGCTCGGATAAGGGTCTGGTATGGATTTTTAGGGGGACCCCACGCCGTTTTTTTTTTTTTTTTTGGCGCGGGGTTCCCCTTAAAATCCATACCAGACATGAAGGGTCTGGTATGGAATTTAGGGGGAACCCCACGTCAATTTTTTTTAAAAATTTTGGCTGGGGTTCCCCTTAATATCCATACCAGACCTGAAGGGCTTGGTATGGAATTTAGGGGGACTCCCACATCATTTTTTTTTTTTAATTTTGGTTCGGGGTTGCCCTGTGGGGAATTCCCATGCCGTTTTTATCAATGAACTTCTATGTGTATTGTCGGCAATGCAATAGCCGCGGTAGTTTTAAATGTGTTTTTTCCTTCAAAATGTCATTTTGCTGTCAGACTGTTCTAAACACGGGAAACATGCGCCCCTTTACAGGCATACTATAGACACCCCCCAGGTATGAAATTTAAAGGGATATTACACTTTTATTGTTTGACTTTAAGCATTATTAAAATCACTGCTCCTGAAAAAACAGCCGTTTTTAAAACTTTTTTTTGCATTGATTCATGTCCCCTGGGGCAGGACCCAGGTCCCCAAACACTTTTATTGACAATAACTTGCATATTAGCCTTTAAAATTAGCACTTTTGATTATTCATGTTCGTGTCCCATAGACTTTAACGGTGTTCGCGTGTTCGAACGAATTTTTTTCCTGTTCGCATGTTCTGGTGCGAACCGAACAGGGGGGTGTTCGGCTCATCCCTACTCAGGATAGTCACTCAGCATGAGCATAGGCACTCTTTGAAGGGATCTGAGATTTCAAAAAAATTATTCGGTTACATCAGCATCAGGTGCTTGGTAGCTGGTGGTGATCCAAGACTGATTCATTTTTATGAAGGCCAGTTGATCGACCGAGTCGGTGGACAGACGCACCCTGTGATCGGTTACCACACCTCCAGCAGCACTGAATGTGCGTTCCGAAAGAACGCTGGATGCAGGACAGGCCAGTAGCTCAATTGCATACTGTGCAAGCTCTGGCCAGTGATCCATCCTCAAGACCCAGTAACCTAGAGGATTTTCAGTGGGAAAAGTGTCCAAGTCAGATCTTGCCCCTAGGTATTCCTGCACCATGTAAAACAAACGCTGGCGATGGTTGCTGGAACCGATCATACCTTGGGGCTGCGGACTAAAAAATTGTCTGAACGCATCGGTCAGACGGCCACCTTCTCCACCGCTGCTTCTTTGACTAACCGAAGCCTCAGCAATACGTTGTCCAGAAACAGGAGTTTGTAACCTCCCAGTCTCTGGGAACTCATTGCACAAACCTTTCTGCAAGGCCTCCCAAAAATGTTTCATCCTCTGCTCCCTCTGCGACGGCAAGATAAGGTCCGCAACCTTACCCTTGTAACGTGGATCAAGGAGGGTTGCCAGCCAGTTTTGGTCCTTCTCCTTGATACCACGAATACGAGGATCCTTACGCAGGCTTTGCAGGATCAGGGAGGCCATGCAGCGTAGGTTTGCTGAGGCATTCGGTCCGGAGTCCTCTGGGTCACTAAGAATGACATGGTCCGCAGCCACCTCCTCCCAGCCACGTACAAGTCCACGTGTTTCTTGGGACTGATCCCTTAAAGACTGCTGCTGATGCTGAGTGCCAGGCTCCACCTCCATACTGACACAATCTTCCTCCTCCTCCTCCTCTTCCTGTGTGATCGGCGGGCACGCAGGAACACTGTCTGGATAAAGGGGGCCTTGAGAGCTAAGGAAGTCCTCCTCTTCCTGCCTTTGTTCTGCCTCAAGTGCCCTGTCCATTATTCCACGCAGCGTGTGCTCCAACAGGTGGACAAGGGGGACAGTGTCACTGATGCATGCACTGTCACTGCTCACCATCCTCGTGGCCTAATCAAATGGTGACAGGACAGTGCATGCATCCCTGATCATGGCCCACTGGCGTGGGGAAAAAAATCAAGCTTCCCTGACCCTGTCCTGGTGCCATAGTCGCACAGGTACTCATTGATGGCCCTCTGCTGCATGTGCAGCCACTGCAGCATGGCCAACGTTGAGTTCCACCTGGTGGGCATGTCACAGATTAGGCGGTTCTTGGGCAGGTTAAACTCCTTTTGGAGGTCCGCCAGCCGAGCACTAGCATTATATGACCGGCGGAAATGCACACAGACTTTCCTGGCCTGCCTCAGGACATCCTATAAGCCTGGGTACCTGCCCAAGAACCGCTGCACCACCAAGTTTAGGACGTGAGGCAAACAGGGCACATGGGTCATTTGTACCTGTCGGAGGGCAGAGAGGAGGTTGGTGCCATTGTCGCAAACCACCATTCCTGCCTTAAGTTGGCGTGGCATCAAAAACCTCTGAACTCTGAACCCCTGCAGATCTGACAGAACCTCTGCCCCAGTGTGGCTCCTGTCCTCCAAGCACACGAGCTCAAGCACCGCATGGCATCTTTTGGCCTGCGTACATGCGTAACCCCTTGAATGGCTACGGAGCACCACTGGTTCCGAGGACAAAGCACAGGAAGAGGCCATGGAGGAAGAAGAAGAGGAGGGGGTGGAGGAGAGAGGTGTGTCACAATCATTAGTAGTGGCATTTTGGAGGCGTGGTGGCGGAACAACCTCCAACACTACTGCACCTTGTCCTGCATCCTTCCCAGCTGCCAGCAGAGTCACCCAATGAACCGTAAAACTTAGGTAACGTCCCTGTCCATGCCTGCTGGACCATGAGTCAGCGGTAATATGCACCTTACCGCTGACCCCCCTGTCCAGTGAGGCATGGACATTGCCTTCCACATGCCGGTAGAGAGCTGGAATCACCTTCCGTGAGAAAAAGTGGCGTTTGGGTACTTGCCACTGAGGAACCGCACATTCCACAAACTCAGGGGGCAGATTCTACCAACTGAAAAGGCAGCAGTTGAAGTGCTAGCAATTTTTCCAAGCTAGCATTCAACCGCTGGGCATGTGGATGGCTGAGAGCAAAACTTCTTTCGGCGGTGCAGAGGATGGGGCAGGGAAATTTGCCTGGTACAATCTGACGTCGGTGTACCGAAAGCAGATTGCCCACAAGTACTTGGCTGTGACACACCTAATTCTACACCTTCATTCCTCTCAGTGCAAGTCTCAGAGAGGACTGAAGGTATAGTGGGGTTGGGGATCTCAGCTGATGAGGAGCAAGGAGAGGTCCTCTTTATTCTTTGGTGTGGGTCTTTTAGATACGCTTGCCAACGAACTGCATGGCAGGTCAACATATGTCTGGTCAAGCATGTGGTACCCAAGCGGGAGATGTTTTGGCCATGCTAGATACACTTGAGACATATGTTGCAAATAGCAGCGGTGCGATCTGATGCACTCATCTCAACAAAGGCCCACACCAAAGAACTTTTTGAATAACGCACAGAGACTGCAACGCCCGGCACATGTGGAGCTTTGGGGTGTGATGCAGTCAATGTGCTGCCCTTAGGCTGGCCCCTGGAGGGCATCCTGCCTCGTTGGTAATGTGCCGCCTCCTCCTCCTCCTCCCCTCTCCTATCAGGCACCCACGTTGAGTCAGTGAGCTCATCATCCCCTCCCTATTCATCACTGGAGCAAACCTGGCAGTATGCTGCAGCAGGGGGAGCATGACTGCCAGATTGCTGTCCTTCTTGGGCACCCCCTCTGTCCGTGCTGATGTTACTGCCTTCATCTAGCTCAGTATCATCATCAGAGCCTTCCAAACGCTGGGCATCCTCCTGGAGCATGTACTCAACACTGTGGTCAAACAGTTTGAGGGAATCCTCAGGAGGACATGGTGGGGCTAGGGAAGGAGTCATTGACATTGAGCCGAGAGAAGAGGCCGCTGCTTTGCCAGACAAAGTACCCTGAGCATGGGTGAGAGAGGATGAGGAGGATGAGGATGGCTTGGTCATCCACTCGACAAAGTCTTCCGCATGTTGCGGCTCAACACGGCCAGCTGCCGAAAAAAAGGCCAAGCGTGTCCCACAGCCACGTGCTGATGAGGATGCACCGTCTCTACGACCAGCACTAGACACAGAGCCTGCTTGCCCTCTATTATTGGCTTGTGACTGTCTGCCTCTCCTTGTTGGCCTTCCAGACATACTAATGGCCTGTAGCTGCACTAAGCTATAGTATATATATATATACTGATACTGCAGTTAGCAAAATCAACGGCCTGCCTGTAGTATGAGAACACCACCAACCTTCTACAGGTAGCTTTAGGTGAACACTGTGCAGAGCTCGCAAAAAAATAACTGTAGTGCGTCCTGTGAGGAGGACGCACTACACTAACTTGTAGTTTTAGCTGAACACTGTGCAGAGGTCTCACTACACTAACTTGTAGTTTTAGCTGAACACTGTGAGCAGGACGCACTACACTAACTTGTAGCTTTAGCTGAACACTGTGCAGAGGTCTCACTACACTAACTTGTAGTTTTAGCTGAACACTGAGCAGGACGCACTACACTAACTTGTAGCTTTAGCTGAACACTGTGCAGAGGTCTCACTACACTAACTTGTAGTTTTAGCTGAACACTGTGAGCAGGACGCACTACACTAACTTGTAGCTTTAGCTGAACACCTTGCAGGGGTCTCACTACACTAACTTGTAGTTTTAGCTGAACACTGTGAGCAGGACGCACTACACTAACTTGTAGCTTTAGCTGAACACTGTGAGCAGGACGCACTACACTAACTTGTAGCTTTAGCTGAACATTGTGCAGAGGTCTCACTACACTAACTTGTAGTTTTAGCTGAACACTGTGAGCAGGACGCACTACACTAACTTGTAGCTTTAGCTGAACACTGTGTAGAGGTCTCACTACACTAACTTGTAGTTTTAGCTGAACACTGTGAGCAGGACGCACTACACTAACTTGTAGCTTTAGCTGAACACTGTGCTGAGGTCTCACTACACTAACTTGTAGTTATAGCTGAACACTGTGAGCAGGATGCACTACACTAACTGTAAATAGTCTAGCTGCCTGATTGTGGTACTAATAGGATCAAAAGAACACCAGCAATTTTCTTCAGGTAGCTGTAAATACTGTAACAAGACAAGCCTGCCTGTCAGTAGGAAGATAACAGGAATGGATCTAGCTATACTGAATACAGTGTATATATATATATATATATATATATATATATATATATATATATATATATATATATACAACACCTGGGATGCATATATATACACAATACACTGTAAGTGCAGCTAACTCACTGACTGTCCTGCCTAATCTAGCTAACTCAAATGAAATGACACTGTCTCTCTGTCTATCTCTCAGCACGCCGGAACACACTACACAGGGCCGCCATGAGGCGGCCTTCTATAGTGTGGGGCGTGTTCTAAACCCCCTGAGCCATAATTGGCCAAAGCCACCCTGCCTTTGGCCAATTACAGCTCTCTACCGACGACGCTGTGATTGGCCAAGCATGCGGATCATAGTGCATGCTTGGCCAATCATCAGCCAGCAATGCACTGCGATGCCGCAGTGAATTATGGGCCGTGACGCGCCACACGAATTTGGCGCGAACGGCCCATATCGTTCGCAATTCGGCGAATGATCGAACAGCCAATGTTCGAGTCGAACATGGGTTCCACTCGAACACGAAGCTCATCCCTAGTTGTGATGGGGCAGAAAGCAGCAGAGGAGATACTCTCCTGAGTTTGTGGAATCCTCAATACTCTGGTGTGGCCATTCCATGGAGAATCAGACATATAGTCAGCCTTCTCTGAGTTGTGTGCGAGGAAGTCTACAAGAGCATGGGTTTGAAAAGGTGCAGACAAAATCTGATCAATGGTCCTACGTGTACCAAACAAGGGCGGAGGAAGAAAAAACAGTATTAGTGAAAACAAAAACAACATGAAAGCAACCATAAAAATATGATCCATTGGTAAATCTGTGTGCAGATAATCCTGTTATTTTGAACGGGGAGGGGGGAAATTAAGGTAAAGAAAACTTCTCCTTGGCTGAACAGATTAGACGTGTAGCGTTATATGGCTCGCTGGGTTACGAGCCTCCACTGTTGTGTTTCTTGGAGGACCATTTGTGTTGCACTGTCAATGTCATGTGTGGTAATTGTTCAGGGAAAATTCCCTATTGATGCAGGGCCTCAAGCCAGGACTTGATGGTTCCTTAACAGTTTGGTGATAGTCACCAGGTTCCTGCAGTGCTGCTGTGTTTGGATAGGTCAGGGAGTAGTTGTAGTGAAGCGTACTGATCCAGGGTGGTGTCAGCTCTGTGGAAGGTGGCAAGCAACTGCTCCTTCACGTGGTAGTAATGCACTATTAACAGGACATCCCTCTGTGTTGCAGTGGGAAGGAAGGAGGGTTTCGGTACTCTATGAATCCTGTCTATTGTGAGTTCTATAGGTGACAGTGACAGAGCAGAGAGAGAGGAGAAAAGAACAGGGTGTGTACATGTTGCTGAAGTTGGGAGGCAGCAACAGACTCTGGAATGCCTTTGATTTTAATGTTATTCCTTCTTGAGCGGTCTTCTAGGTCAGCTATTTTATCTTTTAGCCAGACCTTTGGTCTGTTACAAGCGTATTAAATGATGTGAAATATTTACCCACTGTGTTTTCAATATGGTCAAACCTCTCTCCCATGGCCCGGACATCTGCTTGGCATTGGGTCACCCTGGACACTATATCAGCATGTAATGATGCCCACAGCGATAGCAACATGTCTTTGAGCAAAGTATCAGATATAGGTTGCTCTGATGTGGAAAAGGAGGCAATGAGGTTTTAGGAGGGAGGTTGGAAGGCTTTGCTGGTGGATTGGGCCCCACTCACCTACATGCTGGATTTTGCCTGTGGAAGGGCTAGAGGCTCCAAAAGATGAGCCACTGGGTCCTGGAACTGATGGGTGTCCCTGTTGTGTGTGTTTTTGGCTGCTGGGAGAATTTGTGGCCTTGTCCTCTGGCTGCTTGGAGAGGGCACCGCCACCATTTTGTTTTGGCCTGGGCTGTAGAGAGGGGAAGAAGCCAGACAGCTTGCGAGGCTGTGGAGGCTCCTTTCAGTAATTCGACATAGCAGCAGTGATCCACAGGCTGGGGCTTGTATCGGTTGCTGAATAGGAGCTTCTTGAATGTTTTACCATTCCTCTAGAAGCACATTTGTGAGTAGGAAAGAGCCTGATGTTCGAGTAAGTGTTCACCTGTTCGCCGAATAGCAAACAATTTGGGGTGTTCGCTGCAAATTCGAAAGCCGCGGAACACCCTTTAAAAGTCTATGGGAGAAATCAAAAGTGCTAATTTTAAAGGCTTATATGCATGGTATTGTCATAAAAAGTTGAAAAGAATACACTTTTTTTGTGAAATGGTACGGGTACAATGTACCCGTTAGCATTTTAAACAGGGGGGGCTGGGATCTGGGGGTCCCCTTGTTAAAGGGGGCTTCCAGATTCCAATAAGCCCCCCACCCGCAGACCACCACAAACACCGGGCAAGGGTTTTGGGGATGAAGCCCTTGTCCCCATCAACATGGGGACAAGGTGCTTTGGGGGCTACCCCAAAGCACCCTCCCCTTGTTGAGGGCATGTGGCTTGGTACGGTTCAGTCGGGGGGGCACTCTCTCATCCCCTCTCTTTTCCTGTGGCCTGCCAGGTTGTGTGCTCAGATAAGGGTCTGGCATGGATTTTTGGGGGGACCCCATGCCATTTTTTTTTTAATTTTGGCGCGGGGTTACCCTTAAAACCCATACCAGACCTGGAGGGTCTGGCATGGATTTTGAGGGGGACCCCTATGCCATTTTTAAAAAAATATTTGGCGCAGGGTTCCCCTTAATATCCATACCAGACCTAAAGGGCCTGGCATGGAGTTTGGGGGGACCCCCACACATTTTTTTTTTTATTTTAGTTTGGGGTTCCCCTAATATTCATACCAGACCCAAAGGGCCTGGTAATGGACTGGGGGGAATCCCATGCCATTTTTTCAATGACTTTTATCTGCATTGCAGAGACCCGACAATTCATTATAGCCACGAGTAGTTTTAAATGACTTTTTTCCTTTAGAAATGTCATTTTGTGCAGGGACTGTTCTAAAGATAGGAAAAATGCACCACTTTACAGGAATACTATAGACACCCCCCAGGTATGAAATTTAAAGGAATATTTCACTTTTATTGTTTCACTTTAAGCATTATTAAAATCACTGCTCCGGAAAAAACTGCCATTTTTAAAACTTTTTTTGCATTGATACATGTCCCCTGGTGCAGGACCCAGGTCCCCAAACACTTTTTATGACAATAACATGCATATTAACCCTTAAAATTAGCACTTTTGATTTTTCACGTTCGTGTCCCATAGACTTTAATGGTGTTCGTGTGTTCAAACAAATTTTTTGCCTGTTCACATGTTCTGCTGTGAACCGAACCAGGGGGTGTTCAGCTTATCCCTATTTGGGAGGCCAGGCACTGATGTTGGAGAGAAGGCTTAGCTTGCCGTCTCCATTCTAATTCATCCCAAAGGTGTACTATCTAGTTGAGGTCAAGACTCTGCAGGCCAGTCAAATGTTCGATGTGAGCTTGTTGTCAGAAGTTCCGACCATGTGTAGGCTCCATCAGACATTTTGTGTCGGAAGTTCTGACAACAGATGTTTGAGAGCTGGATCTCAAATTTTCCGACAACAAAATCCGTTGTAACTTCCGAGCGTGTGTAGACAATTCGGACGCACAAAATTCCACGCATGCTCTAAATCAAGTACAAGATGGAAGCGGTCTGGTAAAACTATTGTTCGTAATGGAGATTGCACATTCGTCACGCTGCAAATTTTTTAATATTTTAATGCAGCACATTTTCTTCTTCTTTATAAATTCTAGAAGTTCTGACAAGCTGATTTCTTTATTATTTCTCATGATCTGAATAATCTTTATTTTTTTTTTCGCCAGATCTCCAGAATAATGTTTCAAATTTTTTTTATCGTGATCTCCTTTTTTTTTTTTTAATCAAGATCTCCTGATTTTTTTTTATGTTTTTCTTCTAGTGATCTCCATAATATTTTTTGTCATTTTGTGTGTCAAGTTATCACAACACCATTATTATCTTATATTTTTTAACCTCAAGGAGATCGGTTAGTGCTGGTGTCCCTTGTTAATTTGACATTGTATTTTTGAAATGTACCTGTACTGTCCTTTTTGAAGTAAAACACATAGCCAAGTATTTGTGAAAATAAAATAGACATTTATTAGGGGTCATAACAAAATAAAGAGGAAGGCAATGCTGGATAAACTGTTGAAATTGGCGAAGCCTTTGTGCTCCAGGGCAGACATCAATTATTTTACAGGCAAAATTGGTAGCCTGAGGAGTCCATTTAGTAGGGAGCACGATCCGGTCCAGGACTCCGAGAGACCGGGAGCAGCAGCAGATGACATATCTGAGGCTGTGGTCTTACAACAGCCTATGTCTTTTGCCAGACCAGACCGAACCCAGGCCATCACTCTCAAGACTTCCTTGCACGCTTCCTTGCACGATTCCATCAAGTGTCAAAATAAAGGGTAGTCTGACCACGACACTTGAGCGAGGGCTGATCACAGCTGTAAATATATGAAGATCTTTTAGAGTCCAGTACATACTGGAGGCACAGCTGTTGGAAGAAGAGCAGGTGGTTGTTGTTAAATAAGTCTCCAATGAATTTTATACCTGCTTAGATACAAGAGTTGAACATGATATCAGGAGTTATCAGTTCTTTGAGTGATAGAGGTAAGGATGATAATGATGTTATAGGGATGCCTTTTGTTGTTTGGAGCAGTGCTTTCCATGTTCACACTGTAGCATTGGAGTGAATGGGCTGGTTTTGAAGTAATGCACTTAGAAAATGACATGGGTTGAGGACGTGGCCAATGGCGTACCAGGATGGCTGCTTGATTTCCAACTCAGGGGCAAAGCATCTCTCAGCAATCTCTCCACCTGGAGATTTTTGCTTTAACCAGTAGCACTCGGTGAGCAGACATAGCGAACAATGACAGTGTGAAGGGAAAATCCTCCGCTTCGCCTCACAGAATTCTTCCCCTTCACCTCCTCTACACAGGTTTCCCAAGATGGCACCGGCATGGACACAGAGCTGCAGCCACAAGCCTCTCACTTTCCTCACCACTGACAGCATGGATGACTTGGAGCTAGAAGCCCTGCCAGCAGACTCCTCTCTCTCACAGCCTACTGCCAAAAGTAAGCAGCCTTTTCCTACACCAACCCAGTCTCCAGACAAAACTCCCCTCTATAAAAAACAATCATGCTCTGCCTCTCACCAAGCCTATTTTGAGGAAGAGGGCCTAGACTTCCTGGCAGCTCTCCCTGCCAGTGATCTGCCTGCCTCAGAGCACACTCTTGAACTCATGCTAATCTCCCTGCAGAAAGGGATCCAAAGAGAACTTTGCCCCTCTATCACTCATCTTACTAATAGAGTGGATCAGATTGAGGAATGCGCTGATGTGATTGAAAGGCAGGTTTAAGACCATATCAAGGCGTATAATGACATAGTCACTGCATCTAAGAAGCAATCTCAAGAGCTCCGGTACATTCAAATAAAAACAGCTGACCTTGAAGATAGGTCACGCCATAACAACATTACATTTTGAGGCAAACCTGAGAGTATTAAACCTGAAGACTTGACTACATATCTGCAACATTTTTTCCTGAGAATGCTACCACAACTTACTATACCAGATCTCACTATAGGCCGAGCCCACAGGTTCCCCAAGCCATCCTACCTCCCAAAGGATGTACCCCATAATGTATTGGCTCGCATGCATTTCTTTCACATCAAGGATCAGATCCTTATAGCAGCCAGAACCTTACCATCTCTCCCCGCTCTATATACGGAAGTCATTCTATATGCTGACATGTCCGCAGCTACTGCTCAATGCAGGAAAGAGTTTGCCCCTGTTACCACTGTGCTTTGGGAATGCAACATCCCTTCTAAATGGGGCTTCCCTGCTAAATTGATCATAACATCAGAATCAATCTTCCAAGTTTACCTTTCCCAAAGATGGCATAAAAAAACTTCTTAACTCGGGCCTCATTAATCAGCCACGCCCAGAGCCATGATCTACCAAATAGCGTGCATAATAAATGTGTTGCTTTCTGTTACATTTGTTACTCTGTTTTGCACAACCATGACTTAACCTTGTTCTCCGTTTAGCAGTAATATGTATGTCCCAAGTGGCGGCCCACCTTTACTCTTACTACTCACTACCTCAGTTTTGTATAGGGTGCCAAGCACACCTATTGGTTTTTGCACAATGTTTTCATTTTGTCCTTGATTGTACTGTTAATATGTTTATTGTACTCTCTTTGTTGTTCTTTTCTCAGAAAAACACCGTCCATCAAATGTGCTTTTACAATGTGTATTGGATTGAAGGAGTAACACAAGATATAATCTTGTTCTGCATCCCTAGGCATGCTTCTATACACATATCATGACTTGCATGATAACTCCAATTAACACAAACGGCCTTAACTTGCCATTCAAGTGTAATATGCTTTGAAAGAAGGTCTTGTCCTTACAGACGGATATCCTATGTGTCCAAGAGATGCACTTCCTAGCCAACCCCCCCCCCCCCCCAAAATGCTCTCATAAAGCTTTCCTTGCCTTCAAGCTAGAGCTAGAGCACATCAAAATTGACCCAGAGGGTCATTATCTTATTTTATTTGCCGCTATTATTGCACAATACATTGCGATAGCTAACATTTACTCCCCCAATACACGTCAGAGGCATTTTTGTAACAACCTCATTCATAAAGTACAACTCTTCAGAAGATCCCACCTAATTGTCTGTGGAGATTTCAATGACATTATAGATCATTTCTTTAAACACTACTAACACTTACACTTGCTCCTCTGTGCTATTTTCTTTTAAAGATAAGGAAAACCTATATGATCCATGGAGATCAGGAAAAAGATTATACCTATTACTTCAACGCCCAGCAGTCTTAATATAAAGATTGATTTGTTCTTATCAGACTTCACCACCCTACAAACAATTTCAGACACTAAGATTGGAACGATCACGCCCCGATCAGTTTGAAAATTGTTACCACCCCAACTATACCTACTGGGAAAATTTGGAGACACAACCTTTCACTTATAGTTCACTCCCCATATAAAGAGCAGATCATTTCTGAGTTTGAGACCCTCTTTGAAGAAAACAAAGGTTCTGTGAGCAACCCTTATGTTCCTTGGAATGCTCACAAAGTTTTCTTCAGCAGTGTTTTTATAAAAATCGGAGCTCACAAGAAGCTTGGACAAGCTTCCTGATGATGTGTTGATCATGAAATGCATTGAGGCTGCGTGCTCGCCCACACTGATGTTACTTCCGTTTCGCTTGGTTCCGATTTCCGGTGTGTTTGAATGCACATTGTTCCTGTTCTGCTGGCTGTACATGTAGGTGCTGACTTATTAGCACCTCAAAATGTAAGTGCACATTTTATCACAATTGATACCTGCTTTATTAAACATATTGCGCTATGATATATATTTTGCTTCTGCCGACTTTTATCATTATACAAGCATACGGAGAGATCTAAGGATTGAGTCTAATGCCCCGTACACACGATCAGACTTTCCGACAACAAAACCATGGATTTTTGTTCGAAGGATGTTGGCTCCAACTTGTCTTGCATACACACAGTCACACAAATGTTGGCCAACAGTTACGAACATAGTGACGTACAAGACGTACGTGATATCTTCATTACAAACGCTAGTTATATCTCCGGCTCATACTTGATTCTGAGCATTTGTGGACTTTTGTCTGACAGACTCGTGTACACACGTCCAACAAAGTCCGACAACAAACATTTGCTGGCGGAAAATTTGAGAACCTGCTAGCCAACATTTGTTGGCGGAAAGTCCTACAACAAATATTCGATAGAGCATACACACGGTCAGACTTTCCGCCAACAAGCTCACATCCAACATTTGTTGTTGGAAAATCCGATCGTGTGTACGGTGCATTAGTGAGGGATCACCCCCCTCTGACCTATATCACTTCCCAAAGATCTGATTAATACGAGGTTTATTTAAATTTAGTTATCTGGTGAGTGTGGTTTTCTCCCATATGAGTGATGGTGGAGCAGAGATAACTAAGATTACCTGTCACTACTAGGGATGGGCTTTATGTTCGGGTCGACTCAAACATTGGCTGTTCGCCCATTCGCCAAATAGTGAACAATTTGGGGTGTTCGCAGCAAATTTGAAAGCCGCGGAACACCCTTTAAAAGTCTATGGGAGAAATCAAAAGTGCTAATTTTAAAGGTTAATATGCAAGTTATTGTCATAAAAAGTGTTTGGGGATCTGGGTCCTGCCCCAGAGGATATGTATCAATGCAAATTTTTTTTTTAAAAAGGGTCGTTTGTTCAGGAGCAGTAATTTTAATAATGCTTAAAGTGAAAAAATAAAAGTGTAATATTCCTTTAAATTTTGTACCTGGGGGGTGTCTATAGTATGCCTGTAAAGTGACGCATGTTTCCCATGTTTAGAACAGTCTGATAGCAAAATGAAATTTCTAAAGGAAAAAAAGTCATCTAAAACTACTTGCGGCTATAATGAATTATCGGTCCGGCAATACACATTAAAGGTTCAATGATGAAAAAACGGCATGGGATTCTTCCACAGGGGAGCCCTGAACCAAAATTTAAAAAAAAAATACGTGGGGTTCCCCCTAAATTCCATACCAGGCCCTTTAGGTCTGGTATGGATATTAAGGGGAACCCCGCGCCAAAATTAAAAAAATAAATGGCATGGGGGACCCCCCAAAAATCCATACCAGAGCCTTATCCGAGCACGCAACCTGGCATGCTGCAGGAAAAGAGGGGGGGTGAGAGAGCGCCCCCCTCCTGAACCGTACCATGCTACATGCCCTCAACATTGGGAGGGTGCTTTGGGGTAGCCCCCCAAAGCACCTTGTCCCCATGTTGATGGGGAGAAGGGCCTCATCCCCACAACCCTTGCCCGGTGGTTGTGGGGGTCTGTGGGCGGGTGGGGGGTTCATATAAATCTGGAAGCCCCTTTAACAAGGTGACTGCCAGATGCCGCACCCCCTGTTTGAAATGGTAACGGGTACATTGTACCCTTACCATTTCACAAAAAAGTGTGAAAATGGTTAAAAAAACAACGCACACCATGAGAGAAAAAAAATTAAAACTGTCCCACATAGTCCATTCACCTCCACCGACGGACCGAAAAAAAAATAAAGAAGATCTGCCTCCATGGGAGGCACACGCCATATGACGCATCCTTGCAGATGACAGCTCTTTTAAAACTGTGGGTGGGGACAAATGGTGTCGTCATTGGGTGGCCCCGCCCCCTCTGACTCACGGGGACATCCCTATGGCTTCCCTGTAGCGTCAGAGGGGGGCAGGGCCACCCGGTTCGCCCCCCTCTGATGCACGGGGACATCCCTATGGCTTTCCCGTAGCGGGGTGCCAGGTGACCCCGCCCCCCTCTGACGCATGGGGACATCCCTATGGCTTTCCCATAGAGCCAGAGGGGGCGGACCGGGTGGGCCCACCCGGGTGGGCCCACCCCCTTTGACCCTACGGGGAAGCCATAGGGATGTCCCCGTGAGTCAGAGGGGGCGGGGTCACCCAGAGACGAAACTGTGTGGCCCCGCCCACAGTTTTAAAAGAGCTGTCACCTGCGAGGATGCGTCATATGGTGTGTGCCTCCCATGGAGGCAGATCTTCTTTACTTTTTTTTAGGTCCGTCGGCGGAGGTGAATGGACTACGTGGGACAGTTTTATTTTTTATTTTTCAATAAAGGACTTCTCCCACAGTGTGTGTTTTTTTACCATTTTCACACTTTTTTTGTAAAATGGTACGGGTACATTGTACCTGTTACCATTTCAAACAGGGGGGCCCGGAACTGGGGGTCCCCTTGTTAAAAGGGGCTTCCAGATTCCAATAAACCACCCGCCCACAGACCCCCACAACCACCGGGCAAGGGTTGAGTGGATGAGGCTCTTCTCCGCATCAACATGAGGACAAGGTGCTTTGGGGGGCTACCTCAAAGCACCCTCCCAATATTGAGGGCATGTGGCCTGGTAAGGTTCAGGAGGGGGGCACTCTCTCGTCCCCCCCCTCTTTTCCTGCAGCCTGCCAGGCTGCGTGCTCAGATAAGGGTCTGGTATGGATTTTTGGCGGGGACCCCACGCCATTTTTTAAAACATTTTGGCACAGGGTTCCCCTTAATATCCATACTAGACCTGACGGGCCTGGTATGGAATTTAGGGGGAACCCCACACATTTTTTTTTAAAATTTTGGTTCGGGGTTCCCCTGTGGGGGGAATTCCATGCCGTTTTTATCAATGAACTGTTATGTGTATTGCTGGACCGACAATTCACTATAGCCGCGAGTAGTTTTAAATGACTTTTTTTCCTTTAGAAATATAATTTTGCTGTCAGACTGTTCTAAACATGGGAAACATGCGCCACTTTACAGGCATACTATAGACACCCCCAGGTACAAAATTTAAAGGAAAAAGGAATATTACACTTTTATTGTTTCACTTTAAGCATTATTAAAATCACTGCTCCCAAAAAAACGGTTGTTTTTAAAACTTTTTTTGCATTGATACATGTCCCCTGGGGCAGGACCCAGGTCCCCAAACACTTTTTAAGACAATACAATGCATATAAGCCTTTAAAATTAGCACTTTTGATTTTTCATGTTCGTGTCCCATAGACTTTAACGGTGTTTGCATGTTCGAACAAATTTTTTGCCTGTTCGCATGTTTTGGTGCGAACCGAACGGGGGGTTAGCGGCCCATCCCTAGTGACTACACAGACTTTTATCTTGTTTTGATTAACCATATTGATATTTATTATGCACTAAATGATTGCTTTATTTCTAATTTGAGTTAGCATCAAGCTTTTTATATTTTTAAACTTTTTAGAAGGTGATTCATTCACTTGAAAAAAGGGCAGCTCTACTCACACTGAATTGCACTGTAATATATATATACAGTGCCTTGCGAAAGTATTCGGCCCCCTTGAACTTTTCAACCTTTTGCCACATTTCAGGCATCAAACATAAAGATATAAAATTTTAATTTTTTGTGAAGAATCACCAACAAGTGGGACACAATTGTGAAGTGGAACGAAATCTATTGGATTGTTGAAACTTTTTTAACTAATAAAAAAATGAAAAGTGGGGCGTGCAAAATTATTCGGCCCCCTTGCGTTAATACTTTGTAGAGCCACCTTATTAGAAAGTGGTTGGGACTATATATCCCGTGGGACTTTAAATGAAACCATGGCCTGATGTGGTCATGCGTTTCCATCCCTGTACTAGTCTAAGAGAAAGGAGGGTGGGACTTTAAATGAATTGCGTGAATGCTCAGAAACAAAAATCGATGAACAACTAGGAAAATTTTATTCAATTCATAAAAATGACATGCACAAAATATATATATCAATCATAAATGGAAAGAAATATTGGCAATAATAGCAACAATTATACATGATTATATGAATATAAAAATTCTCCATGGTACACCAATTAGATATTGTTATACAACCATATATTAAAGAGTAAAACATCCAAAGCCTCCAAAGGTTCCAAATAAAAATGAAAAATGCATGACGCTGGTAAAAAACGCGACAATGGTAGCTCTACGCGTTTCGTGGCTGTTGTGCCACTCGTCAGGAGCAAGCGCGTATCTTATCTAGGATAGAAAATATAAATTATAAAAAATTGGTATGGTAAGTATATACATGAGACAAAGGTGGGGTGATAGAAAGCCCCACACAGAGTACATGCTTACGCATTCTGGTTTGTAGGGTGGTGGCAGGGAGCCATATACCGCCCGACCATTGGAGACGCCGCCCCCCGGGAGCTGAGGTGGATGGATCGACGGGGGCAGCCCACAGGGCGCCATCCAGGGCAGGCATGGTCCCCCGAGGCAAAACCTGAAGTGAAAGGTAAGGGTTAGAAGAGAAACTGCAAAACTGCTAGAAAATAAAGAGCGGTGGGAAAGTGAGAATGCCAGGGTGATATAGCCCCAAAGGAAGAAAGTTGAACCCGTGAGGGGATGAAGGGATCTAAGTTAAAACACCTGGGAAATGCTAAGGATGGAAGAGGGAAAAGACCAAATAACCAGAGGTGAAGATATGAAGAAAAAGAATGGACAAAGCATGCGAGGACATGATAGAAATACCTGGCGTGCTGTATGAAACAGTGTGAGGGGAAGAAAGCAGTGACCCCCAAACGAACGTGACATCCAGGGAAGTGAAAGCCTCGAGAGCCAGCACCGCCGAGGCTACGCCCATATAGGCGCTACCACGGGGACCGCCCACCAACGTCACGCCGCAAAACCAAGAGAGGGGCGGGCGGCAACGTCGATCGGGTACTGAGCGTCCGACCCGCCGACGTCACCGCCAGACCCCCGTGATATGCGGGATGAACACCATCCAATCAGACGTATGAGCGTCCTTGAGGACGCGCATGTCCGATGGGGAGTGCGTGACGCTGACGTGCAGTGGCGGCAGATCCACCCCCCCCAGAAGGGGGAGGGGGGAGGAGCCGACAGGCACGTCACAGCTCCCGGAAGGGGGAAATCCAAAACAGCCGGCGGTGCATTGGGCCAAAGGAGCCACCACCAAACAGACAAACCATAGACGTAACGAGAATCTTAATTAAGTGGCAAATAAATACAATCCAAAATAAAGATGTCTAATCAAATAATAAGATCGAGCAATTAACTGAGAGGAGGCTTAAATGGAAAAGTATGTATGTACAACATCACAGATTTGCAAAACAAGTGTGATGAGGTTAAATTACAGAGCATTGGTTACACGCATATTCCATCCCTATACATTAATATTAGAAAGTGGTTGGGACTATATATCCCGTGGGACTTTAAATGAAACCATGGCCTGATGTGGTCATGCGTTTCCATCCCTGTACTAGTCTAAGAGAAAGGAGGGTGGGACTTTAAATGAATTGCGTGAATGCTCAGAAACAAAAATCGATGAACAACTAGGAAAATTTTATTCAATTCATAAAAATGACATGCACAAAATATATATATCAATCATAAAATTTTCCTAGTTGTTCATCGATTTTTGTTTCTGAGCATTCACGCAATTCATTTAAAGTCCCACCCTCCTTTCTCTTAGACTAGTACAGGGATGGAAACGCATGACCACATCAGGCCATGGTTTCATTTAAAGTCCCACGGGATATATAGTCCCAACCACTTTCTAATATTAATGTATAGGGATGGAATATGCGTGTAACCAATGCTCTGTAATTTAACCTCATCACACTTGTTTTGCAAATCTGTGATGTTGTACATACATACTTTTCCATTTAAGCCTCCTCTCAGTTAATTGCTCGATCTTATTATTTGATTAGACATCTTTATTTTGGATTGTATTTATTTGCCACTTAATTAAGATTCTCGTTACGTCTATGGTTTGTCTGTTTGGTGGTGGCTCCTTTGGCCCAATGCACCGCCGGCTGTTTTGGATTTCCCCCTTCCGGGAGCTGTGACGTGCCTGTCGGCTCCTCCCCCCTCCCCCTTCTGGGGGGGGTGGATCTGCCGCCACTGCACGTCAGCGTCACGCACTCCCCATCGGACATGCGCGTCCTCAAGGACGCTCATACGTCTGATTGGATGGTGTTCATCCCGCATATCACGGGGGTCTGGCGGTGACGTCGGCGGGTCGGACGCTCAGTACCCGATCGACGTTGCCGCCCGCCCCTCTCTTGGTTTTGCGGCGTGACGTTGGTGGGCGGTCCCCGTGGTAGCGCCTATATGGGCGTAGCCTCGGCGGTGCTGGCTCTCGAGGCTTTCACTTCCCTGGATGTCACGTTCGTTTGGGGGTCACTGCTTTCTTCCCCTCACACTGTTTCATACAGCACGCCAGGTATTTCTATCATGTCCTCGCATGCTTTGTCCATTCTTTTTCTTCATATCTTCACCTCTGGTTATTTGGTCTTTTCCCTCTTCCATCCTTAGCATTTCCCAGGTGTTTTAACTTAGATCCCTTCATCCCCTCACGGGTTCAACTTTCTTCCTTTGGGGCTATATCACCCTGGCATTCTCACTTTCCCACCGCTCTTTATTTTCTAGCAGTTTTGCAGTTTCTCTTCTAACCCTTACCTTTCACTTCAGGTTTTGCCTCGGGGGACCATGCCTGCCCTGGATGGCGCCCTGTGGGCTGCCCCCGTCGATCCATCCACCTCAGCTCCCGGGGGGCGGCGTCTCCAATGGTCGGGCGGTATATGGCTCCCTGCCACCACCCTACAAACCAGAATGCGTAAGCATGTACTCTGTGTGGGGCTTTCTATCACCCCACCTTTGTCTCATGTATATACTTACCATACCAATTTTTTATAATTTATATTTTCTATCCTAGATAAGATACGCGCTTGCTCCTGACGAGTGGCACAACAGCCACGAAACGCGTAGAGCTACCATTGTCGCGTTTTTTACCAGCGTCATGCATTTTTCATTTTTATTTGGAACCTTTGGAGGCTTTGGATGTTTTACTCTTTAATATATGGTTGTATAACAATATCTAATTGGTGTACCATGGAGAATTTTTATATTCATATAATCATGTATAATTGTTGCTATTATTGCCAATATTTCTTTCCATTTATGATTGATATATATATTTTGTGCATGTCATTTTTATGAATTGAATAAAATTTTCCTAGTTGTTCATCGATTTTTGTTTCTGAGCATTCACGCAATTCATTTAAAGTCCCACCCTCCTTTCTCTTAGACTAGTACAGGGATGGAAACGCATGACCACATCAGGCCATGGTTTCATTTAAAGTCCCACGGGATATATAGTCCCAACCACTTTCTAATATTAATGTATAGGGATGGAATATGCGTGTAACCAATGCTCTGTAATTTAACCTCATCACACTTGTTTTGCAAATCTGTGATGTTGTACATACATACTTTTCCATTTAAGCCTCCTCTCAGTTAATTGCTCGATCTTATTATTTGATTAGACATCTTTATTTTGGATTGTATTTATTTGCCACTTAATTAAGATTCTCGTTACGTCTATGGTTTGTCTGTTTGGTGGTGGCTCCTTTGGCCCAATGCACCGCCGGCTGTTTTGGATTTCCCCCTTCCGGGAGCTGTGACGTGCCTGTCGGCTCCTCCCCCCTCCCCCTTCTGGGGGGGGTGGATCTGCCGCCACTGCACGTCAGCGTCACGCACTCCCCATCGGACATGCGCGTCCTCAAGGACGCTCATACGTCTGATTGGATGGTGTTCATCCCGCATATCACGGGGGTCTGGCGGTGACGTCGGCGGGTCGGACGCTCAGTACCCGATCGACGTTGCCGCCCGCCCCTCTCTTGGTTTTGCGGCGTGACGTTGGTGGGCGGTCCCCGTGGTAGCGCCTATATGGGCGTAGCCTCGGCGGTGCTGGCTCTCGAGGCTTTCACTTCCCTGGATGTCACGTTCGTTTGGGGGTCACTGCTTTCTTCCCCTCACACTGTTTCATACAGCACGCCAGGTATTTCTATCATGTCCTCGCATGCTTTGTCCATTCTTTTTCTTCATATCTTCACCTCTGGTTATTTGGTCTTTTCCCTCTTCCATCCTTAGCATTTCCCAGGTGTTTTAACTTAGATCCCTTCATCCCCTCACGGGTTCAACTTTCTTCCTTTGGGGCTATATCACCCTGGCATTCTCACTTTCCCACCGCTCTTTATTTTCTAGCAGTTTTGCAGTTTCTCTTCTAACCCTTACCTTTCACTTCAGGTTTTGCCTCGGGGGACCATGCCTGCCCTGGATGGCGCCCTGTGGGCTGCCCCCGTCGATCCATCCACCTCAGCTCCCGGGGGGCGGCGTCTCCAATGGTCGGGCGGTATATGGCTCCCTGCCACCACCCTACAAACCAGAATGCGTAAGCATGTACTCTGTGTGGGGCTTTCTATCACCCCACCTTTGTCTCATGTATATACTTACCATACCAATTTTTTATAATTTATATTTTCTATCCTAGATAAGATACGCGCTTGCTCCTGACGAGTGGCACAACAGCCACGAAACGCGTAGAGCTACCATTGTCGCGTTTTTTACCAGCGTCATGCATTTTTCATTTTTATTTGGAACCTTTGGAGGCTTTGGATGTTTTACTCTTTAATATATGGTTGTATAACAATATCTAATTGGTGTACCATGGAGAATTTTTATATTCATATAATCATGTATAATTGTTGCTATTATTGCCAATATTTCTTTCCATTTATGATTGATATATATATTTTGTGCATGTCATTTTTATGAATTGAATAAAATTTTCCTAGTTGTTCATCGATTTTTGTTTCTGAGCATTCACGCAATTCATTTAAAGTCCCACCCTCCTTTCTCTTAGACTAGTACAGGGATGGAAACGCATGACCACATCAGGCCATGGTTTCATTTAAAGTCCCACGGGATATATAGTCCCAACCACTTTCTAATATTAATGTATAGGGATGGAATATGCGTGTAACCAATGCTCTGTAATTTAACCTCATCACACTTGTTTTGCAAATCTGTGATGTTGTACATACATACTTTTCCATTTAAGCCTCCTCTCAGTTAATTGCTCGATCTTATTATTTGATTAGACATCTTTATTTTGGATTGTATTTATTTGCCACTTAATTAAGATTCTCGTTACGTCTATGGTTTGTCTGTTTGGTGGTGGCTCCTTTGGCCCAATGCACCGCCGGCTGTTTTGGATTTCCCCCTTCCGGCAGCTGTGACGTGCCTGTCGGCTCCTCCCCCCTCCCCCTTCTGGGGGGGGTGGATCTGCCGCCACTGCACGTCAGCGTCACGCACTCCCCATCGGACATGCGCGTCCTCAAGGACGCTCATACGTCTGATTGGATGGTGTTCATCCCGCATATCACGGGGGTCTGGCGGTGACGTCGGCGGGTCGGACGCTCAGTACCCGATCGACGTTGCCGCCCGCCCCTCTCTTGGTTTTGCGGCGTGACGTTGGTGGGCGGTCCCCGTGGTAGCGCCTATATGGGCGTAGCCTCGGCGGTGCTGGCTCTCGAGGCTTTCACTTCCCTGGATGTCACGTTCGTTTGGGGGTCACTGCTTTCTTCCCCTCACACTGTTTCATACAGCACGCCAGGTATTTCTATCATGTCCTCGCATGCTTTGTCCATTCTTTTTCTTCATATCTTCACCTCTGGTTATTTGGTCTTTTCCCTCTTCCATCCTTAGCATTTCCCAGGTGTTTTAACTTAGATCCCTTCATCCCCTCACGGGTTCAACTTTCTTCCTTTGGGGCTATATCACCCTGGCATTCTCACTTTCCCACCGCTCTTTATTTTCTAGCAGTTTTGCAGTTTCTCTTCTAACCCTTACCTTTCACTTCAGGTTTTGCCTCGGGGGACCATGCCTGCCCTGGATGGCGCCCTGTGGGCTGCCCCCGTCGATCCATCCACCTCAGCTCCCGGGGGGCGGCGTCTCCAATGGTCGGGCGGTATATGGCTCCCTGCCACCACCCTACAAACCAGAATGCGTAAGCATGTACTCTGTGTGGGGCTTTCTATCACCCCACCTTTGTCTCATGTATATACTTACCATACCAATTTTTTATAATTTATATTTTCTATCCTAGATAAGATACGCGCTTGCTCCTGACGAGTGGCACAACAGCCACGAAACGCGTAGAGCTACCATTGTCGCGTTTTTTACCAGCGTCATGCATTTTTCATTTTTATTTGGAACCTTTGGAGGCTTTGGATGTTTTACTCTTTAATATATGGTTGTATAACAATATCTAATTGGTGTACCATGGAGAATTTTTATATTCATATAATCATGTATAATTGTTGCTATTATTGCCAATATTTCTTTCCATTTATGATTGATATATATATTTTGTGCATGTCATTTTTATGAATTGAATAAAATTTTCCTAGTTGTTCATCGATTTTTGTTTCTGAGCATTCACGCAATTCATTTAAAGTCCCACCCTCCTTTCTCTTAGACTAGTACAGGGATGGAAACGCATGACCACATCAGGCCATGGTTTCATTTAAAGTCCCACGGGATATATAGTCCCAACCACTTTCTAATATTAATGTATAGGGATGGAATATGCGTGTAACCAATGCTCTGTAATTTAACCTCATCACACTTGTTTTGCAAATCTGTGATGTTGTACATACATACTTTTCCATTTAAGCCTCCTCTCAGTTAATTGCTCGATCTTATTATTTGATTAGACATCTTTATTTTGGATTGTATTTATTTGCCACTTAATTAAGATTCTCGTTACGTCTATGGTTTGTCTGTTTGGTGGTGGCTCCTTTGGCCCAATGCACCGCCGGCTGTTTTGGATTTCCCCCTTCCGGCAGCTGTGACGTGCCTGTCGGCTCCTCCCCCCTCCCCCTTCTGGGGGGGGTGGATCTGCCGCCACTGCACGTCAGCGTCACGCACTCCCCATCGGACATGCGCGTCCTCAAGGACGCTCATACGTCTGATTGGATGGTGTTCATCCCGCATATCACGGGGGTCTGGCGGTGACGTCGGCGGGTCGGACGCTCAGTACCCGATCGACGTTGCCGCCCGCCCCTCTCTTGGTTTTGCGGCGTGACGTTGGTGGGCGGTCCCCGTGGTAGCGCCTATATGGGCGTAGCCTCGGCGGTGCTGGCTCTCGAGGCTTTCACTTCCCTGGATGTCACGTTCGTTTGGGGGTCACTGCTTTCTTCCCCTCACACTGTTTCATACAGCACGCCAGGTATTTCTATCATGTCCTCGCATGCTTTGTCCATTCTTTTTCTTCATATCTTCACCTCTGGTTATTTGGTCTTTTCCCTCTTCCATCCTTAGCATTTCCCAGGTGTTTTAACTTAGATCCCTTCATCCCCTCACGGGTTCAACTTTCTTCCTTTGGGGCTATATCACCCTGGCATTCTCACTTTCCCACCGCTCTTTATTTTCTAGCAGTTTTGCAGTTTCTCTTCTAACCCTTACCTTTCACTTCAGGTTTTGCCTCGGGGGACCATGCCTGCCCTGGATGGCGCCCTGTGGGCTGCCCCCGTCGATCCATCCACCTCAGCTCCCGGGGGGCGGCGTCTCCAATGGTCGGGCGGTATATGGCTCCCTGCCACCACCCTACAAACCAGAATGCGTAAGCATGTACTCTGTGTGGGGCTTTCTATCACCCCACCTTTGTCTCATGTATATACTTACCATACCAATTTTTTATAATTTATATTTTCTATCCTAGATAAGATACGCGCTTGCTCCTGACGAGTGGCACAACAGCCACGAAACGCGTAGAGCTACCATTGTCGCGTTTTTTACCAGCGTCATGCATTTTTCATTTTTATTTGGAACCTTTGGAGGCTTTGGATGTTTTACTCTTTAATATATGGTTGTATAACAATATCTAATTGGTGTACCATGGAGAATTTTTATATTCATATAATCATGTATAATTGTTGCTATTATTGCCAATATTTCTTTCCATTTATGATTGATATATATATTTTGTGCATGTCATTTTTATGAATTGAATAAAATTTTCCTAGTTGTTCATCGATTTTTGTTTCTGAGCATTCACGCAATTCATTTAAAGTCCCACCCTCCTTTCTTGTAGAGCCACCTTTTGCTGCGATTACAGCTGCAAGTCGCTTGGGGTATGTCTCTATCAGTTTTGCACATCGAGAGACTGAAATTCTTGCCCATTCTTCCTTGCAAAACAGCTCGAGCTCAGTGAGGTTGGATGGAGAGCGTTTGTGAACAGCAGTTTTCAGCTCTTTCCACAGATTCTCGATTGGATACAGGTCTGGACTTTGACTTGGTCATTCTAACACCTGGATACGTTTATTTGTGAACCATTCCTTTGTAGATTTTGCTGTATGTTTGGGATCATTGTCTTGTTGGAAGATAAATCTCCGTCCCAGTTTCAGGTCTTTTGCAGACTCCAACAGGTTTTCATCCAGAATGGTCCTGTATTTGGCTGCATCCATCTTCCCCTCAATTTTAACCATCTTCCCTGTCCCTGCTGAAGAAAAGCAGGCCCAAACCATGATGCTGCCACCACCATGTTTGACAGTGGGGACGGTGTGTTGAGGGTGATGAGCTGTGTTGCTTTTACGCCAAACATATCGTTTTGCATTGTGGCCAAAAAGTTCGATTTTGGTTTCATCGGACCAGAGCACCTTCTTCCACATGTTTGGTGTGTCTCCCAGGTGGCTTGTGGCAAACTTTAGACGAGACTTTTTATGGATATCTTTGAGAAATGGCTTTCTTCTTGCCACTCTTCCATAAAGGCCAGATTTGTGCAGTGTACGACTGATTGTTGTCCTATGGACAGACTCTCCCACCTCAGCTGTAGTTCTCTGCAGTTCATCCAGAGTGATCATGGGCCTCTTGGCTGCATCTCTGATCAGTCTTCTCCTTGTCTGAGCTGAAAGTTTAGAGGGACAGCCAGGTCTTGGTAGATTTGCAGTGATCTGATACTCCTTCCATTTCAAAATGATCGCTTGCACAGTGCTCCTTGGGATGTTTAAAGCTTGGGAAATCTTTTTGTATCCAAATCCAGCTTTAAACTTCTCCACAACAGTATTACGGACCTGCCTGGTGTGTTCCTTGGTCTTCATGATGCTCTCTGTGCTTTCAACAGAACCCTGAGACTATCACAGAGCAGGTGCATTTATACAGAGACTTGATTACACACAGGTGGATTATATTTATCACCATCAGTCATTTAGGACAACATTGGATCATTCAGAGATCCTCGCTGAACTCCTGGAGTGAGTTTGCTGCACTGAAAGTAAAGGGGCCGAATAATTTTGCACGCACCACTTTTCAGTTTTTTATTTACTAAAAAAGTTTAAAATATCCAATAGATTTCGTTCCACTTCACAATTGTGTCCCACTTGTTGGTGATTCTTCACAAAAAATTAAAATTTTATATCTTTATGTTTGAAGCCTGAAATGTGGCAAAAGGTTGAAAAGTTCAAGGGGGCCGAATACTTTTGCAATGCACTGTATTTGTTGGTGCCATTACTTGTTATTTAAACTTACACAATATAACCTTAAAGTGTTACTAAATCCAGGACCCCAAAATCCACTATATCTGGTCTCCCACAGTGTCCAGAACATGGAAATGCAATTATTTTAGTAAATATAAAATGCTAAATACCTTTTCTCATCAGCAGTGTATAGCAGTCTTGTGACATCTGTCAGTGTCCTGCCAAGCACTGGTTAAAGCTTGTAGGAGGAGTTTTCATTCTCCTCTGTCTGCCTATGAGGCTGCAGGACCCTAACCCTATGTCTGGACAGTGCTGTTCGGCCTTGTGCTGATCGAATGCACCCTCCCAAGAAAAAAAACTCTCTAACAATACTCACCAAACTGAGCATGTGCAGAGTTACTCCAAAGGTTCTGTCTTATCAGGAGATGGATTGGGGACAGTGGAAGAATAGGAGGATTAGAGAAGACAGAATCAAACAAACTATTTACACAATGCAGAGAATTAAACCCTTACCTTCCACGGTATAACAAGCATGCTTTACTGCATATACAGACTAATTTACTGTTGTGAATTTACTATCACTGACACCCTGTCTACCCCAGACGCTACAGAAAGTCAACAATTTCTGCACAACTTACACCTACACTCAATAGCACCTTGATCAGCTCTCAATCCCATTTAAATTAAATAAAGTACAGACTGCCATCTCTTCCCTGTCACTCCACAAGGCCCCTGACCCTGATGGGTACAGGAATGAATATTATAAGACTTATGCCTCTCAACTGCCCCCATTTATGTGATGCCTTCAACCACACAGCTATTACTGGAACTATCCCTAGAGAATCTTTAGAAGCCTTAATAGCAACCACCCCCAAACCAGGTAAACCCCCTGATGCCCCTGCCAACTCCTGGCCCATATCTCTTCTCAATACTAACACTAAATTATATGCCAAATTAATAGCAACATCTCACAAATCATCCCAATACTGGTACATGAAGACCAGGTGAGATACATAGCTGGTAGCTGGTAGGCAAGTCTCAGATGGTACCAGTCGGTTCATTGTTTTTTTGCAGTGGACTGAACACTATAGGACACCTTCTGTGCTCTTTTCTCTGGCTGCAGAGAAGTCGTTCAACCAAGTTCATTGGCGGTACTTAACAACTGTGCTAAATTTTGGATTCCAAGGAAATACCCTTAATTCCATTTTCAGTCTGCATTCCAATCCAAGCACCAGAGTATAAACCAATGGAATGATATCTGAATCCTTTAATATCACCAGTGGCACCTGACAGGGATGCCCTCTACCCCCTTTAATATTTGATTTGGTAATGGAACCACTATCCCATACCATTTGAGTTACTGCCTCAATCTCAGGCATTAAGTAGGCGATGTTATGCATAAAATAGTATTATATGAGGACAATGTCATAGTCTCACTTACTGACCCCATCAAGTCCCTACCAGAGTAAATCTTTAATGCTTGGGATTTCCCTACCACAATCAACTAGAGATATGATTACCACAAACACTTCTTTCTCATGGGCTCCTGACTCAACCCTTCATTATCTTGGTATTCAGCAATTTCACCCTTTACATGACTTCTTCACATACACCTACAAGCCCTAATTTCTAAGCTTTCTTGTGTATATCAAGGTCTTCAGCAAACTGCTGTTTCCTGGGCAGGTCGAATGGCCTTAGTAAAAATGTTCAAGCTACCTCATATAATGTACTATACTTATTCAGGTCTGTGCCGATTTTGTCCTAACACCTGGCTAAACTCCAAGCCATAATCAAAACCTACATTTGGAAAAGCAACCGCCCTCAAATCAACTGTGTGCTACTCTGCATGCCAACCAAATTTGCTGACCTATGTATCCCTAATATTGAAGCTTAATATAAAACGGTAATACTGGATCAAGCTAAAACATTGTGGAATCCCTTTCAACAACCAAATTGGCTCCAAATCGAGAGTACAGTCTTAATGATGTCTCCAAAGACGTTACTAGTTTGGAAAGCAATTTATCAAAAATCAAATGGTATCCCAATTGCACCACTTTCCTATCTTCCTCTCACCGCATTGGACCTTCTCATTCCAAATACTCCTTTCATCTCTTGGACTAAAGCTAGCCTCAACAATCTTGGAGCACTCTATACAGATTCGGTTCTCAGATCATTTCAACAATTATGTTGGATGTACCCACTTAACCCCAAACACTTCTACATGTACCTCCAACTTTGTTCTTAACCCATTTGCATTTCTCTCGTAGTACTGTTACCCTGAACTTCATTTCTATACCATAGCAAAACCATTCTACAAAGGAATCTCATTATATATATATACACACACACACAATGTATATACAAGCTCCTACTTAGTCCCCTTATCCACAGACTCTATGAGTCTTTGGGAACGATGGATGAATCATCACAACCTACACCACAGTACAATGGCATTTAGCTCTTAGCTCCACACTTAAGGCTTTGGACTGTATTGCCCATTGGGACGCAGCACATACAATTTTTCATAATTGGTACTTAACCCAAGCCAAACTGGCCCACATGTATACATTAGTTTCTCCTACTTGCTGGAGACAGTGTGGCTATTATGGCTCATTATTCCATATTTGGTGAAGCTGTGTGGTTTAGGGGAAATTCTGGTCAGATGTAACAACCTTCATTTCTTCTACCATATGTCTCACCTTCTCTCCCACTCCTCAGGTGGTCCTACTTAGCATGGACTCTCATCTCTGCCCCCTAGTCTTAATGTCCCTAATGACACATATTTTCATTGCCATTTGTCTAGCCATAGTCAGGAAATGGAAATGTGCTCATTCCCCTACCATAGATGAAGTAGTAAGTATATTGAATGAGATTTGCCTCCTTGAATATGCTTTTGCTAAGGAAAATCTAATGTTGCAAACCTTTACAATTAAATGGAGACTTCTGGCTTCTTCACCCGGAAGGCCCTGGTGAAGTTAAATGACAAACATTTGTAAGAGTTTTCCTATACATTAAAGCAATTGCAAACCATTGGTCTTTTTTTTTCTTACCTGTGCGGTAAAGGCATAATGTGCTAGTATGCATCACTTACCTATAGTTCCAATTTAGTGATGGAAGTTTACTTCTGCTTTAATGTACGATTGAAATCCCATCCATGCTGGGTGGCTACCTGCAACCTCTTCATTTGTTGGTTTTATTCCCAATATCTGATCTGCATATTCTATTATGGGATCTGTTTTCCTCTTATTATCTTGTAAAACAGTTTCACTGGCTCAACATAGCATTTGCTCATGCTCTTTTCTACATGAGCCTACTAGCTAAAGCTAAAGTTCTTAAAACCCTATTGTTGCATATTGACTCTGTAACTATGTATGTGTAGCACCCTCTAGTGTGCTACTAGTGTTAGTGCAGGCAAATTTATGTTATGACTCATGGTTAGATTGTCAGTCTGAAATTGGGTCAGGGTTTACTGCAGGTCAGGCTGGATGACTTATGGGGGCAGGTCTCTGGTACCCCCCTGGATCTGGAAGTGAAGGCCAGGAGGACTGATCTGCATTCTTGAGGGAGCTTGGCCAATCCCCAGGCAGAATGCTCTGGGAGGGTGGCTAGGTCAGCCCTTAAATACGGAGGAGCCATGCCAGTAGGGGAGTCAGGTGGAAAATTGTGTGCTGAGGAGCCTTGGAGGGACCCCTGGGTCTGGGGGGGAAGGGGGGCACTGCCTCCAGGCTGGACTCAGGCTGGCATGGGAAGATCTTGACAGCATTATGGTTTGGAAGAAATCTTGCCCGAAGAACCGCAGGTAGCAAAAGAAGACAGAGTGAGTACATTAGCACACCCAGGGCGTCACAAGGGGAGAGACTGCCACATGAAACAATACCTTTTAGGAGGACAGCTTTGTGCGTAACCCTTCCTATCTGAAGACCTTTGGAGCAGGCAGATGGGCTAGTGGAAAAGCAGCCAGGAGTACTTGTAGTTCCTACAGGCAGTAGAGCTGGGAGCAGTTTCTGCAGAGGAGTTGGAGATACTCCTGTATGCAGCTTACAACACACTGTGCTATTTTCTAAAAGGGACTGAGAGTTCCTAGTCCTTAAGCTGATTTTGTTTTGATCAGCAAAGACTGTTGGAGACCATAAGGGAGAACAGTCCAGGATTTTTGTACATAGGGAGGAAGTTGTTCCCATCTATCGTTTCAGTCAAGTTGGGTATCCCATAATTCCTTTAACCCATCCAAGTTATCACCTCTAATAAAACAACAAAAACAAGCTCAAAGACTGTTTCTTGTGTTTAGATGCGAGTGGAAAATACTTGTTGCCCGGCTGTGCAGGAATTGGGAAATCAGGTTAGTTGCTACATATGTTATCTATTATATGCTGAAAGCTTTTCTCCACCCTGTAATGCTTACAATAATTAATAAAGTCTTAAGTTGGAGAAAACGACTAGGGTTGGCTGCGAGAGCTGCTTTTTCGATTTGGAGCCAAATGGTTAGTTGGGTAGGATTCCACCAGTGTCCTGCTTGATCAAGGATTAATGCCTTGTAGTAAGCTTGTAGGTCAGGAGCTCCCAGTGCGGAGTGCAAGACTGGGGAATGTAGGATGTTGCCTTTTAATCTGGGGCACCTCCCATTCCAGATAAAGGAGGATAGTATAGCCCAAAATTTAGTAAGTTGGGTTTGGAGAAATGGAAGAGGAGGCGTGGCTACCGCGCTGCTGAATGGAAGTCTGATTCGGCAGCTCCTCCGTCACGCCGGGGAATCTATCTAACAGAGGCAGCATACAAAGACATCTCCACCGCGGCTTGCTGCACAAACACCCCTGCACCAGCGGAGATGACCAGGCATTCCAAGGGAGCGGTGGGGACGAGGAAACTTCCACACTTCTTCCCCCCTCATGAGCGGCCGCATACTCAAGATGGCTGCGCCGGCAGCTTGCCTTCCTCATCGAGCGGCTCCTCTCGTTCCGCTCACAGTCCTCCCCAGCCTGGGGCTTCCAAGGCATCGCAACCACGATCGCCAGCGGTGTCCACACCCCTGTCACAGAGCCCTGCTAAGAGCAAGCCACGGCTGTCTGCTGACTCCTCTCCAATTGAGGTAAGTCATAGCTGCAACTCCTCCAATACAACAAGAGACTTAGCTGACACTTTCAACTCCTTCCCAGCAACCAACCAGCCTGTATCAGAGTCCACATTAAAGGACATGCTTGTATCCTTGCGAGCTTCCTTACATACTGATCTTATGGAATGTGTGTCCAACTTTAAATCAGAAGTGCAGGAACTGGGAGGGAGAGTGGATCACATTGAGCACAAGATGGGTGAATTTGCAGTCTCCCATATTACTCTAATTGATGCACATAATGAGCAAGAAGATGAGATGGACAAGCTCAAATCCAAAATCGCAGATTTGGAAGACCACTCGAGGCAGAACAATGTGAAGCTTAGAGACGTGCCCAAGTCCGTCTTAAATGCTCAATTAAACCAGTATGCCTGTGATCCAATTCAAGCTGTCCTGCCATCTACCCCAATATCTGAAATAATCATTGATAGGATCCACCGCCTGCCTAAACCCGCATACCTTTCTGATGATATCCCCCGTGATGTAATCATGAGAGTACACTCCTATCACGTGAAAGACCAATTCACGTCCAACTTCCGCAAAACAAAATATCTGCCCGAACGATTCTTCCATCTCCAAATTTACGCGGATCTTTCTCAATTTACGTTGCAAAAGAGGAAATCACTTGCAACAATTACAATAACACTGCGTAATCATAATATCACATATCGCTGGGGCTACCCCATGAAACTTACCATTACCTACAATGATACCACCTCAGTGATCACAACACTTACTGATGGTCTTGCATTACTCCGCTCATGGGACATTCTACCAGAACAGGAAAATCCACGCAGTTCACCCCCCAAAGGATTGAACAAACATGAGCAATAGCAAGTGGTATCCCACAAACGCAAGCCAAAATCTCAGACAACATGATCACCTTTAACCTCCAGTCTGGCAACAACTACCTTTTCTGACCTCCCCGGTTCGATGGCCCTATAGCCACGATTTTCTCCCTACAAGTAATGTGCTGCATTGCTGCAATCGGATTCCAATGAATTGCTTTTGTTTTTTATTGACTGTTATATGTTTTTTTTTTTTCATTTCTCCCTGACTCCGAATTCTTCTCCTTCTACATCCTATCGGTCCAATGTCTACCAGCAACTACGACTCCCCTCCAGTACCCCACCGGAAGACCTACTAACGCCTGGCCTTGAACCCGCACACCTAACTCTGCTACATCTTCTATTCGCCACTAACGCTCTACCAACCAAAGGTAACAAATACTTGCAACTGTCATACCTTGATGGCCCTTAAAATATCTTCCCTTAATGTATGAGGCCTTAACCACCCTGCTAAGCGAGCATCTCTATGGAGTGAGTCTCTTATGCCGCGTACACACGGTCGGACTTTCCGGCATACTTGGTCCGGCGGACCAGAGTGTGCCGGACAATCCGCCCGTGTGTGGGCGCCGGCGGACTTTTCCGGCGGACTTCTTCCGAAAAGCCCGCCGGACCTAGATTTGAAGCAAGTTTTAAATCTTTCCGTCGGACTCAGTTTCGGGCGGAAAGTCCGCTCGTGTGTGTGCTGGTCCGACGGAAAGGCCGCTCGTGTGTAGGCTGGTCCGACGGACCAGATACGACGCGAGGGCAGGGTATTGCATCTCGCGCTTGCTGCAATAGGAAAAACAAATTTTCCTATTGCGGCGAGCGCGGGGCATACCAGGCCCTTAGGTCTGGTATGGATTATAAAGGGAACCCCGCTACGCCGAAAAAACGGCGTGGGGTCCCCCCTAAAATCCATACCAGACCCCGATCCGAGCACGCAGCCTGGCCGGTCAGGAAAGGGGGTGGGGACGAGCGAGCGCCCCCCCCCCCTCCTGAACCGTACCAGGCCGCATGCCCTCAACATGGGGGGTGGGTGCTTTGGGGGAGGGGGGCGCCTTACGGTGCCCCCCCACCACAAAGCACCTTGTCCCCATGTTGATGAGGCCTCTTCCCGACAACCCTGGCCGTTGGTTGTCGGGGTCTGCGGGCGGGGGCTTATCGGAATCTGGGAGCCCCCTTTAATAAGGGGGCCCCCAGATCCCGGCCCCCCACCCTATGTAAATGAGTATGGGGTACATGGTACCCCTACCCATTTACCTAGGAAAAAAGTGTAAGTAATAAAACACACTACACAGGTTTTTAAAATATTTTATTAAACAGCTCCGGGGGTGGGGATCTTCCTCCGGCTTCGGGGGTCTTCTTCCGGCTTCGGGGGTCCCTCCGCTTCATCTTCTCCCGGCGTCCGGTTGGTTCTTCTCCGCGTGTTCCAGTTCTTCGGCCGGCTCCTCTGCTGTGTTCAGGTAGCTCTCTTGCCAGCAGAGGTCCGGACTTCTGAGCTGCTGGGCTTCTTCTCTTCTCTTCTCTTCCCCCAGATGTTGACACGACGCTCTCTCCGGCTGGACTGGTCTCCGAGGGCTGCGTTGTGACTTATATAGGCGGAGACCCCGCCCCCATATGATGTCACAGTCCCTGGGCATGCTGGGACTGTGACGTTTTAGGGGGCGTGGTCGACTTGTTTTATTACTGGTCGTGGTGGGTCGTGGGTCGTGGGTCGTGGGCGTGGTCGTGTGTTTTATTACTTACAATTTTTCCCTAGGTGAAGGGGTAGGGGGACCATGTACCCCATACTCATTCACATAGGGTGGGGGGCCGGGATCTGGGGGCCCCCTTATTAAAGGGGGCTCCCAGATTCCGATAAGCCCCCCGCCCGCAGACCCCGACAACCAACGGCCAGGGTTGTCGGGAAGAGGCCCTTGTCCTCATCAACATGGGGACAAGGTGCTTTGAGGTGGGGGGGGCCCGCAGGGCGCCCCCCTCCCCAAAGCACCCACCCCCCCATGTTGAGAGCATGCGGCCTGGTACGGTTCAGGAGGGGGGGGGGCGCTCGCTCGTCCCCATCCCCTTTCCTGACCGGCCAGGCTGCGTGCTCGGATCTGGGTCTGGTATGGATTTCAGGGGGGACCCCACGCCGTTTTTTCGGCGTAGGGGCTTCCCTTTATAATCCATACCAGACCTAAGGGCCTGGTATGCCCCGCAACGGGGCTCGCAAGGTGTCAATCTAGCCGATAAAAGCGGCAAGATTGACATCCTTTGCTAGTCCCGTCGCACCTGAGTCACGTTCAAAATGAACGGACTTGGCTGTGTGTGGGCAAGTCCGTTCATTCTGAAAGTCCGCCGGAACTCCGGCGAAAGTCCGTCGGAAAGACGGGCGGACTTAGCCCGCCGGAAAGTCCCGGCGTGTGTGGGCAAGTCCGTCCGTTTTAAAGTCCGGCGCACCTGGCGGACAAAGTCCGTCGGAAAGTGTGCCGGACCAAGTATGCCGGAAAGTCCGACCGTGTGTACGCGGCATTAGGTTGGACTGTGACCTTATATGTGTTCAGGAGATGCATTTCCAATCCTCAGTACCATCTTCTTTTCACCACAAGCAATTTCCTCATGTCTTCGCTGCCTCTGCTCCCCAGAAAAAGAAGGGAGTTCTCATTGCAGTCAAAAACACAGTAGCTTTCTCCCTACATGAATCCATATGGGACCCGAAAGGCAGATACCTGATCCTCAGATGTGACATAAATAACAGACCATTCACTGTAGTGAACGTTTATGCACCCAATTCACATCAAATCCGCTTCACTCACAAACTGTTTCGCAAACTCTCAAAAATAAAATGCGGATCACTGGTAATCTGCGGAGATTTTAATCTCACTGCAAATCCTCATCTGGATCTATCCTCTAAACCTAAGAGACTTTCTCTAGCCCTCTAACCGATATTTCACAGAGAAGATGTGTATGACACTTGGAGGTGTCAACATGCAGAAGAGCGGGACTATACTTTTCATTCTTTATCCCATAACTCATATTCAAGAATCGATATGATATTAGTAGATAAGGTACTGTTGCAAGCTGTGTCCTCCTCCACTATACATGATATTTCATGGTCAGACCATGCCCGTCTCTATATCTATAGTGGAGGGGCACACACCAAACCCTGCTTATATTTGGAGAGTCAACTCCCAGGTTCTCAATTCACCCCAAAACACTAGTATCATCTCTAAACACCTTCGGGAATATTTTCAGATGAACTTGGACACTGTATCAAATCCCTTTACTGTATGGTGTGCTCATAAGGCCTTCATTAGGGGTATTTTAATACAATTATGCTCTCGTATTAAGAGGCAGAGGTCGTCGCAGCTTGAAAAATTACTAGGAGAAATTTGGATCCTTGAGTCCACTAACAAAAAGAACCCATCCCAATCTACATGTGCGACTCTACCCAAACTACGTACAGATCTACGATCTTTACTTATAGAACGGCACGATAAATACATTAGAGCTCTTATAGGGCGTACACACGGTCGGACTTTGTTCGGACATTCCGAAAACAAAATCCTAGGATTTTTTCCGACGGATGTTGGCTCAAACTTGTCTTGCATACACACGGTCACACAAAGTTGTCGGAAAATCCGATCATTCTGAATGCGGTGACGTAAAACACGTATGTCGGGACTATAAATGGGGCAGTGGCCAATAGCTTTCATCTCTTTATTTATTCTGAGTAGGGATGAGCCGAACACCCCCCGGTTCGGTTTGCACCAGAACCCGCGAACGGACCGAAAGTTCGCACGAACGTTAGAACCCCATTGACGTCTATGGGACTCGAACGTTCGAAATCAAAAGTGCTCATTTTAAAGGCTAATTTGCATGGTATTGTCCGAAAAAGGGTTTGGGGACCCGGGTCCTACCCCAGGGGACATGTATCAATGCAAAAAAAACTTTTAAAAACGGCCGTTTTTTCGGGAGCAGTGATTTTAATGATGCTTAAAGTAAAAAAAAAAAAGTGAAATATTCCTTTAAATATCGTACCTGGGGGGTGTCTATAGTATGCCTGTAAAGTGACGCGTGTTTCCCGTGTTTAGAACAGTCCCTGCACCAAATGTCATTTTTAAAGGATAAAATCTCATTTAAAACTGCTTGCGGGTTTAATGTCATGTCGGGTCATGGCAATATGGATGAAAATCAGTGAGACAAACGGCATGGGTACCCCCCAGTCCATTACCAGGCCCTTTGGGTCTTGTATGGATATTAAGGGGAACCCCGCACCCAAATTAAAATAAGGAAAGGTGTGGGGCCACCAGGCCCTATATACTCTGAACAGCAGTATACAGGCGGTGCAAACAAGACAGGGACTGTAGGTTTGTTGTTAAGTAGAATCTCTTTGTAATTTTGAACATTTTTAATGTGTTTAGCTCCAGCCAAAAAATCTTTTTTAAGCTTTTTGGAAAACATAGGGAAGGGTTATCACCCCTGTGACATTTGTTTTGCTGTCTTTCCTCCTCTTCAGACGATTTCACCTCACTTTTTTGTCACAATGAAAAATGTTTTTTGAAAATTTGGGTTTTTTTGTGGAACAAGGATTGGAAAGCATCAGTGGAAAGGAGAAATTGTTTTCCCATATTAACTCTTACAGGAGAGAATTTCCCTTCCTAGGGGTAGATTTCATCTCACTTCCTGTTGTCTCCTTCCGTTTGCAAGTAGGAGTCGTTTATAAGTTAGATGTTTGAAAGTAGGGTCCTGCCCTATATACTCAGCAGAAATTTGGGCCTTAGGTGTTGCTGTGGCCACAACACTGTAAGCCCTCACAGGGCCCTGCTGTGAAATATTAGATCAAGAATTGTAATTACATGCCCCTGTTGAACAGGAGCTGAAAAATTAGGCCTTAGGCACTGGTGCTGGTGCCACAACACTGCAACCCCTCACAGACACTCTAGTTGGAACGCAGGAACGAGCCCTGCTGCAAAGTATTGCATCAAAAATTGTAATTACACGCCCCTGTTAGACAGGGGCAGAAAAATTGGGCCTTAGGCACTGGTGCTGGTGCCACAACACTGCAACCCCTCACAGACACTCTAGTTGGAATGCAGGAACGAGCCCTGCTGCAAAGTATTACATCAAAAATTGTAATTACACGCCCCTGTTAAACAGGGGCTGAAAAATTGTGCCTTAGGCACTGGTGGTGGCGCCCAGAACCAAAAATGTTCTTACAAGCTATCAGCGTGATGATTGAGGAGGAAGAGGATAATTACTCAGGGATAGTCACTCAGCATCAGCATAGGCAGTCTTTGAAGGGATCTGAAAAAAAATATTCAGTTACATCAGCATCAGGTGCTTGGTAGCTGGTGGTGATCCAAGACTGATTCATTTTTATGAAGGTCAGCCGATCGACCGAGTCGGTGGACAGACGCACCCTGTGATCGGTTACCACGCCTCCAGCAGCACTGAATGTGCGTTCCGAAAGAACGCTGGATGCAGGACAGGCCAGTAGCTCAATTGCATACTGTGCAAGCTCTGGCCAGTGATCCATCCTCAAGACCCAGTAACCCAGAGGATTTTCGGTGGGAAAGGTGTCCAAGTCTGATCTTGCCCCTAGGTATTCCTGCACCATGTAAAACAGACGCTGGCGATGGTTGCTGGAACCGATCATACCTTGGGGCTGCGGACCAAAAAATTGTCTGAACGCATCGGTCAGACGGCCACCTTCTCCACCGCTCCTTCTTTGACTGACCGAAGCCTCAGCAACACGTTGTCCAGAAACAGGAGTTGTAACCTCCCAGTCTCTGGGAACGCGTTGCACAGACCTTTCTGCAAGGCCTCCCGAAGATGTTTCATCCTCTGCTCCCTCTGCGATGGCAAGATAAGGTCCGCAACCTTACCCTTGTAACGTGGATCAAGGAGGGTTGCCAGCCAGTATTGGTCCTTCTCCTTGATACCACGAATACGAGGATCCTTACGCAGGCTTTGCAGGATCAGGGAGGCCATGCAGCGTAGGTTTGCTGAGGCATTCGGTCCGGAGTCCTCTGGGTCACTAAGGACAACAACGTCCGCAGCCACCTCCTCCCAGCCACGTACAAGTCCATGTGTTCCTTGGGACTGATCCCTTAAAGACTGCTGCTGATGCTGAGTGCCAGGCTCCACCTCCATACTGACACAATCTTCCTCCTCCTCCTCCTCCTCCTCCTCTTCCTGTGTGATCGGCGGGCACGCAGGAACACTGTCTGGATAAAGGGGGCCTTGAGAGCTAAGGAAGTCCTCCTCTTCCTGCCTCTGTTCTGCCTCAAGTGCCCTGTCCATTATTCCATGCAGCGTGTGCTCCAACAGGTGGACAAGGGGGACAGTGTCACTGATGCATGCACTGTCAGTGCTCACCATCCTCGTGGCCTCCTCGAATGGTGACAGGACAGTGCATGCATCCCTGATCATGGCCCACTGGCGTGGGGAAAAAAAACCAAGCTCCCCTGACCCTGTCCTGGTGCCATAGTCGCACAGGTACTCATTGATGGCCCTCTGCTGCGTGTGCAGCCGCTGCAGCATGGCCAACGTTGAGTTCCACCTGGTGGGCATGTCACAGATTAGGCGGTTCTTGGGCAGGTTAAACTCCTTTTGGAGGTCCGTCAGCCGAGCACTGGCATTATATGACCGGCGGAAATGCACACAGACTTTCCTGGCCTGCCTCAGGACATCCTGTAAGCCCGGGTACCTGCCCAAGAACCGCTGCACCACCAAGTTAAGGACGTGAGCCAAACAGGGCACATGGGTCAGTTGTCCCTGTCGGAGGGCAGAGAGGAGGTTGGTGCCATTGTCGCAAACCACCATTCCTGCCTTAAGTTGGCGTGGCGTCAACCACCTCTGAACCTGCCCCTGCAGAGCTGACAGAACCTCTGCCCCAGTGTGGCTCCTGTCCCCCAAGCACACCAGCTCAAGCACCGCATGGCATCTTTTGGCCTACGTACTTGCGTAGCCCCTTGAACGCCTACGGAGCACCGCTGGTTCCGAGGAAGAGGCCATGGAGGAAGAAGAAGAGGAGGGGGTGGAGGAGAGAGGTGTGTCACAATCAGCATTTTGGAGGCGTGGTGGCGGAACAACCTCCAACACTACTGCACCTTGTCCTGCATCCTTCCCAGCTGCCAGCAGAGTCACCCAATGTGCCGTGAAACTAAGGTAACGTCCCTGTCCATGCCTGCTGGACCATGAGTCAGCGGTAATATGCACCTTACCGCTGACCGCCCTGTGCAGCGAGGCATGGACATTGCCTTCCACATGCCGGTAGAGAGCCGGAATCGCCTTCCGTGAGAAAAAGTGGCGTTTGGGTACCTGCCACTGAGGAACCGCACATTCCACAAACTCACGGAAGGGGGCAGAGTCTACCAACTGAAAAGGCAGCAGTTGAAGTGCTAGCAATTTTGCCAAGCTAGCATTCAACCGCTGGGCATGTGGATGGCTGGGAGCAAACTTCTTTCGGCGGTGCAGCAGCTGGGGCAGGGAAATTTGCTTGGTACAATCTGACGTCGGTGTACCAAAAGCAGATTGCCCACAAGTACTTGGCTGTGACACACCTAATTCTACACCTTCATTCCTCTCACTGCAGGTCTCAGAGAGGACTGAAGGATTAGTGGGGTTGGAAATCTCAGCTGATGAGGAGCAAGGAGAGATCCTCTTTGTTCTTTGGTGTGGGTCTTTTAGATATGCTTGCCAACGAACTGCATGGCAGGTCAACATATGTCTGGTCAAGCATGTGGTACCCAAGCGGGAGATGTTTTGGCCACGCGAGATACGCTTGAGACATATGTTGCAAATAGCAGCGGTGCGATCTGATGCACTCGTCTCAAAAAAGGCCCACACCAAAGAACTTTTTGAATAACGCGCAGAGACTGCAGCGCCCTGCACATGTGGAGCTTTGGGGTGTGATGCAGTCAATGTGCTGCCCTTAGGCTTGCCCCTGGAGGGCATCCTGCCTCGTTGGTGATGTGCCGCCTCCTCCTCCTCCTCCTCCTCCTCCTCCTCTCTCCTATCAGGCACCCACGTTGAGTCAGTGACCTCATCATCCCCTCCCTCCTCATCACTGGAGCAAACCTGGCAGTATGCTGCAGCAGGGGGAGCATGACTGCCAGATTGCTGTCCTTCTTGGGCACCCCCTCTGTCCGTGCTCATGTTACTGCCTTCATCGAGCTCAGTATCATCATCAGAGCCTTCCAAACGCTGGGCATCCTCCTGGAGCATGTACCCAACACTGTGGTCAAACAGTTCGAGGGAATCCTCAGGAGGACATGGTGGAGCTAGGGAAGGAGTCACTGATGACATTGAGCTGAGGGAAGAGGCCGCTGCTTTGCCAGACAAAGCACCCTGGGCATGGGTGAGAGAGGATGAGGAGGATGAGGACGGCTTGGTCATCCACTCGACCAAGTCTTCCGCATGTTGCGGCTCAACACGGCCAGCTGCCGAAAAAAAGGCCAAGCGTGTCCCATGGCCACGTGCTGATGAGGATGCACCGTCTCCACGACCAGCACTAGACACAGAGCCTGCTTGCCCTCTCTTATTGGCTTGTGACTGTCTGCCTCTCCTTCTTGGCCTTCCAGACATACTAATGGCCTGTAGCTGCACTAAGCTGGGATAGAACACCTGTAATTTTCTTCAGGTAGCTTTATATACTGTAACCAGACAAGCCTGCCTGTCAGTAGGAAGATAACAGGAACGGATCTAGCTGAACACTGTGAGCAGGACGCACTGCACTAAATGTAAATAGCAGGAACAGATCTAGCTGAACACTGTGAGCAGGACGCACTGCACTAAATGTAAATAGCAGGAACAGATCTAGCTGAACACTGTGAGCAGGACGCACTGCACTAAATGTAAATAGCAGGAACGGATCTAGCTGAACACTGTGAGCAGGACGCACTGACTGCACTAAATGTAAATAGCAGGAACGGATCTAGCTGAACACTGTGAGCAGGACGCACTGCACTAAATGTAAATAGCAGGAACGGATCTAGCTGAACACTGTGAGCAGGACGCACTGCACTAAATGTAAATAGCAGGAACGGATCTAGCTGAACACTGTGAGCAGGACGCACTGACTGCACTAAATGTAAATAGCAGGAACAGATCTAGCTGAACACTGTGAGCAGGACGCACTGCACTAAATGTAAATAGCAGGAACGGATCTAGCTGAACACTGTGAGCAGGACGCACTGCACTAAATGTAAATAGCAGGAACGGATCTAGCTGAACACTGTGAGCAGGACGCACTGACTGCACTAAATGTAAATAGCAGGAACGGATCTAGCTGAACACTGTGAGCAGGACGCAGTGCACTAAATGTAAATAGCAGGAACGGATCTAGCTGAACACTGTGAGCAGGACGCACTGCACTAAATGCAAATAGCAGGAACGGATCTAGCTGAACACTGTGAGCAGGACGCACTGACTGCACTAAATGTAAATAGCAGGAACAGATCTAGCTGAACACTGTGAGCAGGACGCACTGCACTAAATGTAAATAGCAGGAACGGATCTAGCTGAACACTGTGAGCAGGACGCACTGCACTAAATGTAAATAGCAGGAACGGATCTAGCTGAACACTGTGAGCAGGATGCACTGACTGCACTAAATGTAAATAGCAGGAACGGATCTAGCTGAACACTGTGAGCAGGACGCACTGCACTAAATGTAAATAGCAGGAACGGATCTATCTGAACACTGTGAGCAGGACGCACTGACTGCACTAAATGTAAATAGCAGGAACAGATCTAGCTGAACACTGTGAGCAGGACGCACTGCACTAAATGTAAATAGCAGGAACGGATCTAGCTGAACACTGTGAGCAGGACGCACTGACTGCACTAAATGTAAATAGCAGGAACGGATCTAGCTGAACACTGTGAGCAGGACGCACTGCACTAAATGTAAATAGCAGGAACGGATCTAGCTGAACACTGTGAGCAGGACGCACTGACTGCACTAAATGTAAATAGCAGGAACAGATCTAGCTGAACACTGTGAGCAGGACGCACTGCACTAAATGTAAATAGCAGGAACGGATCTAGCTGAACACTGTGAGCAGGACGCACTGCACTAAATGTAAATAGCAGGAACGGATCTAGCTGAACACTGTGAGCAGGACGCACTGACTGCACTAAATGTAAATAGCAGGAACGGATCTAGCTGAACACTGAGCAGGACGCAGTGCACTAAATGTAAATAGCAGGAACGGATCTAGCTGAACACTGTGAGCAGGACGCACTGCACTAAATGTAAATAGCAGGAACGGATCTAGCTGAACACTGTGAGCAGGACGCACTGACTGCACTAAATGTAAATAGCAGGAACAGATCTAGCTGAACACTGTGAGCAGGACGCACTGCACTAAATGTAAATAGCAGGAACGGATCTAGCTGAACACTGTGAGCAGGACGCACTGCACTAAATGTAAATAGCAGGAACGGATCTAGCTGAACACTGTGAGCAGGACGCACTGACTGCACTAAATGTAAATAGCAGGAACGGATCTAGCTGAACACTGTGAGCAGGACGCACTGCACTAAATGTAAATAGCAGGAACGGATCTAGCTGAACACTGTGAGCAGGACGCACTGACTGCACTAAATGTAAATAGCAGGAACAGATCTAGCTGAACACTGAGAGCAGGACGCACTGCACTAAATGTAAATAGCAGGAACGGATCTAGCTGAACACTGTGAGCAGGACGCACTGACTGCACTAAATGTAAATAGCAGGAACAGATCTAGCTGAACACTGTGAGCAGGACGCACTGCACTAAATGTAAATAGCAGGAACAGATCTAGCTGAACACTGTGAGCAGGACGCACTGCACTAAATGTAAATAGCAGGAACGGATCTAGCTGAACACTGTGAGCAGGACACACTGCACTAAATGTAAATAGCAGGAACGGATCTAGCTGAACACTGTGAGCAGGACGCACTGACTGCACTAAATGTAAATAGCAGGAACGGATCTAGCTGAACACTGTGAGCAGGACGCACTGCACTAAATGTAAATAGCAGGAACGGATCTAGCTGAACACTGTGAGCAGGACGCACTGACTGCACTAAATGTAAATAGCAGGAACGGATCTAGCTGAACACTGTGAGCAGGACGCACTGCACTAAATGTAAATAGCAGGAACGGATCTAGCTGAACACTGTGAGCAGGACGCACTGCACCAAATGTAAATAGTCTAGATAGAAGATAACAGGAACGGATCTAGCTAAACTGAATACAGTGTATATATATATATGCAACACCTGGGATGCATATATATACAAAATACACTGTAAGTGCAGCTAACTGACTGACTGTTCTGCCTAATCTATCTAACTCAAATCAAATGACACTGTCTGTCTCTCTCTCTAGCTCTCAGCACACCGGAACACACTACACAGGGCCGCCGTGCAGGTGGCCTTATATAGTGTGGGGCGTGTACTAAATCCCCTGAGCCATAATTGGCCAAAGCCACCCTGGCTTTGGCCAATTACAGCTCTCTCTACTGACGGCGCTGTGATTGGCCAAGCATGCGGGTCATAGTGCATGCTTGGCCAATCATCAGCCAGCAATGCACTGCGATGCCGCAGTGAATTATGGGCCGTGACGCGCCACACGAATTTGGCGCGAACGGCCCATAACGTTCGCAATTCGACGGACGGTCGAACAGCCGATGTTCGAGTCGAACATGGGTTCGACTCGAACACGAAGCTCATCCCTAATTCTGAGCATGCGTGGCACTTTGTCCATCGGATTTGTGTACACACGATCGAAATTTCCGGATTTTGTTGTCGGAAAATTGTATCTCCTGCTCTCCAACTTTGTGTCGGAAAATCCAATGGAAAATGCCCGATGGAGCCCACACACGGTCGGAATTTCCGACAACACGCTCCGATCGGACATTTTCCATCTGAAAATCCGACCGTGTGTACGGGGCATTAGACTAATGCAGTATTCCTCTGGGAATAAAGCAGGTAAATTCCTAGCAAATCATTTCAAAGCCAAAAAACTCCAATCGAAAATAGAATATTTGTTAGACTGAACCTCCAAGAATAAAATTGTTAACCCACAGAGAATTGCTGATACCTTAGCCTCCTATTATGGTTCCCTGTATAACCTGAAGGATGACCCTGACACCCCCCAACCACGAGGCCCGGATATTGAATAATTTCTCACCTCCCTTCATCTACCTACTCTTACTACTACTCAACTCCAAATGCTTAATGCTCCTATAACACCCCACGAAATCAACAAAGCTATTAAGTCCCTTCCTTTGGGGAAATCCCCAGGCCCCGATGGAATAACAAAGGACTACTATAAATGCTTCATGGAAACCCTCACCCCATCCCTTTCCTCAGTGTTCGCGGCTGCGATGACCTCTGCCTCATTTCCTTCTGAGATGCTACAGGCATATATAGTTACCATACCCAAAGCAGGGAAAGACCCTACATCACCAACTAACTACAGGCCAATATCTCTTTTGAATACAGATGTTAAACTGTATGTGAAAATTCTTGCTCAGACACTAACCCCTATTTTACCAGATCTGATCAAACCGGATCAGACAGGCTTTATGCACAGACGACAGGCATCAGACGCTACAAGGAGGGTCTTGGGCATTGTAATCAGGCTGGGACCGGTCAGGTGCCTTCTCTGCTGTTATCTTTGGATGCGGAGAAGACATTCGACCGTATCCATTGGCAATACATGCACAAGATGCTCCAAAAATTTGGGTTCATGGGACCTATACTATCCGCAATTTTGGCATTGTATTCTACACCATCTGCCAGAGTATATACCTCCAATATGCTATCCCACCCCTTTCTGATCACAAACGGGACCAGACAGGGATGCCCTCTATCTCCCTCCATTTTTAATCTACTAATTGAGCCATTAGCAGAAGCTATCAGAACTTCCCCACAAATCAATGGGTTTAAATCTCACCAACAAACTCACAACATTAATTTATTCGCAGACGACATTATTATCTTCCTGACGAATCCGGAACCCTCCCTCGCAGCGACTCACAATATTCTCACAACATTTAGCAAGCTATCCTATTACAAGGTTAATTTTACTAAATCCTTGCTGTTGGATATTGGTATTGACTCTGACTTACAAACCAAACTCCAAGTTCTTACCCTTACATGTGGAGCACCGATGACATACCTTACTTGGGAATACAAGTGGTATCTGACATCACAAAACTAGCTGATGCCAACTACCTCCCTCTTATTGCCAAAATATCGAAGGCCGCACACAATATGTCCAAATATGAGCTTTCCTGGTTGGGACGTCTTGCCTCTTTCAAGATGATACTACTCCCACAGATACTGTATCTCTTCAGGACGCTCCCCATACCCGTAAAAAAAGCGCATATGCTAACACTTAACAAAGTACTTCGAAAATTTGTATGGAAAGATATGAAGCTCCGTAGCTCCCATACTTTGCTTCTTAACCACTTCAAGACTAGCCTCATTTTGGATTTTAGGTGTTTACAAGTTTAAAACAGGTTTTTTTGCTAGAAAATTACTTAGAACCCCCAAACATTATATATTGTTTTTTTTCTAACATCCTAGAGAATACAATAGCGGTCATTGCAATACTTTTTTTTGCACCGTATTTGCGCAGCGGTCTTCTAAGCGCACTTTTTTTGGAAAAAATTCACTTTTTTGAAAAAAAAAAATAAGACAACAGTAAAGTTAGCCCAATTTTTTTTTATATTGTGAAATATAATGTTACACCAAGTAAATTGATACCCAACATGTCACGCTTCAAAATTGCGCCCGCTCGTGGAATAGCGTCAAACTTTTACCCTTAAAAATCTCCATAGGCGACGTTTAAAAAATTCTACAGATTGCATGTTTTGCGTTACAGAGGAGGTCTAGGGCTAGAATTATTGCTCTCACTCTACCGGTCGCGGCAATACCTCACATGTGTGGTTTGACCACCGTTTTCATATGCGGGCGCTACTCACGTATGCGTACGCTTCTGCGTGCGAGCTCGTCGGGACGGAGCGCTTTAAAAATTTTTTTTTTTTTTTTATTATTTATTTTATTTTATTTTATTTATTTTTTCACTGTTTTTAAAAAAAAAAATTTGGATCACTTTTATTCCTATTACAAGGAATGTAAACATCCCTTGTAATAGAAAAAAGCATGAAAGGTCCTCTTAAATATGAGATCTGGGGTCAAAAAGTCCTCAGATCTCATATTTAGACTAAAATGCAAAAAAAAAAAAAAAAAAAAAGTCGTTTAAAAAAATGACACTAAAAAAATTTGTGCCTTTTAAGAGAGTGGGCGGAGCCGTCGTAATGACGTCGCTCCGGCCGTCACATGGTATGGAGACGGGTAGGCGCCATCTTGGCCTCACTTCTCTCCATACCTCAGCAGGGAAAGGACCCGATCGCCTCCGCCGCTACCGACGGCTCCGGTAAGCGGCGGAGGGTGCGGGAGAGTGGCGGGAGGGGGGGTGGCACCTCTCCCGCCGCCGATAACGGTGATCTCGCAGCGAACCCACCGCAGAGACCACCATTATCGTGTACAGAATCGCTCACTGAAAAGATGGATATCTCGGTTGTGGCAGCAGCTGCTGCCGTTACCGAGATATCCATCTTCAAAAAAATGACGTATATATACAGTGAGCGGGGCTGAAGTGGTTAAACATAAAAACGCAGGCGGTATGAGTATGACAGACCTCCTGGACTATTGGGTCGCTACCTGACTGTCACAACTACGTAGTTGGTTCAACCCCTCCCCAGATAAACTCTGGATAGATATTGAACAAAATGCCAGCCCTGCACCTTCACTCAATGCCCTACTTTTGGTTGATATCTGTAAACCCTGGCCATTAAAAAACCTTCCTCTCAGAGGCGCATGCGCGGCAGCTTCTAAGATGGCCGCGAGTCACTGAAGCTCCGCTCCACCACGGCCCTACGGAGCTCACCGGAGCGAGCAGAGCGGACTCTAAAAAGGCCAAACGGGCTCACAGTGTGGGGGAGACCTCCCGGAATCAGGGGAGCAGAAGGGCGCACGTCCGCAGAAGCCTAATCGGCCAGATGACTGCGGCGCCCGGCCCAGTCAGTTATGCCAAGATGGCGGCGGCAGCTCGAGGCAGACACAGCACGGGGGGAGAAGAGGACTCAATCGCAGACCAGGAAGTTCGGTCCCCGCAGTCTCCAGGTACCGATTTCCCCCCTCTGCACATGGGAACATCTCCCACTTCCACAGAATCCCTGCTAGGCAGGTTGCAGGATGGCCCCCCCTCCACCCCTATGCTGGACCCACACACGGGCATGCTACTGTCCCACACAGAGGTCTCTAATAGCTCCCCTGTCCCCACGGACTTTCCTTCAATGATGGAGGCTTTCTCCCACCTGCTTTCCCAGAGCCTGGCCAGAAATGCTGATCACATCACCTCCTCCATACATGCTGATCTGCAGCAACTAGGACAGCGTATGGATTTCATTGAAAAGAGAGCTGATCAAGCTGCAGCACGTATAAATCAAAACACAGATAGAATTCAGGATATACAAGAACAACTGGACACTGCTCTTGCTAAAATTGACGACCTCGAAAATCACTCAAGACGCTACAATTTTAGGATTCGTGGCCTGCCTGAGACTGAGAAGGATGTCAGTGCGGCAGTAAAAACCCTGCTAAAGGATCTCATCCCAGATATAGCTGAGCATCGCACAGAATTGGATAGAGCGCACAGAGCTCTGCAACCGCCCCGAGCAGACGGTCTTCCAAGAGACATTATTGTGAAACCCCACTATTTTGCCATAAAGGAGGAAATTATGAGGAGAGCTAGGGGAACACAAAATCTACAATTACTGGGCCACAAAATTCAAATTTTCGCCGACCTTTCACCCTACACAGTCCAGAAGAGACGTTCTTTGAAACCGTTATTACACCTGCTTACAGAAAGAGCCATAACGTACAGATGGGCATTTCCCCTGAGGCTGAACTTCTCATACAGAAATAAGCATTATGGCTTTTCATCGCTCGCTGAAGGAGAAAGGTTATTCCAGCATCTGGGACTACTTCCACAGGGTCCGAATCCTACACCGGAAGGAAGAAGCACCCCGTCATCAGTCAAGCGTCCGCCGCCGGCAAGCCCTCTGCAACCCAAATGGTTAAAGCAGAACTCTAAACGCTCCAAAGAAAGCATCCCACCCTGACGTTTTTGGATTCCTAGGGACACTGCTGCAGTCCCGGGTGTACACTTCTTCTTTGATTCACAGGTCCACAAGAACAACTTCTTCAGCCCCGCCTTTTAGGAATCGAATGCAGCACAGTCTACCTTGACTGGGGACAGACAGGAGGCTCCAGCAGTGTAGATCTGGAGTCTCACATTTACATAGGGGTAGCAGCGGCTGAAGGGGGAGGGGAGGGGGGAGGGTCAGATCTTACTGTGACTTCTACAGGGATTGGGCTGAGGCTGAGGGGAATAGGCATATGTCTGAATTTACTATGTTGTTACTGATTATGGGTATTGACTTCTATCCTAACATACATGCACGGAGGAAGTCTGAGGGTTTCATACCATCAAGGTGATGGTCACTGTTGGGAAGGAAACTCCGTGGATGGGGGTAGGTCTGTGTGGGGAATTTGGATGGGGGGTTGACCTCCCCCCCTGGCCTCGCCTGGTATGGGACGGGGCCTGGAGGGGGAGGATCTCCCTCACAGAGAGCAGGCGGGGAGGTGGGTTTAAGTTTCAGAGGTTATGTTTGAGGTTTTGAAGACAGTTAGACCGGTTATGGTCTCAGTCCGCAAGTTCACTTTAAATGGTTATGTATCTCAGGTGATGGGGCCGTGGTGGCTTCAATGCGCTCCTTGGGATTACCGGAGAGACATTTGTACTCCGGTTCTCAGGACTAACTTCTCCACTAGTGAGGGGATAGCTCTAACGGGTTAAGAGGCTCAGAATGCCTGGTGCATTCTGCCTCGGGAATGGGGGGGAGTCTGGGGACTCCCAAACTAACTTCTTAGATATTGATCTCGCATCACTTGATTTGAGTGATAAAATATTTCCTAATGTACTGATCACTATTCTTCTTTTTCTCTTTTTCATTTCTTTCTTCTACTTCCTGTTTTATATTCCTCCGATTGAGTACAGGTCTCGGATCCGCAGATGGTCTCTCCTCCCAGGTCTCGTATTGGCCCGAATCACTGGCTCATCACCGCGTAAAACAGATCCTCCCGACCAACTAGGTAAGACTCACCACACCATCATAGCACCACAAGGTACACCACATGATTGATCAGGTTATGGTTAGCTCATCCCTTAGGATTGTTTCTAATAACACTCAGGGGTTAAATTCTCCCATTAAGCGTAGGAAGACATTTCAACTTTTTAAATCCATGCATGCTGATATACTATTCTTACAAGAAACACACTTCCCCATATCATATCAACCAAAATTTTTACATCACCATTATCCCCAATTTTTTTTATCTTCAGCTCCTAACAAAACAAAGGGAGTAGCAATATGTTTCGCTAAACACATTAACATTTCCCAGTCGGAAGTGATCGCTGATCCACAGGGTCGTTACATCCTAGTTGCGGGACATATAGACGGGGAATTATATACATTTATATCGTACTACGCCCCAAACAAGGGACAGAAATTTTTTTTTGAAACAGTGATGATCAAGCTATGACCTCATATGAAAGGCTCTGTCTTTCTCGGAGGCGATACGAACGTGGCTTTTGACTTCTCAATGGGAATATCTGGCTCTGGTAAGCCTGAACCCAAACGTCCCTCTAGGCAAAGTGTTCACATAGCTGAAATGTTACAGGAGGAGGGATTCATCGATATCTGGAGGGAAACTAACCCTCACGTTAGGGATTACACACATTATTCTGCACCCCACAGATCACACGCCAGGATTGACCATATTTTTACACGCTCATATTCGATTCCATTGATACTGAAATCCAAGATTGTAGACTCGCCAATATCGGACCACTCGATGGTCACAGTAAGTTTCAAAAAGTCATCAAGGGATAATAACCCCCCAAGATGGAGACTACAGGAATCCATACTAAGTGACCCCATTCAGTGCACAATATTAGAAAACTACATCAAGGAATATTTTCAAATTAACACAACCCCAGATGTTTCACCGGAAGTGATCTGGGCAGCTCACAAACCAGTGATCAGGGGAAAGATAATGCAAATGATAGCGAAACTTAAGGCGGAGCATAGGGCAGACACATTAAAACAATCAGAAGAATTTAAGGCTCTAGCTAGGGCACATAAAAGGACACCCACCGTTGAATCCCTAGCAAACCTGGATAGGGCCAGGGCTCTCCTAAACCTTACTCTGACCACTGCAGCGGAAAAACATCTCAGGTGGACGGGAGCGAAATATTACAGCCAAAAAGATAAGATAGGCGCCAGATTAGCGGTTAAGATTAGTCCGAAACACCGGGCATTAGCTTTCCCTAAAATTAAGCTCAAATCCGGAGATATAACACAAAATCCAAATAAGATTATGGAGGAATTTTTTACCTTCTTCCATGAACTGTATAAATCTAAAGCGCCTGTGGAAGGAAAGCTTAAACAGGAGTTCCTTGACTCCCTGACCTTACCGACACTAACACAGTCACATAGGGAGCTAATGGAAGAGCCCTTCACCCAGGAAGAAGTCCTGGATGTCGTGAACTCATTGAAGCTTGGATCCTCCCCTGGCCCGGATGGGTTCTCCAATGGCTATTACAAAAAGTTCGGACCTACACTGGTCTCACACTTGACGAAATTCTTGAATTCCCTTAGAGAAGGGGGACCACTGGGCTCTGAATTAAATGCTGCGTACATAACAGTAATCCCCAAGCCAGGGAAGGATCCCAGGGAAATAGGGAACTATCGACCAATATCCCTAATTAATAACGATGTTAAAATTCTAACGAAGATCTTAGCAAGTAGAATGTCTAGCTTCATTGCATCATATATACACAAAGACCAGGTAGGCTTCATACCTGGCAGACAGGGGCCGGATCAAATTAGACGGACCATAGATATAGTATCTCTCCTGAAGTCGAGCTGGGATGGGGGACAACCACAAAAAGGATATATTTTATCAATCGACCTACATAAGGCATTCGACTCTATTGACTGGGAATACCTGTCTGATATCCTACAAAGGTGGGGCTTTGGTAATACTTTCAGAAATATAATCAAGTCTCTATATTCAAACCCCTCGGCGCAAGTGCGGCTCATGGGCAGATACTCGGCAGCACTGCCTATTAATAGGGGTACCAGACAGGGATGCCCACTTTCTCCCCTCCTATTCGCCATTGCCATAGAGACATTGGCTATAGCCATCAGAACAAACCCGGATGTCAGGGGGGTGAGGTGTGGAGACCAGGAACACAAATGCGCTTTATACGCAGATGATTTACTGCTGTACATCTCTTCCCCCATGATATCCACCCCAGTAGTATGCAGGATCCTAAGAACTTTCAGTAAAATCTCAGGTCTGACGGTGAATATGACTAAATCAGTGGCCCTGAATATTACGGTACCGGCAGAAATTCTCTCACAACTTCAACAAAGCTTTGAGTTCTCTTGGTCTGATACGGCTATCCCTTATCTGGGAATTAACTTAACCTCTGAGATAGGGGGATTATTTAAAGCTAATTATCCTCCAATGATACTGAAATGCAGACAAGAATTAGATAAATGGGCTAAATATGGTCTTTCCTGGGTAGGAAGAGTAAACGCTATCAAGATGACACTACTTCCCCGCCTCTTATATTTATTTCGCTCTCTCCCTATCCCCCTAACGAAAGGCTTCCTCAACAAACTACAATCGTCGATAATACGCTTTGTATGGGGAAGTAGGGGTTACAGATGCCCATCCACTGTTCTTTTACGCTTACGATCACAGGGAGGGCTGGGATTGCCTGATCTCTGGGGTTATTATCGGGCAGCTCAATTAGCGCAGATTTCCCTCATTTTCGGAAAGGGCTCAAAACCTGACTGGTTGTCTATGGAAAGGCAGGCCACACCTCGCAACACCATTGACTTTTTGTTATGGTGCGACCCCAAAAGCAGACCAGCCATCCTAGCCCCCACATTATCTCACTCGATCGCACTTTGCAATAAACTTTTTACTCAAACGTCTCTAATTTCCCCACTTAGACCTCTGTCACACATATTTAATAACACAGCGTTCCCGCCAGGACTAAACATTCAGGCGTTTAAGTGGTGGACAGACAAAGGACTCTATAGAATAGGACACTATCTAACTGCGACGGGTCCTATCAATTTGAATTACTGTAAACGCACATTGGAAATGCCTGACTCTGAAAGGTTCAGATTTAACCAAATATCCCACTTCATACAATCACTTTGGTGCAACATACAAGTAGCTCCCTCGATTACACCATACGAACAGTGGTGTTCTAACCTGGACGGACAGAAAGGGGGGATCTCGATAATATACACAGCACTCATGTCTAAGTCGGACAAACCAGCATATGCCAGGACCTGGGAGGAGGACTTGAGCGAATCTTGGACTTCAGGGGACTGGTTCAGAGGGTGGGACCGCTCTTACAAAGGTATTTATAATATCTCTCTGATAGAAGCTAGCTTAAAGGTAATGGCAAGATGGTATTATGTACCTGCTAAGTTGGCCATGTTTTATCCTGGGACCTCTCCATCCGGCTTCAGAGATTGCAAACTGGAAGGCACTATGCTACATGTCTGGTGGACTTGTCCGCGCCTTAGAACCTACTGGAAGTAAATATTCTGTATGATGGGCAGTATAATGAGTATACGTATAGCGCCAGATCCAACTATAGCTTTACTCAATCATACCATACCGAACCTACCTAAAAGCTCCCAGAAGTTAGCCTTCTTTATTTTATTGGGAGCAAAACTTACCATAGCAAAGGCCTGGAAAAGGCGTACAGTGTCCTTTCAATGTTGTAAAAGGAAGGTAACATGGATAATGTCCCAGGAGAAAATTGTAGCTAAACTGTTGGATACGGTTGAGAAATTCAATATCATTTGGGAACCATGGGCGCGATATTGTAATATTTCACTCTATCCGGGTATGGAGATGGGACCAGGTAACCTACCTAATCTACAGTACCAATAACTTTTCTCTCTCTCTTTCTCTTGCCTTTCCTCTCTTCTTCTAACACGTTTTCTTCTCTCTAAGACAGGGGCCAGCGAGCCTCTTCGGTATATACAGGCCTCTCCTGGCCCTTAAGTTATACGCATCAAGACACATTCATGACGGGGTAATACATAGGATATGCTTACCAAAAATCTGGTGATATACTGTCTTATTTTCAAAAAGGGATGAATTAATTATTCCATACAGTAGGAAATGTACAGACATACGAGGCAGACACGTACATAAATCAGAGCACACAGGAGAAACCCACACCAAGATAAGTTGCCTCTTTGTACATACAAGGTGCAGGTCACATACACTCAAGAAAGGGCTCTCTAGCTCCGAAATTCCATAGTTATTCAGCATAGCATAGTTCTAAGTCTTCATTAGCTCCAAGAATGGTGTGGTGTCTATGAGGACTATAAAGGGAAAGGGATCCGGCTGGGGAGGGTCTTTGATCGCTCCGATGGGCACAGCAAGAACCCTAACGGGGTGCCCGGGGAGGAGAGAGGGCCTCCCCCCGTGGGATCCAAGCATAGGCAACTGTAGTCACTCACCGCGGAGATATTTAACTTTGTCTGCTGGAAACAAAATTTATTGCAATTTTTATACTGCTAGAAAGTTAGATGTATGTTTACCAGGTTCTGCGTTTCCTTGCACCCCACATATACCATGTAACGGATACATTCATGATATTGTCTGTGTTTGATACTCATCAAAGCGGTCGTCGAGGGGTTTGTTGACTGAGAGTCAATGCACAATACTCTAGGGTCCCTCTTTTGGACAGGTTTCACTTAAACAAACTATATTGAAGAGCAAAGTTTAAGGAGGGAGAAACTTGAGTTTTGAGACACTTGTGCATTGCGTTTTAGTCAATGAAGTTATATGCGAGACTGTTAAACAAAGACAATAATAATGAACAAGAGGCACTCTGTACTGGTTAACGGTGTATTAACTTTATTTGCATCCTGTTTTCCTTATGTACACCTTTCTTTGCAAGTTCAAACCATTCAGAGCGAATTTATGCTCTTTCATTATTTCTTTTGTTATAGCTTAAGCACACGACAGTTATTCATATTTCAAATATCGCAATAGCACTCAACTGATAACTGACTGTATTATCTAGTTGTAATACTGTATTACTGGTGTCTGAGGAAGGCTCGATGTTTTCAGCCTACGCTATCAATGATATATTTTGATGTGATATGTCAATTGATTATCTTAAAAACCAATAAAACTATTGAAACTAAAAAAAACTTCCTCTATCAATCCAAGTCTCTCTACTAGCATGGAGAACCTTCTACTCCCTAAACCCTCCACAATCACAAACAGCCATTCCACTCCCATTCAGGACTTTAGAAACAATCATTCCACACCTATCCCTTTGCAAATGGGAAAAACAAGGCGCTTTAAACATATCACATATATTTACCAATCATTCCCTTAAATCGTTCGAGCAGCTTCAAGAAGAATTCCAACTCCCTGCAACCGAATGCTTCTCCTACTTACAAATATCCCACTATCTAAACTCCATTAACTCCCCAGAAATACTTCTACACAAACAGGGATGGCAATATCTCTAAGGGCACTTCCCTATTCTACAAACTATTGCAAAACAAACTAGGGTTTAGTAAATCTGCCCCATATTTACCAGACCTCTAAATGAGCCAACCATTGGGAACTATCCCAAAAAATTGCCTTGAGGTGGTACCCCATATAGAATGTCCAAATTTCTTCCATCACAGTCCCCACTATGCTGGAGAGGGTGTGGTACAATAGGCCAACTTAAGCATATCTTCTGGTCATGCAAACACATAACCAGCTTCTGGAACAAAATATTTTGCATAATCTCGGAGATTACTGGAATCATCACCCCACCCGCCCCAGCATTGGCGATTCTAAATATAGGCATAGATTGTTTTCCCCATGATTGTAGAGGAATAGTTACCCACATCTTTCTGGCTGCCAAAACCCTTATAACCAGAAAATGGAAATCCAACCTAGCACTTGATATCTGAAGTAATTGAAATAGTTAAGTGTAATTACGCATTTGAAAGCATACTAGCATATCGCCACGGAAACAAGCGTCTGTTTGACCATTATTGGAAACTATGGAACCTATGGGTTAACAAACATTAATTTTACCCCCTCCCACATATAAACAAATATGTACAAATGTTCAGTGCCTGCTGAGCCTGGTAGACCCATTTATGATACAGACAATCCACCCCAATGTCTATTCTATCCTATCTTATTTTATGTTATTCTATGTTATTTTATTTTACTTTATGCACCTTTATTTTATTTTATCTTATCTTATTTTACTTTATTTACTCTATGTTAATCCTACAAAGTTCTCTGTTCACCCAACTGTCTTTTTTACTGTTTTCTTTCAATAGCTTGATTAACATATTACCTGAGGGAAACATGTCTGGTATGTTCTGTGTCCTGGTTATTACCCACTGTTTGATGTTGCATGTTTATATACAGGTTATATATATATATATATATATATAACGTGTTATATATATTGGATACCCAAATATCACGTCTTTGTCTATCTGTGTTCTCCTTGCTGGAGTTTCAAAGACTCCACTCAGGTCCCAATTACTCAATCATTTGTTATTCTTTTGTTGTATGTTGGTAAAATATATATTTCTTCAATAAAGAATTAATGTAAAAAAAATATATATATAAAATATGCAGTAATAGATACATTTTTGCTAAAGCATTGTGACCAGCCCACAGTGCACAAGGGTTTTGCGTGAGATGTGTTGCAGTTTCATAAGGAGGTTGGAGAAGTTAATATGGAGAAGATGGGAAGAAGGTGATACCAACTGGATGCCTAAATAGGACAAAGTGGAGTTAGGATAGAGAGATGTTGCTAAACAGGTCAAGCGTACGTTGGAGTTAAAGTGATATTAAACTGGTTAGGCACATGCGGGAAGCCGTCAGGAAGGACATGCCTGCTTGAGGCTCCACACTGCCCAGGGAAAAACGGCCACTCAGCGCTGACACCGGACACATAGCTACACCACCCCATCCGCTCCCGGATTGCATCCCAGTGCCCTCAGTATGGTTCACGGAGCCACCCGCCTGCAGATCAAATCAAAATCTATCCGGGACGTGCTAGTGCGAGCATCAGCTAAGATGGCAGTGGTTTCTTCACCTCAGGCATGCTCCCCGCACTCATCCAAACAGCTCTAAGAGGACGGAGAGTCAGACACAGACCTAGGAATTAACATCCCCAGACTTCTTCAGACAATTTGAGCGAATGCTCACCAGAGCATATATCAAAACACTTTACTAGTAAAAACAATATCCACTCACATGGGAGAAGGTATAGTTGAGTGCATCCTTGGGCTGAGCAGGTAGGACAAGACAAATGAGAATGAGTGTGACCTGGCACAACTAGCAAAGGCATGCCTCCATCCCTAATATATAAATATAGGTAGAAAAGGAAATGTTGGGACTTTGCATGAGGCATGTCTGTGCAAGTATATATATATATATATATATATATATATATATATATATATATATATATATATATATATATATATATATATATATATATATATATATTTTTTTTACATATAATCTGCGTTAATTTAATTAAATTTAATTAGATGTTGCAATCATGTGAAATACATGATTGGTGGACACATAATAAATCAATTCATAATGATAATGATCATCATAATATTAATAAATCTAATGATAATAAAAGTAATAATAATAGTATTATTCCTAATAATAATAATAATAATAATAATAATAATAATATATAATAATCATATAATTTTCAATTAATAATCATAAAATATTTGGTACAGGTAATCAGTAAACATAAATTGGGTGAAATGTGCAGTGCTTATGTGATCATATAAACCATAACAAATAATATGAGTACAGAAAAGTGAATAATATATGATGTGCTCAAAAATACTCCAAGCAGTCCTCTATTATGACATGTGATGTCTATAAACAGAGTAACTTGGACGTGTGATGTCCAAAAAAGAAAAAAGTCAGTGACAAGCTTCAGTCATGTGTGATGATAATCCTCAACCACATGTGGATATAATATAGTGACAGTCTTTAACTTCAAATATGTATGATGTAATAACAGTTAATAGTAGGTCCACCACCAAAGACACCAGAAGCTGCTTACCAGAGGGATTGAACTCAAATAGGTGTACACCTAGTGAGTCAATCAAGCTTTGTGGTATAATATACCAAGGGGATCAGATGCTCTATCCAGATATGACCTCCAGATGGACCTCCGAACAAGTGTAAGGTATGGATGGACTCAGTAGATATAGGCAGTCAGCCCCATCATTAAAAGAAAGAGGAAGGCATATAGTGTAACTCCGTATGGAAATTTTAATACATAAAAAGCAAAGGAAATACACTCATGTGTTTAGCAGTAAAATCAAGCGCTTGTATAAAAGAAGACAGTGGTCTCAGCATATCCTTCCGACGCGTTTCGACTTAGAAGTGATCATCTGGGGAATCAGTAAACATAATTGATAAGAATCCAAATTACAATAATCATGATAGATTAAATGCAGAAAGGTAACATACATCCAGTATAAATCGATACATATTAGAAATTAAAATTCAAAATTCATCATAAGATGAATGTCTTGACACCCTTTATCAGAGACTCTACACATTTCATGGCCTGTAATCAATCATTAAGAATGAAAAGAAAAAAATGAAAGACTATACTGAAAAATGAATAAATAGATATATAGCTATTAATGTAAAATCCCCTCTAAAAAGGAGGAACATACAAAACAACAGAAAACTAACTGGTCAGTCACTTATGAATCAGCTCAAAAGGCTGTGTCCAGCTTCTGAATGGGGATACAATGAGTCTGGGCAGTGTGTCTCTCCCAGGGTTGAGGCAGGAGATCCCCCACTCCTCCCCCCTCCCTCCAAGAAGAGGGGGGGGGGGCAGGGGGAACAGCCGATGGACATATCAGACCACCACAGCACAGTCCATGTGTATGTGTATGTGTTGCATGCACTCAGCATGTTAGTGCATAAAAAACAATGTGTAAACCATGCATCACTAAAATATATATATATATATATATATATATATATATATATATATATATATATATATATATATATATATATATGTCAAGGTGAAATAAGTGCAAGGTAAAAAAGGGGGGAAATGAGGTGTAGCAGGTGTATGAAATGAATAAATCGCCTGTGTATCCACACAAGGATAGTTGTGTTTTACCCCCTTCCTGACCAGAGCACTTTTTGTGATTCGGCACTGCATCACTTTAACTGACAATTGCGCGGTCGTGCGACGTTACACCCAAACAAAATTGATGTCCTTTTTTTCCCCACAAATAGAGATTTCTTTTGGTGGTATTTGATCACCTCTGTGATTTTTATTTTTTGTGCTATAAACAAAAAAAGAGTGACAATATTGAAAAATATGCTATATTTTTTACATTTTGCTATAAATATCCCCCAAAAAAATATATAAAAAAACTATTTTTTTCCTCAGTTTAGGCCGATGTGTATTCTTCTACATATTTTTGGTAAAAAAAAAAAAAAACAAAAAAAAACCACAATAAGCGTATATTGATAAACCAGGCGGCTTCAATTCTAAATGGTGGTGGAGTCTTTTTACTATTTCCCTGCTAGTTTTTATTGGCATTGTATATGCGATTTTATGCAGTGTATCTGCTATTTTAAATAAATGGAATTTAGCTCTCTGCCCTATTGGAGTTCTATTTTTCTTTTTTGATATGATTCACCCCCGCTGGAGTGTTTGCTGCATGAATCATCCTGTGACCACACTCTCCTGAGTGTTTCCTGCTGTTGCTGACACGCTATCGCGGAAGGAGGTCTGAGGAACATCAGCTGCAATCCTGACAGGACATCAATGGTGATCTACTAAGCCTGTTTTGACCCCCCTGAGTAAGGGCGGTCGCAGGCTCTCTGCTAAGCCTCCATTTTTTAACCCGGTGGTGGGCAGCACTATTAAGTGGAATATTGGATTTGGATCCTGCACTCTTTATCTCACATTCTTTTTGGACATTTTCTTGGACTTTTTCACTTTATTTGAACATTTTTATCTGATTATATTTAGGTTTTATGAGCACTTATTTTCCATTGATGGGTATTAGTATATTGGTGGTTCATCATTATTACTGATTGCTCACAGCATTTTATTTGCACATTATCACTTTTTTTTGTTTACAAAAGTTTTATTGGAAGATTCAGTACAAAAGGGTTACAAAGTTATGATGATTGAAACAGTTGAGTACAAAATGATGTATATAAGAGACAATATACAGTATAATTTGTGTAGTACATAAATGTAAAACGAGTAAAGATATTATGATATCTGAGGGAGTGTATGCAATAGGCAGAATAAAGTATAGTAAGTTTTAATCACAAGTCCATAGAGACCATCACTTTTATTGATTGATGATATATTATCATTGGTTGGTATTGCTATTTATTTATATTTATGTCCAGCGCTGCACTGTTCATTATCCAAGCGTATATTGATTGGTTTGCGCAAAAGTTATAGCGTCTACAAAATAGGGGATAGTTTTATGGCATTTTTATTATTATTATTTTTTTTACTAGTAATGGCAGCGATCTGCAATTTTTATCAGGACTGCGATATTTATGGTGGACATGTCAGACAATTTTGACACATTTTTGGGACCACTGGCATTTATACAGTGATCAGTGCTATAAAAATGCATTGATTAAAGTAAAAATGCCACTGGCAGTGAAGGGGTTAACTAGGGACGATCAAGGGGCTAATTGTGTTCCCTAGTGTGTGTTATAACTGAAGGGTGGAGGGGACTGTGTAGGGGAGATGAGAGATCGCTGTTCATACTCTATCCGTGCACTTGCATCGGCTACATGGGCGAACAAGGGGCGCACGCGCGCCCCTAGTGACCACAGAGCGAAGCGATGTTACATAACGTTGTTTCGCCCAGCCGTGCCATTCTGCCGCAGTACAACTGCGGTGGCTGGTCAGCAAGTGGTTAATGTGTGAAAATGTTGTGAATGTGTGCCTGTGAGAAAATACCCGTTCTTTGAGTAACCTGCCGCACACATCAATGACTTGTTAATTCATAAACGTATTATAATACATCCCCAGTTAATTTTGAATTTTGAATTTTTACTTTTACTTATTTATTTTCACATTTGTGGTCCCCATTTTCCTTTAGATATTTTGGCCCTTTCATGTTACTTCCCTTTTTCTTTGCCCTTGGGGGTGAGTGGGGGGAGAGTTCGGGTTTTCATGTCTGTCACTTCCTGGGTTGCGAGGTGAATAGTTTTCTCTCCTTCCTCATCCCTGTATAGCGATGGGGGTGGGGACTGACCTTGATGCCTCAACGTCATGCAGGCCAGTCCGCTCGCAGCGCATAGTGAAGCCGCGCTGTGAGGATGCTCTTTTTTCATTTGGCGTCGCAGCTGAGATGGGCGGGGATTCACTCCGGACGTTGTTCCGCAAACTTGCTGGATTCCTCACGTCCTCTGCACTACAATGATGTTGGCGGGGACCCGCCCTCCACCTGGGGATGTAACAGCTGGGGCTAACCAGCACACCACAGCCCATGCTCCCACCCCCAGGATAGGACACCATTCACAGCACTCTTACATCATCAGGTAATTGAGGATAACATATGCAAACACGTTGGGGGTTATTTACGAAAGGCAAAAATGAGTGGAAGCTCTGCTGAGTTTATAATCCAATCATTTGCAAGCTAAAATGCTGTTTTTTAGTTTCCTTGCATGTCCCCCTCGGATCTACAGTGACTGCACATCCAAGTGCACTTGTAGTGCAGAGTGGATTTGCCTTCAGTAAATAACCCCTATTGTGTTTGTTTACTATGCACTACTAATAGGAGTGTGTTTAGTCTGCTTATTTATAACATCATTTCTTCACCTTTCAGAGTTTTTCTTTATAGGTACTTACTCATATATGCATACAAACACATTGTGATTGCTCATCATGCACTCCCATTGTAGTGTCCAGTTTATCTATTCCCAATTTTTTATTTAGTTTATTCTTTATCATTAATGGTCATTTCCGCCTTACTTTACTTTTTTTTTCCACAGGCACACATTCACAACATTTTCACACAACTATCCCTGTGTGGGTACACAGGTGGTTCACTCGTTTCATGCACCAGCTACACCTTATATCACCGTTTTTTTACCTTGCACATATTGCACTATAATATATATATGTGCTGTGGTGGTCTGGTATATCCCTTGGCTGTTCCCCCTGCCCCCCCCCCTTCTTGGAGGGAGGGAGGAGGAGTGGGGGGGTCTCCTGCCTCAACCCCAGGTGAGACACACTGCCCGGACTCATCGTATCCCCATTCAGAAGTTGGGCACAGCCTTTGAGCTGATTTCATAAGTGACTGACTGTCAGAAACCATGAAATCAGACCGAGACTTGTTAAATAATAAAAGTAAATAGAACAAATGTAGTCAAAACATAGCCAAAGTTTGGTAACCGGAACGGATAGTCAGCCAAGCCAGAAAGCCAGGGAACAATGTAGTGGAACAGCAAGCAGGATCTGGAGCCAAAAGGAATGTCAGCCAAGCAAGTCTTGGAACGCAGAGAAGAAAGAAGAAACCAGCACCAGTGAAGAATACAGAAAGGCCCAATAAACCGAGGTGCGAACTTCAGAGAGGGAACACAAAGTTGGAGGTTGCAAGAGGACAGCCAAACCCTGTCCCCAACCTGGTAGGAAGGCACAGGCAGGCGTCTGCAGTCAGCATGGAGTCTGTACCTATCATTAGCATGTTGCAAAGCCTCCTGGACTTGTGCCCAAGTGGAACGAAGACCACAGAGATGCTCCTCTAATGCAGGAATACTCTGCGGAACAAATGAGTCAGACAACATGGAAGGTTGGAAACCATAGTTCACCATAAACGGGGACAATCTGGAAGCAGAATTCAAGGCACTATTGTGAGAAAACTCTGCCCATGGTAATAGGTCTGACCAGTTGTTATGATGGTCAGAAATATAGCAGCGTAGTAATTGCTCCAAGGACTGATTGGCTCTTTCTGCGTTCCCATTAGACTGCGGGTGAAACGCAGAGGAAAAAGCAAGCTGAATTCCCAACTGTGCACAAAAGGCTCACCAGAACCGGGACACAAACTGACTACCACATCCGAGACAAGCACCTTGGGTAGCCCATGTAAGCGAAAGATCTCCCAAGCAAAAATGGAAGCCAGTTCCTTAGAAGTGGGAAACTTCTTAAGTGGAATACAATGAGACATTTCTGAGAACCAGTCAACCACCAAAAGGATAACTGTGTTGCCCTGGGAATTGTGTAACTCCACAATGAAATCCATAGACAGATAGGTCCAGGGCCTCTCTCCATTGGGTATGGGTTGTAGGAGGCCCGCTGGAAGGTGTTGTGGAGTCTTACTCTGAGCACACACGGAACAGACAGCTATGAAGGCTGTTACATCAGCATGTAGACTAGGCCACCAGAATTGTTGGGAAATGGCCCAAAAGAGTTGATTCTTCCCAGGGTGGCCAGCAGCCTAGGGAGAATGGTAAGTCTAGAAAATGGCAGTATGGACAAAGCAGCAGTCACAAGGTTTCTCAGGAGAAGCATGGACCTGAGCAGCAAGAATTTTGTCACTCAAAGGAGAAGTGAGACTAGTGCGAACCGTAGCCAGAATACGATCAGGAGGAATTACAGGAACCGAAACCGACTCCATCTTGGAGGTGGAGGAAAATTGTTGTGAGTGTCAGCCCTTACATTCTTAGTACTGGGTAAGAATGAGACAATGTAGTTGAAATTTGACAAGAAAAGAGCCCATTGTGCCCTTCTGGGAGAGAGGCATTTAGCCTCAGACAAGAATGTGAGATTCTTATGGTCAGTAAGAATGAGTACCGGCACAGTGGTACCTTCGAGGAGATGTCTCCATTCTTTTGGGGCTAAAATGATTGCTAACAGCTCTCTGTCACCAATCTCGTAATTGCACTACGCAGGTGACAATTTCTTGGAAAAGTAGCCACAAGGATGCATAGCACTCTGAGGTAGGATGTTGAGACAGAAGGGTGCCAACACCAGTCTCAGAAGCATCAACCTCAAGGATAAAAGGTAACATAGGATCAGGATGTGCCAACACAGGAGCAGAAACAAAGGCAGCCTTGAGACTCTCAAAGGCCTTAACGTACTCCGGAGACCAACTCTGTGGGTTACCGTCCTTTCTGGTCATATCAGTCAGGGACTTGACCAGAGACGAGAAGTTACAAATAAACTTCCGATAATAGTTGGCAAAGCCAGAAAACGCTGCAGAGGACGTAAACACACGGGTCGGGGCCACTGTAGAACTGCTGAAAGTTTCTCTGGGTCCATCAAAAAACCAGCAGTGGAAATGACATAACCCAGGAATTTAACCTGTTCAGGATGGATTTCGCACTTTTCCAACTTACAATAGAGATTGTTCTCTCTTCATTTCTGAAGCACACGACAGACATCTGTGTGGTGGCTCTCCAGGGTCTTGGAAAATATGAGGATCTCGTTGAGATAAACCACCACACAAAATTGCAACAAATCTCAGAGAACATCGTTAATAAATTCCTGGAAAACTACCGGGGTGTTACAAAGGCCAAAAGGCATTACGAGGTACTCATAATGGCCTGTTTTGGTATTAAACACAGTTTTCCCCTGGTCACCCTCCTTAATCCTCACGAGATTGTATGCCCCTCTCAAATCAAGCTTCGTTGCTCCCTTGAGGCGGTCAAATAACTCAACGGAATTGGATAGGCATTCTTAATCGTGAAACGATTGAGACCCCTATAGTCAATACAAGGTCTCAGTTCACCACTCTTCTTCTTCACAAAGAAGAAACCAGCACCAGCAGGAGATGAGGATTTGTGGATGAAACCTCCAGAGTGCGTCAGCAACATATTCCTCCATGGCCTTATCCTCTAAGACCGACAAAGGGTAAACCCCAGCCACGAGGGGGTATGGCATCAGGTTGAAGGTCAATTGTGCAATCATACGACCATTGTGGAGGCAAACTACCGGCTTGACCTTTGTCAAAGACATTGCTAAAATTGCGGTAGTCCTCCGGCAGGAAGGAGAGTGAAGAGGTGCACAGGACCTTGGCTACCTTCTGGAAGATTGGTTTTACTGCATTGTGGCGACCAGGAGAAAACCTCAGCACGGAGCCTATCAAAAGAGGGGTTGTGCCTTTGTAACCAAGGATAACCAATAACCAGCGGAAACTTAGGTGAGGAAATAACTTGGAATTTGATTATTACATGGTGAAGAGACCCCACGGCCATGACAACGGAACAGTCTCATGAGTCACATGGGCAGGCTGTAGAGGTCTCCCGTCAAGAGCCTCAATGGCAAGTGGAGTGTCACGCAGCTGCAGCGGATTCGAGCTTTGATGCAAAGGCATCAATGAAAAGGCCTGCAGTCCCAGAGTCGATTAGATCCTGTATCTCGACGGACGACTCAAATAAAGGGTGACCAAAACCAGGGGCTTATTCTGCAGGATAACTGGGGATGAAACAACGCCACCCAAGGTCTGTCCTTGACAGGACCTCAAGGTTTGGGCATTCCCTGGACGGGTAGGACAAGACTTCAAAAAGTGACTGCCTGGCCACTATAAAGGTACAATCTCTCCCTCCTCCTAAAGGTTCTCTCATCCGCAGTGAGACGCGTGAAACCCAAGTGCATGGGTTCACCTTCACTGACTGACTCTGTATCAGGAGGCATGGGAGGTGAGGGAGGCACGGGTGGGACTGCAAAGCTCGGAGACAAATGGCCAGGAGGCTTCCACAAGCGCTCCTTAAAAGAGAGTCTTTCTCTGAGTCTGGAGTCAATGAGGATGGCAAACTTCTCCAGCTCAGTGGGTATATCTCGGCTGCTATCTCATCCTTGATGGTATCCGAGAGGTCATGAGAAAAAGCGGAGTACGGAATTCAATAGCATAATCTGCAACAGTTCTTGTACTCTGATGGACGTGAGGCACTTGGCAGCAGAAGGAGAGCGTGCGGGAACGTCAAATACTCTTTTAAAGAAGGTCACAAACTCAGGGTAACGCAAGATAACAGGTTTTTGCGTCACCCATAGAGGGGTTGCCAATGCAAAGGCTCTCTCAGAAAGCAAAGATATCACAAAATCTACTTTGCTTCTGTCTGCGGGGAACGCCTGGGGCAGCATCTCAAAGTAAATCTCAACCTGGTTGAGAAACCCTCTGCATTTGACTGAATCACCCCCCAAATCACTGGAGAAGTGGTGTGGGACCTCTTATAGAGGTAATAATCAAGGCAGGTGCCTGCACAGAGACTGGAGGAGGAGCAGGGACAGCCTGCAACACAGGTTGTACCAGAACAGCCACAGTGGAAGATTCCAGGTGAGCCGTGCGAGCATTTGTAATGCTATGGCATACTGATCCACGCGGTGATCTTGCTCATCCAATCTGGAAAAAATATTACCAACAAGTGGATTGACTGTATCTTCTGAATTCATGGCCTTCGCCTGCCAGAAACCATGAAATCAGACCGAGACAGAAGTAAAGTTAAATCACACTTGTTTAATAATAAAAGTAAATAGAACAAACGTAGTCAAAACATAGCCAGAGTTTGGTAACCGGAACGGATAGTCAGACAAGCCAGAAAGTCAGGGATCAGTGTAGTGGAACAGCAAGCAGGATCTGGAGCCAGAAGGGATGTCAGCCAAGCATGTCTTTAAACAGGAACGCAGAAGATAGTCTCTGTGATGTTGACCAAGGTGAAGGCAGAGATCCTCTGGGCTTGACGGCTTAAGTAGGCAGGACTGACAAGCAGGATATCATCAACAGGTGAGTAGCTGTGGAGAGATAGGAGCTGGCAATTGTCCAACAGCTGAGCGGCCAGCTCAGAGAAGGAAGGGTTGAGCCCAGCTCTGACACTGACCAGCTATCTATTGTTTGTATCTTCCTCTTTTTTAGAGGGAATTATACATTAATAGTTATATATCTATTTATTCATTTTTCAGTATAGGCTTGTATTCTTCACTCCTGATGATTGGCTACAGGCCATGAAATGCGTAGAGTCTCCGATAAAGGGTGTCAAGACAAGCCGGTTCTTATGATGAATTTTGAATTTTAATTTCTAATATCATGTATCGATTTTTTCATTTCCGCCGCCTCTACTCCAGTGAATGGTGCGCTTCACGCTGGTCCTCACCCTGTTCTGGCTTCCAGTTTCCGGCTTCTGGTCCCTGAGAAGATGCCGGATTTACCTTGCTGACACCAGGGTTCTCTATGGTAAAGCCCCCACCAGCAGAGGACTACACATCACGGACAGCCCCCTTACATCCTCTACAGCACCTTACACCATCTTGGGATCCTGCACGGAGAGTCGCCACGGTTTTGCCTATGGGCTATTTTACATGCCATCACATGCCTTATTTCTACTGAACCCTTGTGAGTAGCCATTTGGCCGTTCATTTTTATACTCATTTAATAAAGTTTTATCGGATACTGCACTTAGATTGGCGCACCTTGTTTTATCTCCATGTATCGATTTATACTGGATGTATGTAACCTTTCTGCATTTAATCTATTAATCATGATTATTGTAATTTGGATTCTTTTTTTTTTTATCCAAAGAAAAGTTTTATTGAGAACAACATATAAAAACATACCGACATTACAAGTATATTCAATGATACATTCTACCATGAGGTATATCTCATTTGTATACACTGCAGATGGTATTATTTAACCATCATTTCTAGAGTCATTGATTTAACCACATATTGCTTGACTGTTTATCTCGAGGACATATTGTAATCCGTTTGTATGCCCTAGCATCAACCGGAACAAAGGAAAGAAGAAAGCTAAATAAGGGAATATACCGAAAAGGAAAGGCTCTATCGGCATGACATTTATTACCTCAGACACCCATACCTAGCAATCTGCCCACGACCAAATCCACTGGGGCGAGCCCAGGAACATTCAGCCATGGTCCCCAGGGTTTTCCTCAAACTTCTGTGGGCAGCCTCTGTGTTGGTAAATTACTTTATCCTTCCATAACATTTCCCCCACAGCATTAATCCATTCTTTAAGAGCAGGAGGCTCTTCTGAAATCCAATGTGTCATTATTAGCTTACGTGCCACGAATATAGCTCTAGTGACTGCCACTTTAATGCTTTCCTCCCACCCCAGTTCATCTATCACATTAAGCAAACAGTGTTTTGGATCTGTGGGTAACGTGACCTGAAACACCCTGCTAACGGTGTCCACCACCCCCTTCCAGTAGGGGTGGAGCTTTGGGCATCTCCACAGTAGGTGGATCAGGTCCCCGTGTTCCCTTTTGCATCTGGTACAGAGTAGAGTGGGTTGAAGACCCATAGCATACAATCTATGAGGGGTATAGTATATTCGTAATATAATATACAGTTGTGTCAATCTTTGCGTAACGTTTAGAGAGCATGTGGGCACAGCCTGCAACACCTCTTCCTACTGATCTCCATCCATCGGGCCAACATCCCTCTACCACTTGGTCAGCATTCCTAAAGGGTGTTTATTTAGAGAGTTTTGTAGTAACATACTATAATGCCCCGTACACACGGTCGGACATTGATCGGACATTCCGACAACAAAATCCTAGGATTTTTTATGACAGATGTTGGCTCAAACTTGTCTTGCATACACACGGTCACACAAAGTTGTCGGAAAATCCGATCATTCTGAACGCGGTGACGTAAAACACGTACGTCGGGACTATAAATGGGGCAGTAGCCAATAGCTTTCATCTCTTTATTTATTCTGAGCATGCGTGGCACTTTGTGCTTCAGACGATTGGAAATTCCGACAACGGATTTTGTTGTCGGAAAATTTTATAGCCTACTCTCAAACTTTGTGTGTCGGAAAATCCGATGGAAAATGTGTGATGGAGCCTACACACGGTCGGAATTTCTGAAAACAAGGTCCTATCACACATTTTTTGTTGGAAAATCCGACCGTGTGTACGGGGCATAACACTGTGATATAAATCCCTTAGTGTTGTTGGCCCCTGCAACCAGATTAAACAAGGGTGTTGGCAAAGAGATCCAATCTGAGGATTTGCTCTGGGCCACCACGGCATGTTTTAATTGCATGTAGTAAAAGCGCATGAACTGTGGTAACTCAAAGAGCCTCTGCAAGACCTCAAATGTATGCATTTTCCCGTTTTGGAAAATCTGTCTAATATATAGCACCCCATATCTCCTCCATATCGCCCCATGCTGTATCTTGGCTAATTCTGGGTACGTATCATTGAACCATATTGGGCTGTAATCCGTGTAACCTGTCACTTCCTGTATATATTTAGTCTTGGACCAGATTTTTTGGATTAGGTCATAAGTCGGGTATTGCTTATTCGATTTGCCAAAATCCAACGCCTCCAGGGCTGCCGGGACCGAGTCTCTTTTTACTGTGTGCAACATTACCAGTTCTGAGGAACTGGATATAGTTCTCTCCTTCTCCGCGCCAGTGTGCATTGTACCTATTAATTGCTGCAGCTGCGCAGCTATATAGTAGAGCCAGGGATTAGGAAAGGCAAGCCCTCCCTCATCCTTAGGACGTTGGAGATGTTCGAGTTTAATTCTTGGTGAATGACCTTTCCCTATAAGCAATCGAAATAGGGAATTGATAATTCTAAACGTCTTTAGGGTCACTACCATGGGTGCATTATGAAGTACATATAACAGTTGGGGCATAAGAATCATTTTGATCAAGTTCACCCTGCCTGTTACCGACAGACAGAGTGAATTCCATGTTTTAATTTGTTCTCTAAATTTTTGTAGCAATGGGGATATATTTAATCTACCATAGTCTCTGATCCTAGGCGTCACCTGGATACCTAAGTATCTGAACGAGGTAGTTAGAGGTACTGTACTATTATTGGGAGGAGTACCCCCTTCATCAATAAGCATCAGGGAGGAGTTGGTCCAGTTAATCTGGAGTCCCGAATATCTTCCAAACTCCACTATGGTGGACATAGATTCTGTGAGAGATTTGTCTACGTCTCCAAGCAGGATCATGGTATCGTCAGCATATAGCATCAATTTCTCCTGCCTGTCTCCGTATCGAAATCCAGCAATATCTGGGTTGGCTCTTACTTTAATAGCTAGGGGTTCTAAGGCTAGTGCAAAGAGCAGGGGTGATAGAGGACACCCCTGTCTCATGCCTCTCCCTAAATTGAAGGTGTGTGACATAGCCCCAGATGCCCGGATAGCTGCTTGCGGGTTGTGGTACAGCAGACGCACCCACGAGATAAAAATATCTCCAAAACTGAAGCGTTTAAGGACTCCCCACAAGTACTCCCACTCAACGCTATTGAAAACCGTCATAGCGTCCAGCGAGAGCAAAGCCCTCTGTCCCACATTGTCCGCCGCAGATTGCATATTTAGGTAAAGCCGTCTCAAGTTTACTGCCGTTGACTTATTGGGCATGAACTCCGCCTGATCAGGGTGAATAATGCCCGTAATGGCCCCATTTAACCTCATCGCAAGGATCTTAGCTAAAAGCTTAATATCACTCTATAAAAGAGATATGGGCCTATATGAACCAGGGTCTGTCGGGTCCTTTCCAGGCTTCAGTATGAGTACTATGTTGGCCGTGTTCATAGAAGGGGGTAAACCTCTTTTTTGTAATTTGGATTCTTATCAATTATGTTTACTGATTACCTGTACCAAATATTTGATGATTATTAATTGATATATTAATCATGTATTGAATAAAAATTATATGATTATTATATACTATCATGATTAATACTATTATTATAACTGTTGTAATATGTTGGCCAATGTATGTATAATATTGTATTGGAGTATGGGTTGAGCAGAAATGCAGTTGAATTGTCCAAGCCAACTCAATTTTAATATAACAGCTGAAGACCCTTTGATGTGTTGGTCTTATGCAAGTCTACCTAGGGGTGTGAGGTATGGGCTGTTAACCTAATTGAACATTTCAAAGGGTACATTGTTTAAAGGACCATAGAAGAAATATTTATTGATGGTAATTAGACTTGAGGGGGTAACAATGGGATCAAGGAGTGTTTTGGGTTGGCCTAGTGGAGGCTCCCTCCTGTGGGGCTAATTTATCAGGGGGGCTTGTTTATATGCAGGAATGTAGGTATTCCAAGGGCTGAAAAGGGTGTTCAGGTGGTATCTGTTAATCTAATTACACATATCTAAAGGGGACTTGTTGATGTTGATATGCGGGAGTGCAAATTGGGGTGGTTCACGGCTGTTCACGGCTGGGGGTTGTTGTCTGTTTGAAAGACTAAAGCTAATCAAAGTCCTAAATTGAAAAGGCCAATCAAATTGCTCAGCCATTCAATATTTAGTGAATATAACAGGGCATTCAGTCTATAGGTTTAGAGGGGAGGCTTGTCTGTGTATGCACACAGACCTATGAACATGGGGTTCTGAATTATATCTACTCTGTCGGATTTTTCTGTCATCTGTGGACTTTGGACTTTGTTCTGTGTTGGAAGTCAATAAAGTGCATCTCTCTGGAAGAATTGTGTTGCTGTGGAAGAGTACTTACATCATCATTATAATACCTAAATATTAATTATATACCCGATCACTACAATAACTTTTATTATTATCATTAGATTTATTATATTTATTAATTATGATTATCATTATGAATTGATTTATAATGTGTCCATCAATCATGTATTTCACGTGATTGTGACATCTAATTAAATTAAAGCAGATCATATGCATTTCATTATTGCTTATATATTTATATTATTATTTTCACAAACATGCCTTATGCAAAGCCTCCGCCCACCCAGTCTTCCCTTTCTTTCTCTCCACTTTCTTAGCTTTCCTCCACCAATTCTTTGTTTCTACACCACGGCTCCTCCATATGGGTAGCCAACTTCCGGAATTATCTATTGCACTGCAGTAGGCCCTCTTACAAGAGCGCTATCTCATTACATTGTGCAAGCTCTACTTGTTAATTACGCTACCTGAGACAATTTAATCACTCCACATATGCTCCAGATGTACGGGTTTTGGGTGTAACCTTGCGATACTTAATAGATATCTAAGGTCTACATGAACACAAAATGCCCTATGTGTTAAAAATACATGGTTACTGTTGTGCTACCTGTTTACTTTTTTGTCCATTTAAGGACCACTGTTTGGCTGTATCACTTTTATTCCTTACTGACCTACAGAATACTTACACAAGAGATTAAAGGTTGGATGAATCGTCTCCCCCTCACGACACAGCTTGTTCCAAAAGGGGATGTCCGAGGGTGTCAGATGATCCTCCTAACCTTGAACTCAAACATTAAAATAGATTGCAATGTTTACACATGTTTATTATTATTTTTCTTTCATTTGTACTCATACATCCATCCCTACTTCCTATGTCCTACTGCATGGTTGACATTGTTCACCCCCCCTACTTTTTTCTGTTCTTCCTGAAAACTTCAATAAAAATATTGAACAAGAAAGTGATATTAAACCTTTTTTAAAAAAAATTAAAATAAAAAACATGTCATACTTACCTGCTCTGTGCAATGCTTTTTCCCAGAGGAGTCCCGATCCTCTTCTTCTGGGATTCCCCACCAGCACTCAAGGCCCCTCCTTTTCGGTGAGTGCCCACACGGAAACCCGCTTTTCGTGGGGGTACCCAAGCATTCTCTCTCCCGAACCACCCTGTGTGCATCAATTGACAGCCCCACCTCAGGCTCCCTCATCACAGCATTCAATTAACAGCAGTGGGAGCAAATGACTCCTGCTGCTACTGTATTAATCTGCCCAATGAAGAGGGAGACAGCGGCAAGAGTTGCTGCTCTCGTGCACATTGCTGGATTGGACCAGGCTCAGGTAAGAGAAAAAAAAAAGGAGGGGGCTGGGGGGACCCTGCAACACTCAAGGTTTTTTACCTTAATGCATAGAATGCATTAAGGTAAAAAAAGCCCTAAGGCTTTAGAACCACTTCAAGGGAGAGAACTAGTCAGGTTTGTCAGGGAGATGATAACATTGTTGGGGTATAAGCCCATTTTATGTGTGGTATTACACACTTCTATTCCAGAGGTACTAGGGTTGTCATGGATGGCTTGTGCTAATGGCTCCATGACCAAAGCAAATATTATTGGGGATAATAGACAGCCCTGACAGGTTCCATTGTAGATGACAAAAGGGTCTCAGAGGATTCCGAACATCTATATCCTGGCAGTAGGAGCAGAGTACAGGCTCGGTATTGCTTGGTTTTGGTATGGTATAGATGAGGGCCTCTAGTGATTCTTTAGGCATATTGCCAGTTGAAGCAATATGATTAAAGATCTGATAAAAATGCAAGGACGTGTATAATAAAATTAAACCCACATTATGGATATATTAATATGTGTGAGCGTTTTAAAAATAGGATCAACAAGACTTAGGTTGCTGCTGTTATACTGTGTAAAAACAACTGACATAACTCAAAACCAATCTCCACCTGCCCTAAGGGTAACAGCCCTGCCTATACTCAATACTCAAAACCTCATATAGACTTTAAAGTCATGTGCAAGCATAAATCATATTAGTATCATGTACAATCATAAAATAAAAAGTCCAAACGTGATCACATTCACTGTGAACCAATGTAGTCAATGTGTTGTCCAGGTGACAGTGCCACATCTCAAAACACAGAGCTCAAAACACTATGACAAGGACAAAATGTGCTCTACAGTGTGTTCTCTCCAGAAGACCCAGTTCACAGCTTCACACCGCACTCACCAGAGGATTTTGACTCCTTGCTTCAACAAGGGAGTCAGAACCAGCATGTTTAGTAATATCATGGATGTTATGACTTCCATTTACTCCAAACAGCTTTCCTCTTTGTTTCAATATACGAGGTTGTCCCAGCTTAAATCAGGAAAAGATCTTTCTCCATATGTAGCATTATGGAAGGGAAAATGGGAGCCTACATAGTAAAAAATATTGCTAATTTATTTAAGATAAAAAATAAATCCCCTATCTACCTTATAAGCACACAAGAGCCACCCAGTACATCCGGATCAGTCATATTGGAACTCCCCTATCTACCTAAAGTTCATTACATACACTGTAAAAGGCCTTTAAAAACCTAATACATGTTCCTATCCTAGTCAGCTGATGCAGCCAAATTTGCAGCAACAGTGTGATGCTATCATGTCAATATGGATCAAAATCTCTGAGGAATGTTTCCAACACCTTGTTGAATCTATGTCACCAAGAATTAAGGCAGTTCTGAAGGCAAAAGGGGGTCCAACCCAGTACTAGCAAGGTGTACCTAATAAACTATATAGATTTATATGTATATAACACATACATACAATGCTTATCCGCATAACAGGGAATGTTTGAATGTAATGCTATTAAAACAGTCTTTCCATTTTAATTTATAGTAAAATATAGATCATATATCTATAGTAAATAAAAATTTTGAAATGGCCAAAAAAGGATTGTTCAATCAATGATTTATTGCATATGTTCCTATGCTTCATTTTGCAAGACAGATTATTTGCCATGGATCACCACCAATAAAGTGAATGTTTAAAGGGATCCCTTTAACCTCTTAGTAAAATGCCTTTCTATGGACTATTCTAAGTTCAAATAAGGTGCATGAAATCCTCTCTCAGAAATCCAAGAAAATATTTATATATTCTGAAAATAAATTATAAATAATCACACATCCAAAAAACACCTATAATCAGTCCATGAATAAGTTAAGCAAAAAATTGGAAGAAAGAAAAAAGTCAGTTTAGTGTATCTCATCACAAGATCAGGAGAATAGTGAGCTGTAAAGAGTATTTCCAAATACACATTGATTGCCGAAAAGGAGTAATAGATGTACCCTTACCCCAATCGTTGGACCTCCTCTGTGGCAAGGTCGTATGGGCTTGCAGATATAACCCTCTGCGGGGACAGGTGGAATGTTGATGTCCGGGTCCTGTCAGCGTGCACCACCGACTCCGATCTGATCCGGCCCGTCCAACTGCTCCATTTCATCTAAAAAAGCCGGCTTAAAACAGAGGCTGAACGCCCGTGCAGACAAGAAAATCAAGAACACGTGATGGCAAGCACGGCGTGGCCTCGCAGTGCTTGCCATCACGTGTTCTTGATTTTCTTGTCTGCACGGGCGTTCAGCCTCTGTTTTAAGCCGGCTTTTTTAGATGAAATTTTTCCCATATTGGAACTTTTTATATGTACATCTGTGGTTTATTTTAAACCAATAAATCATCAACGTTATTACACTATTGGAGTTCTTCCCCTTGTTTTTTTCTTGAATATGGACTCTCCCACTCCTGAGTCTCCCCTCTGATGTTGGAGCAGTTGGACTGGCCGGATCAGATCGGAGTCGGTGGTGCACGCTGACAGGACCCGGACATCAACATTCCACCTGTCCCCGCAGAGGGTTATATCTGCAAGCCCATACGACCTTGCCACAGAGGAGGTCCAACGATTGGGGTAAGGGTACATCTATTACTCCTTTTCGGCAATCAATGTGTATTTGGAAATACTCTTTACAGCTCACTATTCTCCTGATCTTGTGATGAGATACACTAAACGGACTTTTTTCTTTCTTCCAATTTTTTGCTTAACTTATTCATGGACTGATTATAGGTGTTTTTTGGATGTGTGATTATTTATAATTTATTTTCAGAATATATAAATATTTTCTTGGATTTCTGAGAGAGGATTTCATGCACCTGTTATTAGTATTTCTGCTGGGATTCATATATCAATTGTGTCTTCTAGACATTCTCCCAATTATATTATTGCTAGCGCACAAATCTTTATTTATATGTTTATTACTTCATGGATATTTGGAGTTTTTTTTTGCAGCTGCATCTTTGTGAATTTAATTTATCACGTTTTGCTCGTTAGCGCAAGTTTTTCCCACCATTTCTAAGTTCAAATAAGGACTAAATAAGGGTAATTACATCACACTGATATACAGTAGTTCACCTGTACATATGCGTATTGTTCCATCTTATATATGGCCTAAGGTATATTTGGGTATGTCTGGGCCATTCTCAGCAAAGCAGAAGTGATCTGCAGAAGAATCAATCATGTTCATCATTATTCCTGCACTAATCTATAGTTAAAATACAGCACACATTAGGTGACTTGAATTTGGGCACCACTGCACCTTTTATCTGTTAGGCCAACTTTATCTAATGAAAAGGTTCTTTAGTAAAGAGACTCTATCCATTAACTTGGGAAGTGATTTACAGCCTTCAGCTCACTAAATCCTATGAGTAAGCTAAGGATTGAGCCCTTATCTGAAATTAACCCTACAGACAAATACTAGCTGTTAAAGCGCTGCCACATACTTAACAACAACCTTCTCTTAAGAAATATATATCACAGAATGAGCTAAGGACTTCAGATCAATGGCCCAGTTTCCTCATGAGTGAACAGAAAGAGTTAAACTATTTCCCTAAGAACTCCATCAATACTGGACTCTGTCTTCATCTTTTTGTGTCCAAATGATCAACAACAGCAAAAGAGCTTTGAAGCCATGCACAATGTGTATTAAACATGTGTATGTTGTAATGTTAATTCTTCTTACTTAGACTTTTCCTTGTATTACCTATCACACTCAACCAATAAATGTTTGCTGTTCTACCTTTACACAAGTACATCTATTGAAATCAGGCATTGTAAATGCACAATGCAAGCCTTGCAGTCACATTCAGATAACATTCTCCTGCTTCCCAGCTAATATTGTAGTATTCTAAACATTTGAGCTTCCTCACAGCTGTTTTTCCAGATAACATTTGAAAGCATCAACTTCTCTGGGCAGATATTTTGTGATCTGTGGATTGTCTGAAGGATTCTATTAAGCATTATGTTAGATTTAAATGCTATCCCAGAAATGTTTAGGAAATACCATCTTGATAAGACACATATTAAATATTTAGGGTTTTGAAAGTGTAACAAGGCACCATGTTGTGTATGAATATGTTATTTAACATTTAATGATTTCAAGAATGTAAAATTACGGTATATGCATTCAGTGAGTAGTTATGTTAGTGAGCTGATGTGGTCAGGTTGCTGCCTTCATACTTCCAAGATAATAATGCTGTGCATTGCTTGGAGCGGGACAATAAGGGCTGAAATGCAGTCCATGTCATTTGCTGACAAGTGCTATAAAATGAACAAACAAAAATAACTATTATTACCTTGAAATGTTGCCTGTCATATATACGATCACAACAAATATTCCCTAGTGCCCCATTGTCTTAGAAATATATCAGGATATACTGTATGTATTTAAAGCAACATAATAACACCAAAATTGCGAAATTACAGTATATATATATATTTGGAAGATTAGCTCGTGGGGATCACTTTTTCTTGAAATGAAGGTCAGCAAATAGGCAGTTTCTTTAAAATCTGGCAGGTTGCCAGCTTTATTTACAGGTGGTTTGCAAAGTCATAAAAAATAAACAAAACAGTGAAACAAATCCTTGCCGTCCGGCGCTAAACTAAACAGTACACTGCTCTCTATATGGTTTGGGGCTGGTCCCTGTCAACCACAAAACATGAGGTAAAGCAAACAGGTTTACAATCCAATCATTTTCAATCCAAACAAACAGGGCTCCTCTCTCAGATTCCCTTCTGAGTAGCAGGCCAGAGCACTGCTGTGCTCTCTTCCTGGTCATTTAAAGTCCACCTGAGCATGGACTCAAGTTGACCACTAGACCCGGACCGAAACCAAGCCTGCCACAGAGGCTGGAAAAATCTGGACCGGATTCCGGTTCAGTCTCTGACAATAGAACAAATGCGAGGTGAAATATACTGATTATCGATGACCTTACCTTGCATACCATCACATATCCTCCCCTTCTGCTTAAGCCCCCGCAGCTGAGCAATTGTCCAAAACATACAGTGCATGTGGGAGAGGGCATCTGCATTGTTTTGGAACTTGCCCGGCCTATGCTCTTCTGTAAAATTAAAGGGCTGTAACATCAGGAACCACCTTGTCCTGCGGCCATTTTTCTCTCTGTTGTCACACATCCACTTTAGGGGGGGTATGGTTGGTGACCAGCTTAAATGACCTTCCCAACAAGTAATACTTCAGGGTGTCTAAGGCCCATTTGATAGCGAGACACTTCTTTTCGACAATGGCATAGTTTTTTTCGTGCTTGTTCAGTTTCCAGCTCAGGTATACAACCGGGTGTTCCTCACCATCTCTGTTCTGGGATAGTACAGCCCCTAACCCCACCTCAGGAGGCGTCCGTCTGTACCACAAACTCCTTTGTGAAGTCCGGGGTCACTAGCACCGGTAGTACACAAAGGGCCTGCTTTAATTTTTGGAAAGTCTCCTCGGCTTCAGGATTCTATTTAACCATGACCGACCCTCTACCCTTCGTTGGGACGGTCAGAGGGGAGGCAATGGTGGCAAAGTTGGGTATAACCCACCTGGAATACCCCATAACGCCCAGGAAGGCCCAAGCTTGTTTTTTGTTTACCGGTTGGGGCCATTTTTGAATTGCCTCAACCTTATTGGTCTGTGACTTGACCAGTCCCTGGTCAATAACGTACCCAAGGTATTTGGCCTCCTCCAGGCCTATAGCACACTTTTTTGGGTTGGCCGTGAGACCTGCTTTCCTAAGGGAATCTACCACCGCTTGTACTCGGGGCAAGTGTGATTCCCAATCTGGGCTGTGGATGACCACATCGTCCAAATAAGCAGCTGCATACGGGCAATGTGGTCTCAAAGTTTTATTAATCATTCGCTGGAATTATGCAGGGGCTCCATGCAGACCAAAAGGCATCCACTTGTACTGAAATGAGCCCTCAGGAGTGGAAAAGGCAATCTTCTCCTTGGCCGATGCAGTTAGTGATGTTTGCCAATAGCCTTTTGTTAGGTCTAGGGTTGTTATGTAGCGAGCCTGTCCCAACCTGTCCTCAAATATTTCGACCCAAGGCATCGGGTATGCATTGAACTTAGACACGCTGTTGAGTTTCCTAAAGTCGTTACAAAACCTGATAGTGCCATCAGGTTGTGGGACCAGTATTATGGGGCTCGACCATCACTGTGGGATTCTTCTATCACGTCCAACTCTCACACATTTTTGATTTCCTTCGTGACTGCCTCTCACCTGGCTTCTGGGATTCTATATGGCTTTACATTTACGTGAACATGCTGGATCACGTTGGTCAGTCCGGGAAAGGGGGAGAAAAAGTCTCTATTTTTGTACACAAACACCATAACATCACTTTGTTGTGCCACGGACAGGAAATCCGTTATGGGGATGTCAGGTGTCACCGGTACACGGTCTGTAGGAGGCGGGGATGCGACCAGTAAAGTCTCTGTCCTTCCAGGGCTTTAAGAGATTCACATGATAAATTTGGTGTGATTTACTTTTCCCTGGTTGGTAGACTGTAGTTTACCTCCCCCACCCTTTCGACAACCTCAAAGGGACCCTGCCACTTGGCTAGGAACTTGCTTTCCACCGTGGGCACCAGTACCAACACTCTGTCCCCAGGGCTGAAAGTACGGATCTTGGCACCCCGATCATAGATCCTCCTCTGAGCCCCCTGGGCTCGCTCCATATGTGCTTGTACCTGGGGCAGGACAGCTGTGATTTGATCCTGCATCAAGGAGACATGCTCCATGATGCTTCTATATGGGGTAGCCTCTCCTTCCCATGTTTCTTTGGTGACATCTAGTAGCCCCCTTGGATGTCTACCATACAGGAGCTCAAAGGGGGAATAGCCTGTGGATGCCTCACGTATGACAAACATGAGATATGGTAGCAAAAAATCCCAGTTTCTCCCATCTTTGTCGACCACCCTTTGAGCATACTTTTCAAAGTTTTATTAAATCTTTCAACAAGACCATCTGTTTGGGGGTGATAGACAGAGGTACGGAGATGGGAGATATTGTATATCTTACACAGTTCCTTGGTAACCCTGGCTATAAATGGACTTTTGGGATCCCCACTCGATTAAACACCTGGACTAGCTCCTTGGCGATAGCTTTAGCCGAGGTGTTACACAAAGGAATGGCCTCAGGATAGCGCGTCGCATAGTCCAGGATTACCGAAATATGTTGGTGACCCCGAGCAGACTTCACTACCGGCCCCACCAGGTCCATACCAATTCTCTCAAACAGGACCTCGATTATTGGTAGAGGAACAAGGGGACTGCGAAAATGTGGTGATGGTGCCGACATTTGGCAGTCGGGGCACGATTCACAGTACTCCCTGACATCTGCATACAACCGGGGCCAGAAAACTCTCTGGGCGATTCTCTCCTTGGTCTTTTCGATACTGAGATTTCTCCCCATTACATGACCATGGGCCAGGTCTAGCTCCACCCTACGGAAGGGTTTGGGAACCACTAGCTGTTCTACTACTTCCTCTCCCCCTTTTATCACCTGATACAGTAAGTGGTTTTTAAGGGCCATGTAGGGGAGAGACACCCCCCAATTAGGATCCACCAGTTCCCCATCCACCATCTTAACATTTTCTCTGGCTCTCATGAGGGTGGCATCTCAGAGTTGCTTGGTACAGAAATCCTCTCTCCTGACCTTTAAGTCATGTACCACATTCTGGCTACTTTCATTGTCAGGGTCAGAGGTGTTCTCCTGTTCGTTACCTTCTGGCTGAGAGCTAGCTTCCAGGCCCTCCGGCTCCCCAGCCATGACAGGGAAAGGAAGAGGATCTCTGGCTTCCTTGAACCCACGAACAGCATCCCCTTCCTTTTGGCAAAAAGGGTCTGGTGAGAGTTCCCATGCTTCCCCAGCAGGTGGAGCTCTGCATACCAGCCTCCCTTGACTCTCCCATAAATTCCAAAAATGGGGAAAATCTCTTCCCACTAAAGCTTCATGAAGCAGCGAAGGTACCACCCCCACTGAATGTGTTACACTGCCCCAGGAGGTATCAACCTCAACGACCGTTGTAATGGATATGATTAAGAGTATCATGAAATGTCTATTCCAATATATATATAAGTACATGTTTTATATATCTGACATATATCAGCTTCTATGCTTATAAGCCTTAAAACATATTCAGTAGATATCAAAGCTTACCCCTCCCTTATGCCCCGTACACACGGTCGGATTTTCCAATGGAAAATGTCCGATCGGAGCGTGTTGTCGGAAATTCCGACCGTGTGTGGGCTCCATCAGACTTTTTCCATCGGATTTTCCGACACAACGTTTGAGAGCAGACTATAAAATTTTCCGACAATAAAATCCGATCGCGTCAATTCCGACCGTGTGTGGACAATTCTGACGCACAAAGTGCCACGCATGCTCAGAAGAAATTCCGAGACGGAACAGCTCGGTCTGGTAAAATTTCGGAATGAATACAGCACTTTCGTCACGCTGCAATGTTTTAAATAGTTTAATACAGCGCACTCTCTTCATCTTTATAATGTGAGAAGAATGAAGTAGTTTTGCTGCTCATATTCACACAGACTTCTCACAAACTTATTTCTTTATTATTTATCGGGATTCCCTCAATATATTTTGATTTGTCACATCTGACCAAATTTCTTTTTGGTTATTGTTAAATATATATATTTTTTTTTCCAAGGCTGATTTTTTTTTTGGGGGTTTGTATTTTTTTCAAGGCTGTTTTTTTATTTGTTTTTTTGTGTTTTACTCCATAATATTTTTGTGTGTGTTTTGTGTGTCAAGTTACCACAACATCATTGATATCTTGTATTATTTAATCTCAAGGAGATTGTTTGGTGTTGGTGTCCCTTGTTAATTTCACATTGTATTTTTGAAATGTACCTGCCTACTCACAAACAAACTGTCCTTTTTGAAGGAAAACACACATAGGTGAGTATAATTGAAACGTTTCATATTTATAGTTCTGACCTCAAATATCTGTGTGCCAAGTATACCAATTTGTTTTTACATAGGGGAGAAAAGACTCGGAGGACACCCCTCATCCGAGGAGACCACAGACCCCCCACCTCTGGAAGAAGGGGAAATCCACCCAAGCAACGCAGAGCAGGAGGAGGAAGACATGGTGGAAATTGGCACCACAACAGGTGAGTGTCTGCGACCACAGGCTCAGGTAAGAGATGGATGTCGGCATATTTATAATACATGGTGTTTTTTGGTTTCTATCTTTTTAGGTGATCGTGATGTTGTGGATCCAGATCCTTTCACCTCGGAAAGTGCACAGATCCCGATTGGGGAGATCATGGGGTGTAATAGGGACTTGGAAAACATCAAGAAAAACATCAATGATGTTCTTCAAAAAATGAAGAACATCATTGATGTTTTAGGGAGAGTTTAAAACCACTCCAAATCCCTTTGTTTTTTGTGTGCTACAAATTTGTGACATTTTTTGACAAATTGGAGAAAAGCCAAATTTTGAAGAGGCACACAGTGCTATCTGCCATCACGGGAGATCAATGGATGCATTTTGGGGGTGCAACCCCTTTCTCAATAATAAAGTAGCTATGAGGAAGGGGTTGCACCCCCAAAACACGTCCCTTGATCCCCCGTGATGGCAGGTAGCACATGTTGACATTCGTAAATTTGTGTGCATCTTCAAAATTTGGCTTTTCCGGGGGTGACTTCACCCCATCTGAACGCAATATCAAACACAGTTTGTAAATACTCATGTCTGATATTGCCTTCAAGTTCTACCAAAAGTGAACTTTGTAAGTTCAAGATTGGTGTCTTTCTTGTTGGTTTTAAACATGCCTGTTTTATCTCAAATGGACATTTCTACTTTTTCTAATGTGACCCCAAAAATTGTTATACAACAAACATGTTGGTTTGTTTTAAAAACCTTTTCTAAATGCACATGTGATTGTGCTGGTATTAAAAAGATTGTTAATTAAGAATGTGTGGATTATTGTCTCAACGCTACAACACTTTTGTGGTGCTCTAATTGCTGTTTTCTGTGACAATGGGTTTTATTTCCTAAGGGCAAATCCACATGGCACTACAAGTGCAGTTTCAGTGCAGTTTTAACTGCACTTGTAGTGCAAAGTGTCTTTGCCTTTAGTAAATAACACCCAACAGTGCTTTGTAAGGTTACACAAATCACGCCATTTTCAGGACTCACCACATTTCTGTCAGGGTCATCTAAAACAAACACAAACAGTAAATGTCACCAAAGATGTGAGTAGTTTTTTTTTATTTGAAAAAGGTTTTAGACATTGTCTGGCATATTGATAGCCCCCCTACCCGCAAAGAATTCAAGGTATCTTAGCCGGACATCACGGGCACTCAGGGGGGCAAGCCAGGACGGCCATTTTCAAGCGCCGTCATGGTTGATTCATTTGGAATTGCAGCCTCAGGCCCAACTGAGCCAGCATAGTTGGCAGAATGTTGCCATAAAAAGTTGTGCAGAATACAGCACGCCAGGATTATATGATTCAGTTTATACTCCGCCATATGTATGGGTGTAAGAAATAGGCGGAACCGGCTGGCCATGATTCCAAACCTGTTCTCCACCACTCTTCTGGCTCTGGCCATCCGGTAATTAAAAACCCTCTGGTCCGGGGTGAGGGTCCTCATCGGGAATTGCCGCATAAGATGGTCCCCCAGCGCAAATGCTTCATCCGCAATGAAGACGAATGGGAGTCCTTCTACATTGTCTTCTGGAGGTGGCAAGTCCAAGCTGCCATTCTGGAGACGCCTGTAGAACTCCGTCTGGGCGATGACTCCATCATCGGACATCCGGCCATTCTTACCCATGTCCACATACAGGAACTCATAAGTAGCCGACACCACCGCCAACATCACAATACTATTGAACCCCTTATAATTATAATAGTACGACCCCAAGTTGGGTGGTGGGACGATGTGGACGTGTTTCCCATCAATTGCCCCACCGCAGTTAAGAAAGTCCCACCACTGGGCAAAGTGGGAGGCCACAGTCTGCCATTCCTGTGGCATGGAAGGAAACTGTGGAGTCAAAACCAAAAAACAAAATTAGTCATTTTGCTCATAAACAGGGAAAGCAGATTAGACACAAACATTCTTGGCCAACATCAAGATAACATTTATTTGAGGGAGTTTTTAAAAACCAAAGTATAAAAAGGTACACCTATCAGATTACCCCCCCCCCCCCTCATGGGTCATTTCTAACATTATAGGGGGGGAGCTCTTGGACAGGTAACCCTCTCCACTTCATTGAGAGATGAATGCCTAAATAATGGGTATTACTTTGGCCAGCCCCTCCTTAGTTACACTATTGGCAGCCAACTGGACAGGTAAAAAGTGTCATAATACAAAGATATAAATACACATTGTACACATTTGAGCACATTTGGACATTCTGCTATTACCTATCAAGATAATAATAGGATACAAAAAATGTAAACAGTACCATTTGAAAGTATACAGGCAGGCCCTTGCACTACATGCTTTGGGGAATTCATCCATACATCTGACCACTAAAGATCGGGGTATAGTGTGTATGGGTTTGGCAAAGTCACCAGATAGATGATTGAGGATAGATAGAGAATTGGTATCAGCTGACATAGCAGTTTGGGGGAGGGAGGGTTCCAAACGATTTGGGGACCCCAAAAAAAAGCCTCTGGCACTCTGCTTGAATTTAAAGCACAAATCACATTTAAAAACATTTTAGGGGGTGTTTGGGGTAAAGCACTACTATGGAGCTGACAAAATACATTGTTAAGTGACTACATGAGGTGAATATAGGGCCAGGAGACCATGCTGGGGAGGTAAGTGAAGGCAAATATGTATGAAGGACAACAAAAATAATTACATAAAAATCCAGCATGCATGAGGACAAAGGGGACATTCACAGCATATTACAATCATGGTAATTAGGGAATGAGGAAAGAAATACAATATATTAGCAAACATTAAATACAATAAAATGTGACATTAAAGGATAAAAACCTTATCTTAATATACTCCTTCTGCAGGACCTGGATGATGGCAGAACAGGTCTCTGGGATAATGATCCCCAGAGCCTGGGGGGAGATGCCTGTCGAGAACTTGAGGTCCTGCAGGCTTCTCCCCGTCGCCAAGTACCGCAGGGTGGCGACTAGCCTCTGCTCCGGAGTGATGGCTTGCCTCATGCAGGTATCCTGCCTGCTGATATAGGGGGTCAGCAAAGCCAACAAACAGTGAAATATGGGGTCCGTCATCTGGAGAAAGTTCCTGAAATCATCAGGATTATTCTCACGGATCTCACGGAGCAAAGGCATATGACAGAACTGGTCATGCTAAAGTAACCAATTCTTGGTCCATGAACTCCTCCCCACCCTGTTCATGGACTGGACTTGTGTCAAGGTCAGGACCCCAACACGAAGCCCCCGCACAGCACAAACTCTATGAGGAGTACATATACACAACATGGCTAGAAAACGGTCGGCTGCTTAGAACGAAGTAACAGAACGCACTGAAGAACAGCAAGGCCTGTGAAAAGCGACCTGAAAAACAGTAACGAACAAACAAGAACACAATGACTGAGTCACGCGTAGCTTGCTGCACGCACTGAGGACCAGATACAAACCCACAAACACAAACTGAACAGCAGAAAATGATCTGAAAACCATGAGTCTGAAAAAGCGTGAATCGTCTCTCACCAAACTTTTACTAACATGAGATTAGCAAAAGGAGCCCAAAGGGTGCCGCGCTTGGTTCTGAAATGGCCTTTTCTAGTCTCCTCGTACATGGTGTACGTCACCGTGTTCTTGGCGAGCAGAAATTCCGACAACTTTGTGCGACCGTGTGTATGCAAAACAAGTTTGAGCCAACATCCGTCTGAAAAAATCCATGAATTTTGTTGTCGGATTGTCCGATCAATGTCCGATCGGGTGTACAGGGCATTACTGTGGAGCTGGACTGCAAGAGTTAACAGAGAAGTTTGCACCTGCTTCCGAGAATACACTAAAAAAAAAAAAAACAAGGTAACACCAATGTTTTAAAAGAAGCAAAAACATAGCTACTTCCTCATATGAACGTCCCAGCCAAAAGCCAATACTTTGTCACATACTTTGTCATAATATATTTATATATTTGTGGTTGTTTTGTGGTTTGCATGCGCCAGCCTTATCTGACGTATCTTAATCTTAACAAAATGGTATATAAGTCTTGCAAAGAGAAATATTAAAACAGAAAGTAATTTTACTCTGAACAGTATCTCAGTGTGAGTTTACTTGAGCGTGCATGTTCTATAACTCTATATTCAATTTGACCAGGGGCAGATATAAAAATACCAGACCTTGGTTGGTTCTGGTCCAAAACACCGGAGGTAGAGGGTAGAGTGTCCCCATGGATGCAAATTACCCCAATAGTACTGGGGTGTAGTTTTGTGGGATTTACACGATCATCCCTGACTAGGGTCACCATGCTACCAGAGTCTAGCAGGGCTGTGAGTGGCTTCCCATCCACTGAAATAACACACATTTGTTTTTCAATGTGAGTCTGACATGATGCAGTACATGCGACCTGTACAGAGACATGCGTCTTTTCTTATAAGCATAATCGCATTGCATAGGTTCATCAGTTATAGGACAGTTTGCAGCAATATGCCCTAATTCATGGCAACGAAAACACTGTATATGCTCTACCCTTAGTCCTCTTAACGGTCCCAAAGAATTTCCTGGCTTCTTTGGCCAATCTCCAGGACTAGGACCCACAGTCACATCAGCTGTAACAACAGTTTTATCTAACTTCCCCATGCTCTTGAACCCCGGGACAGTCTTACCAGAACAGCTGGGCGATCTTGTACCCCTAGACAAACCGAAGTGGGGCGTAGACGGGTTAACCAAGTCCTCAGTAGCAATGTACCTCTCCACTAGGTCCACCAACTGGGTTGCAGTTTTGGCATCCCCCTGTCTGACCCACTTCCTCAGAGCAACAGGGAGTGCACGCAGGTACCGGTCCATCACCACACGCTCCACGATCTGAGGGCCTGTCAAGGTCTCCACTGCAACCATTTCCTGGTGAGGTGGACCAGGTCAAACATTTGAGAACAGGCTTGCTGGTTGCTCCATGATCAGGTCCACTGTTGCACGCACTGGGCCCGGACTGCCATAGTGACACCCAAGCGCGCGAGTATCTCTGATTTCAGAGTCTCAAAGTCCTGGGCCTTATCCGGTTCCAGATCAAAATAGGCCCTTTGAGGTTCTCCTGTCAGAAATGGGGCCAACAGACCCTCCCACTGTTCTTTTGGTCATCCTTTGCGGACAGCAACTCTCTCAAAAGTGTGATGGAGATATTGAATTCCATATTTATATCAATGAGATTCAAGCGGACCATTGCAAGGACTCCAATTAAACTGCCTTGCCCCATAGGATGTATATATATGTATATATATATATATATATATATATATACACACATACATATATATATATATATATATATATATATATACATATACATATATATATATATATATATATATATATATATATATATATATATATATATATATATATACATACATACATACACACACACGTGTATATGTGTGTATCTATGTGTGGGTATATATATTTATATATGTGTATATGTTTCTTAATATCATGATAGAGCATAGCTCACCTTAGGAATGTAGTTACACTGATGGGAACCCAAGAAGGTCCCCAGGTGTTAACTGAATCAAAGAGTATTGGCAGACCTTAAGGCATCCATTCTTCAGGGGGCCATTAAAACGCTTCCAATACACTGGTGGGAATCAGGAAAGGTCCACAGGTGTTAATTGAATCAACTCACCAGGGCGGCATTAACATGCTACTGTCGGGACTGTTTGGGCTGGAAGATCAAAGGAGATTGTTCATTAATTCATAGACTGCGAGGCACCGAAGGGTTTCAATGTTCCAGCAATGTCTGAGCATGAACTTCTGAGCAGCTTCAGATGTGACCAATCAGAATTGAAGGCAGCTGTAAACCAATGAGCCACTAGGCTTTAAATGTAGCCAACCAGACTTTGAGGCCACTCAGAACCAATGGATGTGGGGCATCTGTTGATTGGGGGAGGAGGCATATAAAAGAGGGAGAGCTAAAAATTCAGTCTCTCTCTGTGTACCCAGCCCCAGACCATCGAGGGGATATGCTGTCTGAGTAATGTATACTGGTATCTCTTCCTGTTTCTTTCTAACCTTTTTTTATCCTAGGAACTGCCTTAGAATATTGTATAGCCTGTGTATGTCCATTGTAACCATTTCTGAGTTTGGCCTAGATTATCTTGGCAGCCTAAAGCATCACTGTACTTGTGGCATCACTTGAGATATATGATAAATTCTAATTATTCTAACTTTCTTTTCTGTGTAAATAAATGTAATTGTTTATCTTTTTTTCCTGCTATCGTTCATTTTTATTCTTATATAGACAAAGGTTTAATCACTTATATTTGTATCATTAATCGTTTAAGTGAGGTATAAATATTTCCGAAACAAAAGTCGCAAGGTATACCTCAACATTATCGGCAAGTGTCATTTTCTGTAGGTGGTAGGAGGCACGTACCATCTTTGGTTCCACTGGCACAGGAGGTGGGGACCCCCGTTTCAGTTCCACTAGAGCCTCTGCGAACTGCCGGTTCATTTCCTGCTGGGCCACCTGTTGTGCTGCAGCAACTGCCTGTTGTGCTCCAGCGGCTGCCTGTTGTGCTCCAGCGGCTGCCTGTTGTGCTCCAGCGGCTGCCTGTTGTGCTGCAGCGGCCTCTGCGACTTGGCAGTTGGTTTCCCGCTGAGCTGCATTGGCCTGTAGCAGAGCCTTTATAATTTTCTTCATCTTCAGAAATTTCCCGCTGAATCCAACACGTGTGGGGAGATTAGCTTGTGGGGATCACCTTTTCTTGAAATGAAGGCCAGCATACAGGCAGTTTCTTTAAAATCTGGCGGGTTGCCAGTGCCAGCTTTATTTACAGGTGGTTTGCGAAGTCATAAAAAATAAACAAAACAGTAAAACAAATCCTTGCCGTCCAGCGCTAAACTAAACAGTACACTCCTCTCTATACGGTGTGGGGCTGGTCCCCGTCACCCACAAAACATAAGGTAAAGCAAACCTTCCTTTTCAATCCAAACAAACAGGGCTCCTTTCTCTCAGATTCTCCTCTGCGTCTCAGGCTAGAGCACTGCTGTGCTCTCTTCCTGGTCATTTAAAGTCTACCTGAGCATGGACTCAAGTGGAGCACAAGACCCGGACCGGAACCAAGCCTGCCACAGAGGCTGGAAAAATCTGGGCCGGATTCTGGTTCAGTCTCTGACAATAGAACAAATGCGAGGTGAAATATACCGATTATTGATGACCTCACCTCGCATACCGTCACAATATATATATATACACACACACACACACACACACACACACACACACACACACACAAAATTGTACATTATATATTGTTACATTACAGATACAGTACATATATGTATTAAGTTAATAGAACCATTTTATCATTGATCCACTGTTATTAAAAGAAAAGGTTATAAACACAAAGGGTTACCCATGAAGGTGTTGTTCAGAATCTCTCTGCCACAATCAATCCCTCTGCCCCCTGGGCTTTTTTTACAGCACTGATGCTTTGGCCATGTCACAGATTTTTTTTTTCTCTTCCCATCGTGTCTTGAAGCACCCGATGCAAAAAAAATGTGTGCACGCAAAAGTGAGAACACAAAAAATTGCACAGGATTTGCACATGGTCCTCTGTCGAAGAGAAAGGACCCTTGCCCTGATCCCCGGGTTGCAAGGCACCTGACAGGGACTGGGGTACTCACTGGCCCATCTAACTAAAACCAGACAGACCCCGTTCTCTGGAAGGACTGCAGATACAGTCCAACCCAAGTATTGGGTGGGGTTCCCCCGAAGAGATACCCCATGAGAGGAGGTGAACCAGACCAGAAGGCCATGTCCACCCCCTCCCAAGACTTTCAGAGCAGGCCTGAGGACCTACACTACTAATCATGCTATGAGAAAGTGCATACCGTGCAAAAGTGACAAACACACACAAAAAAAGGGAGAAATGAAAGTGGGTCAGTACTTAGTGCCATAGTGTATTCCCATGGCAAGCTCTTCGGCCAGTAATAAAAAATTCTTCTGGTCCCAGCTAAAAGACTCGGCCCTAGAGGCAGGTGCCGAAAAAGTGTGATGGTGCAGTGACCTTGGTGCCAGAAAAAACTCAAGATGAGCATCCCCACCTGTGAGATTTATGGCACCCCTGGACTGCCACCCCAGGGGCACATACACCGCAGGCTTCCTTCACAGCCCAGTCTTTCTGCCAGACCAGTGTCTTGCCATCCCTACCAGGAAGGTATTATAACTTAGAGAGTTTAGGGAGAGCTTAGCCTATAACTGGGGACAAGCCTTGTGCACAAGGCCAGATTCAACCCAGGAGGAAAAAGACCCTCCTGTTGCCCCCTCCTAATTACATCAAGGAAATATTAACCAACTCCCCCAATTGGCCCTGTAGCAGATAGCTCACTCCAAGACTGTGAATCCATGCACACTGTTCTTAGCTTTGCTGGCTTAACCTAACACTTTGGTGGTGCCCTCTTTCTCCTGGGTGGAGATCTGAACTACAGTCTGCTCTCATAACAAAACCCTCCCCCATACCTGCATGATCAGTAGATGCTGAGGGATCTGTTTTACAAATTCTTTATTTTTTTAATTTGCATAAATTATGTTTACAATAACATGTAACAAAAGTGTCTTAAAGTATTCATACCCCTTGAAATTTTCCACCTTTTATCATGTTACAACCAAAAGCATAAATGTATTTTATTGGTATCTTATATGATAGAACAACACAAAGTGGCACATAATTGTAAAGTGCAAGAAAAATGATAAATGGTTTTAAAAAGTTTTTACAAATGGGGGGGCGTGGCGTCCAGGGTAGAAGATGGCCACATGAAACAACTGCCATGACCCATCGCAAGAAGGACCACCAGCAAATCCGTAAGCTGGTGGGTTTCTTCAAGCCGGTGGGCGCCAGACCACAACAAAACAGCGGTGGCTCGCTACAGCAACATGGAGTGATGGCTGGAACAAACAGCAGCGGAATCTCTGCACCAGGCACCCGCCAGGTAGGAAACCCACATAGTAGGGAGTTCTCTGGATCCTCCTCCCCTTCTACTAGGAGTCCGGCCAAAACAAAGCCCCATCGGGACTCCCCGCTGAGACACCAGCAGGAGGCAGATATGGAACTAGGCCACGCACAAGCACATGCTATAGGCCTTCCCCAATCCACTACAGATCCTATAGATGCCTTTCACACATTGGGGAAACCAATATTGGATACTGTGCTGAAAGGGATGCTACTCTCTCTAAGATTATCATTAGGGATGAGCCGAACACCCCCCGGTTCGGTTCGCACCAGAACCTGCGAACGGACCGAAAGTTCGCACGAACGTTAGAACCCCATTGACGTCTATGGGACTCGAACGTTTGAAATCAAAAGTGCTCATTTTAAAGGCTAATTTGCATGGTATTGTCCTAAAAAGGGTTTGGGGACCCGGGTCCTACCCCAGGGGACATGTATCAATGCAAAAAAAACTTTTAAAAACTGCCGTTTTTTCGGGAGCAGTGATTTTAATGCTGCTTAAAGTAAAAAAAAAAAGTGAAATATTCCTTTAAATATCGTACCTGGGGGGTGTCTATAGTATGCCTGTAAAGTGGCGTGTGTTTCCCGTGTTTAGAACATTGCCTGCACCAAATGTCATTTTTAAAGGAAAAAATCTCATTTAAAACTGCTTGCGGGTTTAATGTAATGTCGGGTCCTGGCAATATGGATGAAAATCAGTGAGACAAATGGCATGGGTACCCCCCAGTCCATTACCAGGCCCTTTGGGTCTTGTATGGATATTAAGGGGAACCCCGCACCTAAATTAAAATAAGGAAAGGTGTGGGGCCACCAGGCCCTATATACTCTGAACAGCAGTATACAGGCAGTGCAAACAAGACAGGGACTGTAGGTTTGTTGTTAAGTAGAATCTGTTTGTAATTTTGAACGGGTACATTTTTAACGTGTTTAGCTCCAGCCAAAAATCTTTTTTAAGCTTTTTGGAAAACATAGGGAAGGGTTATCACCCCTGTGACATTTGTTTTGCTTTCTTTCCTCCTCTTCAGAAGATTTCACCTCACTTTTGTCCCAATGACAAATGTTTTTTGAAAATTTGGGTTTTTTTGTGGAACAAGGATTGGAAAGCATCAGTGGAAAGGAGAAATGTTTTTCCCATATTAACTCTAATGCCGCGTACACACGGTCGGACTTTTCGTCTACAAAAGTCCAACGGACGCTGACGGACTAAAGCTGGCTGGTAATCCGATCGTGTGTGGGCTTCTCCGGACTTTCAACGTACTTTTTTAGCCTCAAATCCGACGTACTTTAGATTTGAAACATGCTTCAAATCTTTACGTCGTAACTACGACGGACCCCGAAATCCGCTCGTCTGTGTGCTAGTCCGACGGACAAAAAGCCACGCTAGGGCACCTATTGGCTACTGGCTATGAACTTCCTTATTTTAGTTCGGTGTACGTCATCACGTACGAATCCGTCGGACTTTTGTGTGGTCGTGTGTAGGCAAGTCCGTTCGTTAGAAAGTATGCCGCAAGTCCGCCGCAAGTCCGCCGAAAGTCTGCCGGAAGTCTGTCGGACAGGCTGTCTGACTTTTGTAGACGAAAAGTCCGACCGTGTGTACGCGGCATTACAGGAGAGAATTTCTCTTCCTAGGGGTAGATTTCATTTCATTTCCTGTTGTCTCCTTCCGTTTGCAAGTAGGAGTCGTTTGTAAGTTAGATGTTTGAAAGTAGGGGCCTGCCCTATATACTCAGCAGAAATTTGGGCCTTAGGTGTTGTTGGTGTTGTTGTGGCCACAACACTGTAAGCCCTCACAGGACCCTGCTGTGAAATATTAGATCAAGAATTGTAATTACATGCCCCTGTTGAACAAGGGCAGAAAAATTGGGCCTTTGGTGGTGGTGGTGGTGGTGCTGGTGCTACAACACTGTAAGTCCTCACTCGCTCTTGGTGGGTGCAGAAATGGGCCCTGCTGTGAAATATTAGATCAAGAATTGTAATTACATGCCCCTGTTGAACAAGGGCAGATAAATTGGGCCTTTGGTGGTGGTGGTGGTGGTGGTGCTGGTGCCACAACACTGTAAGTCCTCACTCGCTCTTGGTGGGTGCAGAAATGGGCCCTGCTGTGAAATATTAGATCAAGAATTGTAATTACATGCCCCTGTTGAACAAGGGCAGAAAAATTAGGCCTTAGGCACTGGTGCTGGTGCCACAACACTGCAACCCCTCACAGACACTCTAGTTGGAACGCAGGAACGAGCCCTGCTGCAAAGTATTGCATCAAAAATTGTAATTACACGCCCCTGTTAAACAGGGGCTAAAAAATTGGTCCTTAGGCACTGGTGGTGGCGCCCAGAACCAAAAATGTTCTTACAAGCTATCAGCGTGATCATTGAGGAGGAAGAGGAAAATTACTCAGGGATAGTCACTCAGCATCAGCATAGGCAGTCTTTGAAGGGATCTGAGATTTCAAAAAAAATTATTCGGTTACATCAGCATCGGGTGCTTGGTAGCTGGTGGTGATCCAAGACTGATTCATTTTTATGAAGGTCAGTCGATCGACCGAGTCGGTGGACAGACGCACCCTGTGATCGGTTACCACGCCTCCAGCAGCACTGAATGTGCGTTCCGAAAGAATGCTGGATGCAGGACAGGCCAGTAGCTCAATTGCATACTGTGCAAGCTCTGGCCAGTGATCCATCCTCAAGAACCAGTAACCCAGAGGATTTTCGGTGGGAAAGGTGTCCAAATCTGATCTTGCCCCTAGGTATTCCTGCACCATGTAAAACAGACGCTAGCGATGGTTGCTGGAACCGATCATACCTTGGGGCTGCGGACCAAAAAATTGTCTGAACGCATCGGTCAGACGGCCACCTTCTCCACCGCTCCTTCTTTGACTGACCGAAGCCTCAGCAACACGTTGTCCAGAAACAGGAGTTTGTAACCTCCCAGTCTCTGGGAACGCGTTGCACAGACCTTTCTGCAAGGCCTCCCGAAGATGTTTCATCCTCTGCTCCCTCTGCGATGGCAAGATAAGGTCCGCAACCTTACCCTTGTAACGTGGATCAAGGAGGGTTGCCAGCCAGTATTGGTCATTCTCCTTGATACCACGAATACGAGGATCCTTACACAGGCTTTGCAGGATTAGGGAGGCCATGCAGCGTAGGTTTGCTGAGGCATTCCGTCCGGAGTCCTCTGGGTCACTAAGGATGACATGGTCCGCAGCCACCTCCTCCCAGCCACGTACAAGTCCATGTGTTTCTTGGGACTGATCCCTTAAAGACTGCTGCTGATGCTGAGTGCCAGGCTCCACCTCCATACTGACACAATCTTCCTCCTCCTCCTCCTCGTCCTCTTTGTGTGTGATCGGCGGGCACACAGGAACACTGTCTGGATAAAGGGGGCCTTGAGAGCTAAGGAAGTCTCCTCTTCCTGCCTCTGTTCTGCCTAAAGTGCCCTGTCCATTATTCCACGCAGCGTGTGCTCTAACAGGTGGACAAGGGGGACAGTGTCACTGATGCATGCACTGTCACTGCTCACCATCCTCGTGGCCTCCTCAAATGGTGACAGGACAGTGCATGCATCCCTGATCATGGCCCACTGGCGTGGGGAAAAAAAAACCAAGCTCCCCTGACCCTGTCCTGGTGCCATATTCGCACAGGTACTCATTGATGGCCCTCTGCTGCGTGTGCAGCCGCTGCAGCATGGCCAACGTTGAGTTCCACCTGGTGGGCATGTCCCAGATTAGGCGGTTCTTGGGCAGGTTAAACTCCTTTTGGAGGTCCGTCAGCCGAGCACTGGCATATGACCGGCGGAAATGCACACAGACTTTCCTGGCCTGCTTTAGGACATCCTGTAAGCCCGGGTACCTGCCCAAGAACCGCTGCACCACCAAGTTAAGGACGTGAGCCAAACAGGGCACATGGGTCATTTGTCCCTGTCGGAGGGCAGAGAGGAGGTTGGTGCCATTGTCGCAAACCACCATTCCTGCCTTAAAGCGGGGGTCCACCTATCTATCGTTTTTTTCTTTTTGAGTTCATTCACAAACTTTTCTTCTCAGCATTACATACTCGCATATTGTGTGTATAATGTCTACCTGTGTCAGATTTCGTCAGAAAGAATAACTTATATTATTCACTGCAGGCGGTTTCCATCTTCATTGTGGGCATTTGAAGCCCATGAGCATTTATTTCCTGGATGTGGTGAATGCTGTGCTCCCAGCATTCACCGCTCGTTCCCGCACATGCTTAGTGGCATCCTGGGAAGCCTGAGACTAGCTCCCAGGAGTCTGGGAGAGGCTAGAAACACACCTACTCCCACAGGAGGAGAACCAGGAAGTGCAAAGAAGAATAGAAAAATAAAAGGTAATTACGGCGAATTAAATTTTTTTAAACGGCATGTCAGCATCTAGGCAAGGAAGAGAATACATACAGATATTGTTCAAAATTTGGGTGGAACCCCACTTTAAGTTGGCGTGGCGTCAACCACCTCTGAACCTGCCCCTGCAGAGCTGACAGAACCTCTGCCCTAGTGTGGCTCCTGTCCCCCAAGCACACCAGCTCAAGCACCGCATGGCATCTTTTGGCCTGCGTACTTGCGTAGCCCCTTGAACAACTACGGAGCACCGTTGGTTCCGAGGACAAAGCACAGGAAGAGGCCATGGAGGAAGAAGAAGAGGAGGGGGTGGAGGAGAGAGGTGTGTCACAATCATTAGCATTTTGGAGGTGTGGTGGCAGAACAACCTCCAACACTACTGCACCTTGTCCTGCATCCTTCCCAGCTGCCAGCAGAGTCACCCAATGCGCCGTGAAACTTAGGTAATGTCCCTGTCCATGCCTGCTGGACCATGAGTCAGCGGTAATATGCACCTTACTGCTGACCGCCCTGTCCAGTGAGGCATGGACATTGCCTTCCACATGCCGGTAGAGAGCCGGAATCGCCTTCCGTGAGAAAAAGTGGCGTTTGAGTACCTGCCACTGAGGAACTGCACATTCCACAAACTCACGGAAGGGGGCAGAGTCTACCAACTGAAAAGGCAGCAGTTGAAGTGCTAGCAATTTTGCCAAGCTAGCATTCAACCGCTGGGCATGTGGATGGCTGGGAGCAAACTTCTTTCGGCGGTGCAGCAGCTGGGGCAGGGAAATTTGCCTGGTACAATCTGACGTCGGTGTACCAAAAGCAGATTGCCCACAAGTACTTGGCTGTGACACACCTAATTCTACACCTTCATTGCTCTCAGTGTAGGTCTCAGAGAGGACTGAAGGTCTAGTGGGGTTGGAAATCTCAGCTGATGAGGAGCAAGGAGAGGTCCTCTTTGTTCTTTGGTGTGGGTCTTTTAGATACGCTTGCCAATGAACTGCATGGTAGGTCAACATATGTCTGGTCAAGCATGTGGTACCCAAGCGGGAGATGTTTTGGCCACGTGAGATACGCTTGAGACATATGTTGCAAATAGCAGCGGTGCGATCTGATGCACTCGTCTCAAAAAAGGCCCACACCAAAGAACTTTTTGAATAACGCGCAGAGACTGCAGCGCCCTGCACATGTGGAGCTTTGGGGTGTGATGCAGTCAATGTGCTGCCCTTAGGCTGGCCCCTGGAGGGCATCCTGCCTCGTTGGTGATGTGCCACCTCCTCCTCCTCTCTCCTATCAGGCACCCACGTTGAGTCAGTGACCTCATCATCCCCTCCCTCCTCATCACTGGAGCAAACCTGGCAGTATGCTGCAGCAGGGGGAGCATGACTGCCAGATTGCTGTCCTTCTTGGGCACCGCCTCTGTCGTGCTCAGGTTACTGCCTTCATCGAGCTCAGTATCATCATCAGAGCCTTCCAAACGCTGGGCATCCTCCTGGAGCATGTACCCAACACTGGTCAAACAGTTCGAGGGACTCCTCAGGAGGACATGGTGGGGCTAGGGAAGGAGTCACTGATGACATTGAGCCGAGGGAAGAGGCCGCTGCTTTGCCAGACAAAGTGTGTTGATGAGGATGCACCGTCTCCACGACCAGCACTAGACACAGAGCCTGCTTGCCCTCTCTTATTGGCTTGTGACTGTCTGCCTCTCCTTCTTGGCCTTTCAGACATACTAATGGCCTGTAGCTGCACTAAGCTGGGATATATAGATATAGATATAGATATAGATATATATACTGCAGCTAGCAAAATCAACTGCCTGCCTGTAGTATGAGAACACCACCAACCTTCTACAGGTAGCTTTAGCTGAACACTGTGAGCAGGACGCACCCCACTAACTTGTAGGTTTAGCTGAACACTGAGCAGGACGCACCCCACTAACTTGTAGGTTTAGCTGAACACTGTGAGCTGGACGCACCCCACTAACTTGTAGGTTTAGCAGAACACTGTGAGCAGGACGCACTGCACTAACTGTAAATAGTCTAGCTGCCTGACTGTGGTACTAATAGGATCAAAAGAACACCAGTAATTTTCTTCAGGTAGCTGTATATACTGTAACAAGACAAGCCTGCCTGTCAGTAAGAAGATAACCGGAACAAATCTAGCTGAACACTGTGAGCAGGACGCACCCCACTAACTTGTAGGTTTAGCTGAACACTGTGAGCAGGACGCACCCCACTAACTTGTAGGTTTAGCTGAACACTGTGAGCAGGACGCACCCCACTAACTTGTAGGTTTAGCTGAACACTGTGAGGTGGACGCACCCCACTAACTTGTAGGTTTAGCTGAACACTGTGAGCAGGACGCACCCCACTAACTTGTAGGTTTAACTGAACACTGTGAGCAGGACGCACCCCACTAACTTGTAGGTTTAGCTGAACACTGTGAGCAGGACGCACTGCACTAACTGTAAATAGTCTAGCTGCCTGACTGTGGTACTAATAGGATCAAAAGAACACCAGTAATTTTCTTCAGGTAGCTGTATATACTGTAACAAGACAAGCCTGCCTGTCAGTAGGAAGATAACAGGAACGGATCTAGCTAAACTGAATAAAGTGTGTATGTATGTATATATATATATATATATATATATATATATATATATATATATATATATATATATATATATATATATATATATATATATATATATATATATATATATATATATATATATATGCGCAACACCTGGGATGCATATATATACACAATACACTGTAAGTGCAGCTAACTGACTGACTGTTCTGTTTAATCTATCTAACTCAAATCAAATGTCACTGTCTGTCTCTCTCTCTCTCTCTCTCTCTCTCAATGAACGCCGAAACACACACAACACAGGGCCGCCGTGCAGGCGGCCTTATATAGTGTGGGGCATGTACTAAATCCCCTGAGCCATAATTGGCCAAAGCCTCCTTGGCTTTGGCCAATTACGGCTCTCTGTTCAGGCGGGGCTGTGATTGGCCAAGCATGCGGGTCATAGTGCATGCTTGGCCAATTATCAGCCAGCAATGCACTGCGATGCCGCAGTGAATTATGGGCCGTGACGTGCCACACGAATTTGGCGCGAATGGCCCATATCGTTCGCAATTCGGCGAACAACCGAACAGCCGATGTTCGAGTCGAACATGGGTTCGACTCGAACACGAAGCTCATCCCTAATTATCATCACAAGCTGGACTGTGTAAAAAAATTCCGCCATGATATAAATGCCCTGGGAGTCACAAACGTAGAGTCCTCCATGGGGGAATATATCTCATCATTCAACTCACTGGTTGACGCTTACACAGAACATTCTGCAGATATTGAATGGCTCAAAGCTAAAGTGACAGACCTGGAGGACATGTCCAGAAGGAATAATAGGGGAAGGGGGAAAGGGGAAAACTGAGACCATTCCTGCCACACAGCTGCAACAATATGCTAAGAACCTCTTTTCAGCTCCAGTGCCTTCTCTATCTACTACGGAATTACCCATAGACAGATTCCACAGATGACCAAAAACTTAGCCCTGGAGTTGCTAAGAGATGTTCTAATGAGGGTGCACTTTTACTAATCAAAAGAACTGATCATTTCTTCCTCCAGGCAGGCCAGCTCTCTCCCAGAAGGCTACTCAGGCATACATTTACTCCCTGACCTGTCCCGTCACACTCCCCAAAGACACAGGAACCTAGCTATGATAACAAAGGCATTGAGGAACCAGAATATTTCTCACAAATAGAAACATCCAGCAACCCTTTCAATTACACACAATGGATCAACATCCCTGATAATGACTCTGGAGGAAGGTCTACAAGTTCTCCAACAGTTGGGAATAATACCTCCCCCAACTCCATCAGCTTCTCGCAACGAGGCCCCAGCTGCTCTCCACAATGTTTGGCAAGTTTTATCCTGCAAGAGATAAGCAAAGAAAAAAATGTAACAATAGATGTACCCGAATCTCATTGATCCCCAAATATCATCATCTAGGTTAAGTCCCTGACCACGAGATAAATGTTTATCCTTATGGCCCCCAATACTGCTTCAACAGTTCTACTTGTTCACGGATCACCTAGGTGGTCCTCTTTTTATCACTTTATCTTTATCTGTCGCTTTAACAGTTATCCAATGCTTGTTCTCAGTTCATTTGTTTCACACTATCTTCATATGGGTCAAATTTGCAGTACTCAGAACTCCATTCAACAATAATTGTACCCTTTGGTACCCCAGACAGCCTTATGCAGCGTACACACGACCTGATTTTCTGGGAAACTAGGTCCGATGGTCTTCCCGATGGACTTCCGGCGGACTTCCGGCGGACTTCCGACGGACTTTCTGAACGGACGGACTTGCCTACACACGACCAGAATTTCCGGAAGACTAGGTCCACCGGTCTTCCCGACGGACTTCCGACGGACTTTCCGAATGAACAGACTTGCCCACACATGGACAAGTCCGTTCATTTTGAACGTGACTCAGGTACGACAGGACTAGAAAAGGTAGTCAATCTCGCCGCTTTTATCGGCGAGATTGACACCTTGCGAGCCCTTAGGTCTGGTATGGATTTTAAGGGGAACCCCCTACGCTGAAAAAACTGTGTGGGGTCCCCCCCAAAATCCATACCAGACCCCGATCCGAGCACGCAGCCGGAAGGGGGGTGGGGACGAGCGAGTGCCCCCCCCCCCTCCTGAACCGTACCAGGCCACATGCCCTCAACATGGATAATAATAAGAACCACTGATTATGGGTAAAAGCAACTGCTGAGGTGGGGAAGGGCTGTTATCTCTGAGTCGGCACTGTGTTACAATCCAGCTTTTGGTATCAGTATCCTAGAACTTGGTGAGAACCTCCCGGCACCCCTAAAGGGATCACACTGTGCTTGGAGAGCTCCCCCAAATAACCAGTAATTAAAATTCACTATGCATATAGATAAGGGTTTCAGGTGCCTGGCTTTTACGCCCCAAAAGGGAGGGCCCTTTATCCAGTAGACCTAGAGGTTCTTAGTCAGGAGGGTCTTTCCAGTTGGCGTAGAGGGCCATAGTCAAAAGGGGAAAGGAGGGGAGGAGGGGCAGGTTAGAGGGGGGAATAGAAGGAGAGAGGAAGAAAAGCCAATCAACAGGAGGTGTTGTGGAGGTGCAGCGAGGATGGATGGTAGTTATTTCCAAACCCCAGGAACGAGTGAAATGCCCATGTGTAGGGCCCAGGATTCCCAGATCTATTCAAACTGAGCTGGGGAGTCTAGTAAGATGCTGTTCAATTTCTATTGGGACATAATCCACAATATTTTACGTTTGGTAGCTGAAAAGGAAACCCTAGGTTGCTCCCATGCTTTGGCTATTGTGAGCTTGGCACCTAGAAAAATAAAGTGGATTAATTTGCGGTTGGTTTTGGAGGTCTTGGGGAGATTTGTGTTGAGGAGGGCATTGGCAGTGGTTCCTGGAACCTGGAGGTCTGTCACTTTTTGGATCAGGGCAAACATCCTGTTCCAGAATGACCTTATTCTGGAACACTCTCACCATATATGGGCCATTGAGCCTATAAGTTGACACCCTCTGAAGCATTGAGGGTTTGCTGTGGGATACATGGCAGCTAATTTGACAGGAGTGAGGTACCATCTGGTCATTGCCTTAAGGCTAGATTCTATTAGTGATATATTCCTTATTCCCTGAAAGGCTCTAGAAAAGCATGCCCACCACTTCTCCATGTCCCAGTGAATTTGCAGATAATTTTCCCATGTGGCCATATATGGGGGTTTTGCATGACTGGTAGACAAGTGACTGGTAGATAACGGAGATTGCACCCCTCTGTTCTGTGGTCTGTTCACACCATATTTCGTAGGGTGTGAATCTGGGCGGTGCGGGTTTCCCCTTCCAGATTTTGTGAAGAAAATGTTGTATCTGATGAAATCTGAAGTGTTCCAAGGTCGGGATCTCCACCTGCTGCGTACAAAATTTCAGGGAAATTTGTCCCGAGGAAGTGAAGTGTCCGATTCGATACAACCCCTTATCCAAACACCATTTAAAAGCTTTGATATCTTGGCCAGGGATAAAATCTGGGTTGTTAAAGATATGGGCTAGGGGTCGACTTTCCGAGGTCAGTGAGGGCTTGGTTCTCATCCTGTCCCATAGAGTCAGGAATTGCGAGAGAACAGGAGAAAGTACTGGGGGTTGTTCCCTGGGGGGACCCATAGTAGGTAGTCTAGGGTGAAGGTAGGGGCCGCCTGCCTCTCTATTTGAATCCAGTCCGTTTTTTCTAGTCTGGAGTATACCGTGGAGAGCTGTGCTAGTCTTGCTGCTTGTAAATACCATAACATGCGAGGTAGCCCCAACACCCCCAACCCCCCCCCCCCGTGTCCTAAGCAGGAAGTGTTTTTTTTGGGTAGCCTGTGTCCCGCCCTTCCCCAGATGAATTTGTTGACTTTTCTTTGGAAGGATTTCAGATGATCTCTCCTTATATTAATCGGGAGGGCCCTGAAAATAGAGCAGTCTAGGGAGGAGTGTCATTTAATGGAGTGAATTATCCCTAGCCAGGAAAGTTCCCCCCTAGCCCAAATCCTCAGGTCAGCCTCAAGTTTGTGGTATGTGGGTGGGAAGTTCGAAGAGTATAAGTGTTCTATTTTAGCAGTGAGGTTAATTCCCAAGTATTCTATGGAGGAATTGCTCCACTTGAAATCAAAGGCGCTTTATAGTGTCGCTACCGTGTCAAGCTTGAGGGTGATGTTGAGAGCGTGGGACTTGGTAAAGATTACCCATAGGCCCGAGGCTACTGTAAAGTTGTTCAGTATTTTGCAAAGGTTTGGAAGGGAGGTGATTGGCGAAGTTATGAATAGCAGCATGTCATCTGCGAACAGTCCCCATTTGTGGATTTGAGACCCACAGGTCACTCCCTGGATGTTGGGGTTGGAACGCATGGCTATCGCCAATGTTTCAATTGCGATCACGAAGATTAGGGGGGACAGAGGGCAACCCTGTCTGGTGCCTCTAGCAATACTGAGGGGTTTTGCTCTTTATAATGTAAAGGAGAACCCAGATACTCGCCAACCATCGATACCGGATATAAAAAATTTTGTAGATAAATTAGCACTACCTACCCTATCTGAGGATCAATTGCAAAAACGTAATGCTCCTATAACTCATTTAGAACTGTCTAAAACTATAAAGTACCTCCCAAACAGAAAATCCCCATGTCCAGATGGATTCCCTAATGAATACTATAAGATCTTTCAACAAGTAACAAGCCCTCACCTCATAGATGTCTTTCGCAAAGCGACACTGAAATCTTTACTCCCCCCAGAGATGTTGAGAGCATATGCGGTCACACTCCCTAAACCTGGGAAAAGACCCCACTACCCCAGCTAATTTTCGCCTCATATCCCTATTAGATTCTGATGTGAACATTTTTGCTAAACTCCTAGCAAAACACATCATGAGTGTACTACCTTACCCGATTAAAAATGACCAAATGGGGTTTATTGCAGGTCACCAAACATCAGACGCAACCAGGAGGATTATTAATAAAATTCATTATGCAGAAAAAACACGGATGCATTGGATGCAGAGAAGGCGTTCAACAGGGTGCACTGGCAGTACATGTCCATGGTATTATCAAAGTTTGGTTTCTCAGGTGGTATCATGTCAGCTCCACACCATCTTTAAAAGCTCCCACTGTACCACCCACTGGGAAATTACCCTAAAAATCACCAATAGGTGGTACTACACACCCTTCCGATTGGCACAATTCTCCTCCTTACACTCTCCTTTATGCTGGCGCAACTGTGGCCAAGCAGGGAACATACTACATGTCTTGTAGGAATGCCCCACACTAACAGGCTCCCGGAACCAAATGTTTAAATGCATCTCTTCTTGCACAGGTGTGCTTGTGAGCCCCTGCCCTGAACTAGCCTTTTCTTAATATAGGTATTGATAACTACCCAAAGAACCATAGACAGGTAGTAACGCACATACTTCAGACATACCAGACACACCAGACAGCTCATGGATAAAGGTGTGCAGAAGTTTTAAAGCAGGGTTAGGCTATAAAAAAATATTCCAAGCTTTGAACATCTCACGGAGCACTGTTCAATCCATCAACTGAAAATGGAAAGAGTATGGCACAACTGCAAACCTACCAAGACACGACACCTACCTAAGGCCGGGCAAGGAGAACATTAGTCAGAGAAGCAGCCATGGTAACTCTGGAGGAGCTGCAGAGATCCAAAGCTCAGGTGCAAGAATCTGTCCACAGGATAACTATTAGTCGCGCACTCCACAAATCTGGTCTTTATAGAAGAGTGGCAAGAAGAAAGCCATTGTTAAAAGAAAGCCATAAGAAGTCCCATTTTCAGTTTGCAAGAAGCCACGTGGGGGACACAGCAAACATGTGGACGAAGGTGCTCTAGTCAGATTGAACTTTTTGGCCTAAAAGCTAAACGCTATGTATGGCACAAAACAAACAGTGCACATTACCCTGAACACACCACCCCCACTGTAAAACATGATGGTGACAGCATCATGTCGTGGGGTTGCTTTTCTTCAGCAGGACCAGGAAAGCTGGTCAGAGTTAATGGATGGAGCCAAATACAGGGCAATCTTAGAAGAAAACCTGTTATGCCCTGTACACATGGTCGGATTTTCCGACAGAAGATGTGCGATCGGAGCTTGTTGTCGGAAATTCCGACCGTGTGTGGGCTCCATCAGACTTTTTTCATCGGAATTTCCGACACACAAAGTTTGAGAGCAGGCTATAAAATTTTCCGACAACAAAATCCGATTGCGTCAATTCCGACCGTGTGTGGACAATTCCGACGCACAAAGTGCCACACATGCTCAGAATAAATTCCGAGACGAAACTGCTCGGTCTGGTAAAATTAGCGCTCAGAATGGATATAGCACTTTCTTCACGCTGCAATGTTTTAAATAGTTTAATGCAGCGCACTCTCTTCTTCTTTATAATGCTAGAAGAATGAAATAGTTTTGCTGCTCATATTCACACAGAGTTCTCCCAGACTTCTTTCTTTATTATTTATTGTGATTTCATCAATATAATATTTTTATTTGTCACATCTACCGAATTTTTTTTTTTTAATGTTTTTACATTAAATAATTATTTTTGGATTTTTTTAACGCTTGATCTTGTGTTTATTTTTTTTTTTTTAACTCCAGAATATTTTTGGGTGTGTTTTGTGTGTCACGTTACCACAACAGGATTATTATCTTGTATTATTTAATCTCAAGGAGGTTGCTTGGTGTTGGTGTCTCTTATTATTTCACATTGTATTTTTGAAATGTACCTGCCCCCTCACAAACAAACTGTCTTTTTTGAAGGAAAACACACATAGGCTAGTATATTAAATCAAACCAAAAATGTATTAAGGGCTCATAACCAAACAAAGAGGGAGGCAACGCTGGAGAAACAGCAGAAATTGGCGAAGCCTTTGGCCCCCAGGGCACACATCAATTATTTTCAGGCAAAATTGGTGGCCTGAGGAGTCCTTATCTAAGGGAGTTCAATCTGGTCCAGAAGTCCAAGAGAATCATAAACAGCAGCAGATGACATATCTGTCCCCAGGCTGTGGTCATACAAGAGCCTGCATCTTTTGAACCCAGGTCATCACTCTCTGGTCTTCCTTCCACGCTTCCTTCCACGCTGTGTCTGTGCTGTTGGAGTTGTGGCAGGAGGAGGAGGAGGATGGTCCAACTCACTCAGGTGGGTATTGGGTGTGATTTCGCCCCTCAACCCCTTATTTAAGGTTTGATAACTGAGTTCCTTACACATGAGGCGTTGGCCCTCCTGCATGCCCTGCAGTTTAGTGGCAGCCATGCAGGCAAAGGCCTCTTCATTAGTGGGGAAGGCTCTCAGGGACGCAGAAGCCTCCTGAATCAGCCTGAGTGCTGAATCCTCCACGTTACTCCCCTTCCTGGGTCTTTTGTTTGGAAGGCGGAGGGGAGGGACCTGTGATTCTGTCAGGCTCTGACTAGGCCCGGCCTTCTCCTGGCTGCCACTAACCCCCGCCTCCTCCTGGTTGCCACTAACCCCCGCTTCCTCCTGGCTGCCACATTCCACAGCCTCCTCTTGGATGAGGTCTTCCTGTGTATGAAGAAGGGATATAGTTTTAGTTTTTTCTTCATCAATCACACACAATTTTCACCTCATGACTGTTGCAAATTGAATGTTAACAAATATAACAGACTATCATTCTGAGCCCAGCATTTTTCATTCTTGTCCCAATTATTTTTGCCCACTACTGTCTATTGATATGTAAAACATTTAATTAAATCAGCAATTAGTGATCAATAATAACATCTAGTAAACATTTATTTATTGACCAGAAATCTGTAGAACAATGCTATACCTGACTCCAGCTGGGCTCCTCCACTTCTTCCTGGCTGGAAGTCCCAGGTTGGACATCGGAAGCCTCAGCTGGGGTGGAAGATAGGGTGGAAGGAAGAGTGGAAGGAAGGGTTGAGAGGGATTCTCTGACTTCAGTCTGGTCTGACAGAAATCGCAGTCTCTCATAGTACCACAGCCTGGGGACATAAACGTCATCTGCTGCAGCTCCTGATCTCTGGGAATCCTGGACCTTCTTGCGCTAAGATAAGTGCTCCTCAGGCCACCAATTTTGGCTTTTAAATGGGGGATGGTTGCCGTGGGGACCACCGGCTTCACCAACTCCAGCAGTTTCTCCAGCGCTGCCTGCCTCTTTTGTTTATGATTATAATGCGGGTGTTTCACCTGACACAGAAAGGGCAGCTCCCTGTATTTGTCTATGAACAGGGGGAGGAAGTTGTGGTCATTGAAGCCATCCATTTTATCTGCAATACACAAGACAAACCCTAATGTCAGGCTAAAGTCTCCTAATCTTGTCCCAATATAGGCCTCAATTTAAAAGCAGTATAGGGCCAAGTTTAAATGTTACCTTCATTATCACGATCGGCGCCTCTGATACTCCTTCCTCCGCTCACAGATCGTACGTACTACGCACGCGTGTTATGCTTTTTATACACTGGGCATGTGCAAAACTCCACCCGCCCCTGATGTTCTTTCTAGTCTATTCCCCGCCCCTTCTCGTTCGGTGCAGTGGGGGAAGAGACATGGCGGAGACAGAGCAGGTGCGTGCTAATTACAGCAACGAGGAGGAGGAGGAAAGCCCGGAGCCAGAAACGTCCCAATCCCGGAGGAGACGATTTAAGGCCTCAAATATGTCCTTTGTTTAGATGGTGGAGATGGTCCACATACTGAAGAAGGCCGACTATGACGGGAAGTATGGACCTTACCCCAACCCCAATGTCCGAAAGGCCAAGATCATGGCGAAAATTATCAAGAGTCTGCACAGAAATTGTGGGGTACGACGATCCAAGGATCAACTCAGGAAGCGATGGTCGGACCTCAAATTAAGGGAGAATGATCAATATAGAAGAATCAGGAGAGTACTGCAAAAAAGTAAGTAGTTGTCCTGTGTTCCTATTCATTATTTTTATAATGTTCGTGCTGCTCCATGTGCTTTTCTTTACTGTTGTACAGTTTAAAATGGAAACTTTCATATTCATGGGCACATTATTCGTTCGTAGGAAATAGGGTTGTCCCGATACCACTTTTTTAGGACCGAGTACAAGTACCGATACTTTTTTTCAAGTACTCGCCGATACCGATTACCGATACTTTTTTTTTTGTCACGTGACAGTTTTTTTTTGTTTTTTTTTTAACAATGCTTTTTTTTTTTTTCGGGGGGGAGGGGGGGTGAACGGTGTCTGTGTGTTTTTTTTTATTTTTTTATTTACAATTTTTATTTTTTACAATAATATTTTTTTTATTCATTTTTGCAATATGTTTTTTTTTTTGTTTTTTTTTTAATCAGCCCTGTTGGGGGGCTTTGGTGAGATATCAGGGGTCTTAACAGGCCTCTGATATCTCCCCCTTGAGACAGAGAAAGGGACAGAGGATAGAGATTCCCCAGTCCCTTTCTCTGCAGCCTCAGCTGCACTGAGAATGAATGGAGAGAAGACAGCGGCTCCTCTCCATTCATAAACTGACACATCGTAATCACAGGAGATTACAATGTTTCAGTTATGTGAATGGACAGAGTCAGCTGACTCTGTCCATTCACACAGTGGAGAGAGACAGCAGAACGGAGGGGACAGCGGAGAGACACAGCAGAACGGAGGAATGGAACGGAGGGGGACAGAGAAGGAGAGGGGGACAGAGGAACGGAGGAACGGAGGGGGACAGAGGAACGGAGGAACGGAGGGGGACAGAGGAACGGAGGAACGGAGGGGGACAGAGGATCGGAGGGGGACAGAGTAACAGAATGGAGGGGGACAGAGGAACGGAGGAACGGAACGGAGGGGGACAGAGGAACAGAGGAACGGAACGGAGGGGGATAGAGAAGGAGAGGGAGACAGAGGAACGGAACGGAGGGGGACAGAGAAGGAGAGGGAGACAGAGGAACGGAACGGAGGGGGACAGAGGAACGGAGGAATGGAATGGAGGGGGGCAGAGAAGGAGAGGGGGACAGAGGAACGGAGTTGGCATGGAGGAGGATGAGGTGACAGTCAGCGGTGATCGCGTGGGGAAGTTACAAGCACCGATCACCGCTGTATGTCACTGAAAGCCGCGGGGGGGGAAGCTTGTAACTCCCCCGCACGCCGATCACCGCTGACTGTCATAGTATCGGCGGAAGCATCGGGAGCATTTGCCCGAGTACAAGTACTTGGGCAAATGCTCGGTATCGGTGCCGATACCGATACTAGTATCGGTATCGGGACAACCCTAGTAGGAAACATTGTTCGTTCATCCAATAAAACACCATGTTTTGGCCAGATGCATTTCAATACATTTTTTATGGTCTACTTCTCTTAAAATAATTTTGTTGTCTAGATGGGTTTGTAACTAGAATGAAATGCAAACTAGATTCTGTGTAAGGAGAGGACACTCAGCAGCTGTTTACACATCTGGACGCTGGATCACTAGTGTGGGACACAAGAACACCCTTTTTTTAGGGGGCCCACACAGGTGCTCCAGTGTATACTATAGGGGTGTCTCTATCTGTGAAGCTTGTACAAAACAGGTAAGTATTCAAGCTTGACAAAGGAAAAAAATATTTCTTCATCTTGGAACTCTGCCAAAATAGACAATTGTACCCCACTTCCAAGTAATGTTTCATATTCCTATTTCTGCCATCAAATATCTGTGTGCTAAGTATAGTTTGAAACAAGAGAATCTGGATGCCGCACACTGGATAAAGTTGAAAATTCCTCTTTATTATAAAATCAGGATCATCAAAGATACAGGACAATCAGGCAGATGGTACAGACACACCGACGCGTTTCGCACTCTAGTTTGAGTGCTTACTCATAGCTATGAGTAAGCACTCAAACTAGAGTGCGAAACGCGTCGGCTGTGTCTGTACCATCTGCCTGATTGTCCTGTATCTTTGATGATCCTGATTTTATAATAAAGAAGAATTTTCAACTTTATCCAGTGTGCGGCATCCAGATTCTCTTGTTTCAAACCTTGCTTCAATTTGCATTTAGCCAGCACCTGGGACTCCCCTCCTCTGAAGGATCTACTTAACACACACCTGGGAGCAAGTCTACCTGAGCGGTGAATCACCTTCCCTGTTTTGTGTGCTAAGTATACCTATTTTTTTTTACATAGGGGAGAAAAGACTCGGAGGACAGCCCTCAACAGAGGAGACAACAGACCCCCCACCCAAGGAAGAAGTGGAAATGCCACAAAGCCAACAGGAGGAGGAGGAGGGAGACGTGGTGGAAATTGTCACCGCAACAGGTGAGTGTCTGCGACCACAGGCTCAGGTAAGAGATGGATGCTGGCATATTTATAATACATGGTGTGTTTTTGTTTCTATATTTTTAGGTGCTCATAATGTTGTGGATGAAGGTCATTTCAGCAGTGAAAGTGCCCAGATCCTGATCGGGGAGATAATGGGGTGCAATAGGGACTTGGAAAACATCAAGCAAAACATCAATGATGTTCAAAAAAAAATGAAGAACATCATTGATGTTTTAGGGAGAGTTTAAAACCCCTCGAAATTCCTAATTTTGTTGGCTTTTTTTCCTGGAATTTTTTTTCACATTTTGTAATATATTCTCAAAGCCAAATTTTGAAGATGCACACACACAGTGTGTCAACATGTGCTATCTGCCATCAGGGGAGATCAATGTATGCATTTTGTGGGTGGAACCCCTTCCTCAATAATAAAGTAGCTGAGAGGAAGGGGTTGCACCCACAAAACACGTCAATTGATCCCCCATGATGGCAGCTAGCACATGTTGACATTCGGCAATTTGTGTGCATCTTCAAAATTTGGCTTTTCAAGGGGTGACTTCACCCCATCTGCTGAACACAATATCAAACAAAGTCTATAAATACTCATGTCTGATATTGCCTTCAATTTCTACAAAAGTTGAACTTTGTAAGTTCCAGATTTGTGTATTTCTTGTTGGTTTTAAACATGCCTGTTTTACCTTAAAAGGACATTTCTACTTGTATTATTAATGTCACCTACAAATATTTTATACAACAAACATGTGGGTTTGTTTTAAAAAACCTTTTATAAATGCACATGTGAATGTGCTTGTATAAAAAATCTTGATAATCAACAATGTGTGGCTTCTTCTTTCAATGCTCCTAAACTTTTTTTGTGTGAAAATTTGTGTTTTCAGTGACAATGGGTGTTATTTCCTAAGGGCAAATCCACTTTGCACTACAAGTGCAGTTTCAGTGCAGTCTCAAGTGCACTTAGAGTGCAAAGTGTCTTTGCCTTTAGTAAATAACACCCAACAGTGCTTTTGCATTTTACTGAATCACGCCATTTTCAGGACTGCCCAAATTTCAGTAATGGTCAGCTAAAAGAAACACAAGCAGTAAATGTAAGCAAATAATTTTTCTGTTAAAATTTTTTTATTTAAAAAAATATGTCTCAGACATTGTCTGGCATATTGATGGCCCCCCTACCCGCAAAGTATTCCATGTATCTTAGACGGACCTCGCAGGCACTCAGGGGGGACAAGCCAGGACGGCCAGCTTCAAGCACCGTCAGGGTTGGTTCATTGAGATTCATAACTGAGATCCCCCCCTCCCCTCTAGCAAAAACTTAAGACAATTATATAATTAACATGTTAATTAACACAGCACTTAAGGCAGCCTAGGTGACCAGACAGTTTGTCTCCACAGGTCAATGTGATCAGCTCTTTTAAAAAACATGTATTGTTCAGAATTAACAACCAAGAATAGTCTTTGGGCAAGTCCAAGAAAACAGTCTCTCAAAAATGTAACAAAAAAAAGATTAATATAGCAATACCAAATAACAGAGTGAATGTGGACAGAAAAAGGTCCTTGCAGGCAGTGTCTGCGACAGTGCCCCCCCTGTCCCATAGTCCGGCAGACCCAACTAGATCCACCACGGGTCAGCTTGGGGCTGTCCGGGAGAGTTTTATAGTTCAGTTTGCCAGGAAAGTCCATAAGCATTCCCATTCTGCTTTCCTGGCCGATACTGTATGGTAAAATTGTAAGGCTGCAGGGCCAAGCTCCATCGTAACAAATGTCCATTATCCCCGGAGACCCGATTGAGCCAGATTAATGGATTGTGGTCAGTGAGCACTATAAAAGATCGTCTGTAGAGATAAGGTTGGAATTTCTTGAGAGCCCACACCAGTGCCAAACACTCCTACTCAACGGCTGCATAACCGACTTCCCTGGGTAGCAGCTTCCGACTGATGAAGGCCACTGGGTGCTCATCGCCATCAGGTCCTACTTGGCTCAGTACTGCCCCCAGCCCGAATGTAGAGGCATCTGTGTGGACCCAAAAACATTTGGTTGGGTCAGGGGCAGCTAGAACTGGAGCTGAAGTTAGTGCATTATTTAATCATTGGAAGGCAGCTTCACACTCGGGGACCACAGTACCTGTTGGGGAAGGTGCTTCTTAGTCAGGTCTGTCAGTGGCTTAGTGATTGAACTATATTGCGGGACAAATTTCCTATAGTACCCAGCTGTGCGGAGGAACGCCAGGACCTGGGTTTTAGTACGGGGGGTCGGCCACTTGGCAACTGCCTCAATCTTAGCAGGCTCGGGTCGTTGTTGTCCACTGCCTACTCGATCTCCAAGGTACTGTACCTCGGACATCCCTATGCTGCATTTCTCTGGCTTAAGGGTTAGTCCTGCAGCCTTGATGCAGTCTAACATGACACCCAGGTGAACCAGATGGTCCTCCCAGGTATCACTGTAGATCGCAATGTCGTCCAGATATGCACAAGCATAGTCCTGGAGGCCATCGAGGAGTTGGTCTACCATCCTCTGGAAAGTTGCCGGTGCATTCTTCATCCCAAATGGCATTACTTTAGACTGGTATAAGCCAAATGGGGTAATGAATGCAGATTTCTGAATAGATTCCACATCCAGAGGAATTTGCCAGTACCCTTTGCATAGGTCGGGGGTTGTCAGGAATTTTCCCAGAGCAATGCGATCTAACAGATCATCCACCCGGGGCATAGGATAAGCATCAGTGGTGGTGCACTCATTTAATCTGCAGTCGTCTACACAGAAGCGAGTTGTGCCACCCCGCTTCGGTACAAGGACCACCGGGGAAGCCCAGGGGCTGCTGTATGGCTCAATGACTCCCAACTCAAGCATCTCCTTAATCTCATGATGCATCCCCTCTCTCACTGCGTCAGGTATCCAGTAAGCAGCCAGTCTTAGTGGCAGTTGTCCCGGGGTCTCCACACGGTGCACTGCCATAGTAGTGTACTCAGGGACTGTGGAGAACATTTCCCCTCTCTGACTAAGGACCTGTCTAGCTTGTTCTCTCTGCCTCGGCCCTAGCTGGTCATCAAGCTTTATCGTCTCTATCCCTGCAGTAATTCTATTTAGCTCCGGGAGCACCAGCAGGGGAAGATTCTCAGAATCTTCCACAGCTGGAGCGCATATAGCGGCTACCTCTCCTGATCTTTCCCAGTATGCTTTCAACATGTTCACATGAAAGGTCCGTCGGACTCTTTCATCAGAACATTTAGCCACTAGGTAGGTTGTGTCACAGAGCTTTGCCACAACCCGGTAAGGTCCCTGCCAAGTGGCCTGTAACTTGTCCTGCTTGGTTGGCCTGAGGGCAAGAACCTTCTGCCCAACCTCCAGAGTGCGGTTCCGAACAGTACGATCGTACCATCGTTTCTGCCGCCTTTGAGCAGCCCGAAAGTTCTCCTGGACAGTGTCCATGAGCTCCTTCAGTCTGTCCCTGAACTCAAGAATGTATGCTACGATAGTGGACCCTTGGGGGTCAATTTCCCCTTCCCAGTGGGCTCTGACTAGATCTAGGGGCCCCCTCACCCGCCTCCCATACAGTAACTCAAACGGGGAGAACCCGGTAGATTCCTGTGGCACCTCTGATAAGCAAAAAGAAGGTATGGCAGATATCTCTCCCAATCCCTGTGAGAGGTTGCAAATGTCCTAAGCAGCTGTTTCAGTGTTTCATTGAACCTCTCACACAGTCCGTTGGTCTGGGGGTGATAAGGACAGCTCTGTAGGGGCTTTATCCCACAAAGATCCATAACTGCTGAGTGAGCTCAGCAGTGAACTGGGTCCCCTGGTCGGAGATGATTTCCCGAGGGAACCCTACCCTGGCAAAGATCCAGAGCAAAGCATCAGCCACAGTTTCTGCATGGATATTTGCCAGGGGAATGACCTCTGGGTACCGGGTGGCATAATCCACCACAGTAAGGATATATCTCTTCCCAGAAGGACTAGCTTGGGGCAATGGTCCAACCAGGTCTACGGCAACGCGGCTAAAGGGTTCATAAAGATCACATACAGTGAATCGTTAAAAGCGTATCAATAAGACGTCTCATATGAGGGTTGCTTAAGCCTTCTAGAGAATGTGAGACATTTTAAAAGAAAGCTATTGCTTTCAAGGAAGAAAGGTCCAATGTAATCAATGCACTAAACCCTGTAGCAGTGCAGAAGCAAAACTGTACAGAGTCTAATTGACAGAGAAAAAAAAAAGAACCGGAAAAGGGGCATTTAAAAAAAAAAGCATGGTGTCCTGCAACAAAGTCCAAAGAGCGAACGTACACATTTTGCTCAGACTGATGCAAGCACAGGGAGAATTAAAACTGATCATGAGCAAAAAATGTACGAAGTAAGCCCAAGGACTGCTCATCCAAAGTTCCACTCCAAGGAGGGGCTACCCAATAGGAGAGAAAAGGGATTGGAGTTTGTAGGACAGGGTAAAGAATAAGTAGCTTATGGGAAGAGGAAGGGAAAAATGAGGACTGAGGTGTCTTGCAAATAAGAGCCATGTTGCTATTGTGTTTTCCCTCCAGAACAGTCAGGGCTTTGCATGAACTCAAATATACTTAAGTCCTTTTATAGTTATGTAAGTTACAGAGGTTTGAAATTATTCCCATGCCTGCTGTGTGCTTTTGAATTTGTCTGTCTAGTTTTTAGTACATAATGGATTCCAAATTGTGAATATATAGTTAGTCCGGTTGAAAAATGGGGAATGGGATCTTTTTTTCTGGACAAAAGTCCATCTACTCCATATGGTCCACATGTTCTACCCACTCCTTCAGAGAAGGGATTGTGGTAGATCTCCAAAGTCTAGGGATCAGAACACATATTGTATTTATCTTTGAGTGTTTGAGTGAAAGATTGAAGCCATTCATTTAGACAAGAAAATTGCTTGAGAGTTGGAAAGGTTCAGACCTGTAATCTTTTTGACCAGAGAACAGAATATTTTCCAAAAGGTTTGAGTGCAGTACCAAAAATATGGCTCACAGATCCATTATCCTGTATGCTTCACCAGCAAGTTGATAGAATTAGTGGGTTTATTTTATGTAATCTTGTGGAGTTTTATACAAAAACGAGAGCCGTTTGTAATTCATCTTTTGAATTCATGCACTGAATGAGCTGCTATGAGCAAGCCGACAGGAGTTGTCAATTATTTGTCTGTTAGTGAATGTAATGTAATTCCTTCTCCCACATTTGTTTAAAGTTAGGAGTGGGGGAAAAAAGAAATTGGCTAGTGTGGAATAGATCCAGAGATTAGGTAGGCACCAGGCCATTATTTAAACACATATTTTTTTAAACAGTGTTAAAGAGTGGGTATAGTTGTGTTTAAAGTGAGGATTGGTCAAGAGATGATGAATTTGAAAGTAGATTCACCAAGGAAGGTCTTGTATGGCTGTTTGTGTCAGTATCTCCAAATATCTCTAAAATGTTGCCTGGACTGAAAAAACTCCCAGCCAGTGGAGGGGTCTTGTTGCAGCAAAATTGAGAGAATTCAGGAGTATCACTGTGTGGAAAGTCTGTGTTCCTTACCAAAGAACAGATGGGACTTCTGCATTTGGAAAAGTTAGGAGATTTACAGCACATGTGAAAAATATGCATGGTGGAACCTATTAATGGATGTTCATTTAGGGCTTTATCTAGCCTTGTGTGTATCGACCAAAGTATGGATGTGAGTGGAAATTTAGTCCAAGATATTTGTGTGTTATTCTCACTAGATGACAAACAAAGTAATTGTGTTTAGGATTTGGAAGACCTAGGCCTCCTTTACATTTGGGAAGGCATAAGGTGTATACGCAATTTATTTTTTTTTTATATTCTTTATTTTATTTTAAAAAACAGCTTTTATACAGACATAAAAGGATACACAACGTTTTACAAAACCAGATAAAATTGGAAATTTAAGGTTGGGCTTTTCATCTCACCCAAGACTTTACAAGGCCTTTGAGCTCTAGGACCTAGACCAAGACCTTAGAAAACCGACAACCAAGTTTTCTCTCCATGGTGACACCAGTTTGGTTCATGAGTCTGAGATCCAATTTCACACCTAGTTCATGATTCCTCCATGATAAATTGTAAACCACAGGCCATTTTACCACTTGAACTGGGCTGGTCTGTCACAATACCCCAGCCCCGTTTCAACCTGGGTCTCAAAATACATAGAGAAGAACCCTTCATTTAGACATCTCTGCACCAGCTATCATCCAGCTATCCTCTACATGGGAAAACCCCTGGCATCAATTTCTACCTTGATTTCAAAAGAGAACACCAAAGTATGACTCCGCTGGTAAGTTTGCTGTGTCCCTCTGTACCATGGGTTCCAGAAATACCCTCCCAGGTATGCTTCCATCAGTGATCTCTGCCCAATCTTATTAAGGTCACACAAGTCATCCTTCTCACCAGTATACAATATACTTTTATTTTACTTTAGAGGGGTCCCATTTTTAAACACTTTCTGAAAAGCACAGTATGTTTGGGCTCACTCTCACTTTTCAGTAGTTCCCTGTAGAAGGCCTGCTCCCACTACACTACCTACGTCCTCTGTCACTAAGAAGCAATAACCCTGCTTATATCATCCCCTCCTATCATCTCATACTGATCCTCAGGATTACCAGCACCATCCATATTAGATCATCATAAACCAGCAATAAATGATTGTTTTTACCATTGTTAAAAATTTCAATAATTTTGTTTGTCAGCTCTTGGCAGGACAGTGACTGAAGAGGAAATACACACAACTTAGTGGCTATCTCCCATGACAACCTTGCAGAACACAAACAAGGACACTGTACAGGGAACTGTCCTGTTCCGTTACAGTCAAATCTCTCAAAGACTGTGCACACATGCATTTTTCTCCCAACTGCACTCGCTCACCTTTACTCCTTAGTGTTTCCCTCTCTTTCCAAGTTGTTGGCCTTTCCTGCCCCCTGGGTGGAACCCTGAGCTACAGTCAGCTCCCAAAACAAAACACTTGTATATACCTCAACAGTAAGTAAGTGCTGGTTACGACAAAAACATGGACCTAGACTTGGAGGCTTCACCTCACCCAAGACTCTACAAAGCCTCTCGGCTCGATCACCCAGACCAGGACTTGCCTAGACCCATGAATAGTATAGGTATAGGTGAGAACCCTAGGTAACACAAATCTTCAATGAGCGTATACACTCACACCTTCACACACAAATACATAGTCTGTATGTCTGTATGTAAAGCCAAAACTTTTTTTCCAGTTTTGGATAGAGTAGATAAGGATTAACCCCTGTAAGTTTATTTTTTAGCCCTGTTAGGGAGGTCACATCCAATAAGGGCTTAGAATGCACTGAGCAGCATGCAGTGCATTGTGGAATGCTCGGCGGGCGAACATCCCGATGAGCGCCCGCAAATTCGGGTGTTCACCGAAAGGGCAAACAGGCAATGTTCAGGCCAAACTTTTGCTCGGCTCGAACTGTTCGCCCAACTCTAATTGCAATCGTTAAGATGCCCATCTAATAGTCTTTTAAGCTATTGATGCTCCCTGCTGATGCCACTGCTTGTGGAAGGGAATTCCACATCCTTACCACTCTGACAGAAAAGAACCCACTACGCAGTTTAAGGTTAAACCACCTCTCTTCCAATTTCAATGCATGGCCTCATGTCTTTTTAAACTTTCTCCCACTTACAAGTTTTTTCCCTGTCCTAGGGTCACCATTAAGGAATTTGTATATTGCTATTATATCTCCTCTCAAGCATCTCTTCTCCAGAGAGAATAGGTTTAATGCTTGTAGTCTTTCCTCATTACTGAGGTCCACTAGACCCCAATTCATTTTTTGCCCTTCTTTGGACTCTCCCCAGTTCCAGCACATCCTTCTTGAGGACTGGTGCCCAGAACTGGACAGCTTACTCAAGATGTGACCAGACCAGAGTCTTGTAGAGTGGAAGAATTATCATTTTATCCCTGAAGTAAATCCCCTTTTAATGCATGGTAATATTCTGCTGGCTTTGCTTGCAGCAGCTTGACATTGCTGAGCCTGTCATCTACTAGGACACCCAGATCTTTTTCCATCCTGCATTCCCCCAGTGGTTCTCCCCCTAGTGAGTAACTTGTGTTTATATTTCTAGCACCCAAATGCATTACTTTACATTTTTCAACATTAAACCTTATTTGCCATGTAGTTGCCAACCCCATTATTATATTTAGATCCTCCTATAAGGTTTCCACATATTTTTGTGAAGTTATCGCCCTGCTTAGCGTTGTATCAACAGCAAACACTGAGATTGAGCTATTTATACCAACCTCTATATCATTTATAAATTAATTAACCACCTCAATACCAGGCCAATTCTGACACTTTGCTCCTACATGTAAAAATCATCATTTTTTTGCTAGAAAATTACATAGAACCCCCAAACATTATATATGTTTTTTAGCAAAGACCCTAGAGAATACAATGGCGGTTGTTGCAACTTTTTATCTCACACAGTATTTGCGCAGGAATTTTTCAAACGCGTTTTTTTGGGGAAAAAAACTGTTTTGTGTTTAAAAAAAAAACAAAACAGTAAAGTTAGCCCAATGTTTTTGCATTTTGTGAAAGATGAAGTTACGCCGAGTAAATAGATACCTAACATGTCACGCTTCAAAATTGCACACGTTTGTGGAATGGCGCCAATGTTCAGTACTTAAAAATCCCCATAGGCGACGCTTTAAATTTTTTTACTGGTTACATGTTTTGAGTTACAGAGGAGGTCTAGGGCCAAAATTATTGCTCTCGCTCCAACGTTCGCGGCGATACCTCACATGTATGGTTTGAACACCGTTTTCATATGTGAGCGGGACTTACGTATGCGTTCGCTTCTGCGTGCGAGCACACGGGGACAGCGGCGCTTTAAAATTTTTTTTTTTTTTTTTTTTATTGTTAATTATATTTTATTTTTTTATTTTGACACTTTTTGGAAAAAAAAAAAATGATCACTTTTATTCCTATTACAAGGAATGTAAACATCCCTTATAATAGGAATATGACATGTCAGGTGCTCTTAATAGTGAGATATGGGGTCAATAAGACCCCATATCTCACCACTAGGCTGGGAAGCCTGAAATAAAAAAAAATAAATAAAACGATCGCCGCTTCCAAGCCGAAGCGGCGCCATTTTTTTGAATGGAGAGGCCGGGCGTGACGTCATAACATTGCGCCCGGCCTCGGACGATCATAGAGACATCGGGGACCATCTGGTCCGCCGGAAATCTCTATGATCTACATCCGGCGCCGGCGGATCCGCTATCCGACTCACCGATCGCTGAGGTGAGTCGGTAGAGGCACCGGAGGGCGGCGGGAGGGGGGGACATCCCCTCTCGCCTCCCATAGGAACGATCAAGCGGTGGAACGGCTGCTATGATCATTCCTATGGTGTAGAGATTCGCCGGCTGAAACCGGCAATATCTGAATGATGTCTGTAACTACAGGCATCATTCAGATATACCTGCCCAAAGCCCAGGACGTCATATGACGGTGGGCAGTGGGCTAGTGGTTAAACAGAATTGGTCCCAAGACAGGTCCTTGGGGACCCCACTTACCACATCATTCTGAGTGCTCACTATTACCTCCCTTTGGACACATCCCTATAACCAGTTTTCTATCCAGGTACATATCCTATGGTCCATGCTGACAAACCTCAGTTTGTAAAGTAAATGCAAATGCCTTTGCAAAATCCAAATTCTTGGATATAGTCCCTTATTATCCCCTCCAATAGTTTACAAACTATTGATGTTAGACTGACTGGCCTGTAGTTTCCAAGTATATATCTTGGCTCTTTTTTAAATATTGGTACCACATTGGCTTTTATCCAATCAGCTATTACCATTCCAGTAAACTGTCCAAAATATTAGGACCATGGGTCTAGCTTTCACCTGACTGAATTCCTCAGGAGCTCAGTAAGCCATCTGGTCCTTGTGATTTATTTATGTTAAGTTTTTCAAGTCTATTTCTGATATTGGATTCTGTTAGCCACAAGGGTACCTTCTGTGATGCGTTATTAATATTACAGTTGGTATATATATCTCTCCATCATTGCCTTCTCCATGTCTTTTGTAACCAAATCCCTTCATCATCTCTTATGGGGCCAATAAGCTCTGGCCCCACTTTCCTACTGTTAATATATTTCAAAATTCCTTGGGATTTTTTATTTTTTTACTCTCCTCTGCTATGTGCCTTTCATGGTCTATTTTAGCAACCTGGATTGCGTTCTTACACTTCTTATTGCATTTTTTGTATTGTTGGAATGCCCACACTGACCCCTCAGCCTTATATTTTGTGAAGGTCTTTTTTTCTCTTTCTTTTTTTATATGCATTATTCTTAGCTCTTTTAAATGTATTGCCCATTGGAATGCACTGGCCAATAATTTTATTTATAATGTTCTTAAAGCACTAAAAGTGACCATTTTAGAAGTCATGTTTTCCTTATGGGAAAGGTTTTACATAACTGAATAAAAACTGACCATCATAAGCACCCCTATCAATATTAAATGGTTTGTCCAAACCCTCTAACTTCCATTTTTACTGCACATTTTGGCCTGTTGAAAAATAGGGGCTGGCAGATGGAACCAAAACACAGTTGGGTACAAGGCATCCTGCAATTTTGGAAGTGTGTGAGAAAATGATGCTACAGTAGACATGTGCATTCGTTTTTGTCCGAATGCATTTTCATCCAAATTTTGGGTATTTTCGTTACCATTTTAACAAACGATAACGAACGTTCAGAATCCGAAAACTGAAAGATATGACATAAACAAATGCTTTATTTTCGTTTTCATTGCAAAAACAGTTCGATATAGATAGGAGATTCGACATGACTCTGACAATAGCGATCTGTGTCCATCGAACCTGTGGTCGAATGTGCCTAACCTTGGCTCTATTAGTTCAAGATTATTCTACGTAGAGAGAAAAGATTCGACATAGAGAGAAAAGATTCGACATTATAGAGACAATAACAAAAAATGTTGAATGTGCCTAACCTAACTCTATTAGTCCAAGATTATTCGACAGAGAGAAAAGATTCGACATGAAGATTTGATGAAGCAGTCGCCTGCGAGCGGACATATATGGTCAAATGCTCCGCCCATAGGCTATAGAAGAATTCTAATGTTGGTTGACTAGTAATAATAATTAATAAATATAATTATTACTAGTGTCATACAACATTAGAATTCTACTATAGCTTGTAGGTGCAACATTCGACCGGAAATGTACGACTGCGGCGTCGTACAGTTTAGCTGCTCCGTCGAATCTTCTTAGAACATTCAACAGACACCATAAGCCTTCAATGACAGATTCAACCTTAAATATTTTGGATTTTTGGACAAATGCATTTTTTAACAAAATAAAATATAAACGAATTTCGGGAGCAACTAAATAAATTTATTTTTTGGACGAAAACGAAATTCCGAAATGAAATATTTCAGTGTGCACTTGTCTATGCTATAGTACATAACTGTTGAGTGGGAAAAAAATGGAGGAGCTGGTGGTGGAATAGTATTAAAAGTCTTTTTTGCAGATAAGCTGTGTTATTTAATTTTTTTTTATTTGAGACTGTCACTTTAACTAAAAATATTTATGGTGAAATACAAAATTATCCAACATTTTTATGAGAATCAGAATCTTTTTTTTATTTATTTATTTAAGGATAAAATGCTTTTCCATAATATGTTCAGATTCTAACTGCTTTGATCAGGCAGCTTGAAAACACAATCTTTGTTCCTGGGATGAAAAATATTGGTTAACAGATACCCTGCCTAGAATCATCTCTATCACCACAAATATCTCTAATCCCATGCGGTGAAGGCAAAAGATATCTATTTTTTAGGTTACGCACCTGAGAACAGCTAGTTCTTTTCAATAGCTCAGATTTAATGAACTGTGAAATATTTGTTTTATTACAAGAGATTCGGTTTACCTAATGCTCCTGTTGTTGTTTTTTTGTAAGATGTTCTGTGCAACCTTGGAGTTTATTGAGAGTTTACAAACAAGCCTTGAAAATCCATAGGACAAGGCTTTTGATACAAGATAATTTTTAAGTGGCTAAAAAAAGTAAACTTGGCAAATACCTGACATAAGAAAATCAATTTGTGAAAGAACAGTAGAGCTTTAACATCTTAGCTTGGTATTATTTCATAATAGCACGCTAGATTGCTCTGCAGACTCTGCATATTCTTGTTTTTATTAAAGAGAAAAGCATATTATAATATATATGGTTGTAATTACTGTAGACGAAGTGTAAATTAAACATAAATAGGACATCAGTGTGAGGAACACTGGAATTTCTGCATCTCCGTCTGTGCATTACTTTTTTATGTAACATGTACCAAACAGGTTACATTGCTACATTAGCAATGAGCCAACTAACCTGGGTTCAGTTTGCTGGTTGTTCACCAAATCCAGCTTGAAATCTGCAAAGCCAGAACATAAGGCCCAACCCCCACTGAGATCAATGAGAGACAAAGCTTGTTTTTTTCTGAACTTTTTCAAAGCCAGTTTTCATAATTCTGTTAAAATGTACCGATGCAAAATAAATAAATACTGTAAATAAAATACCATTCTGTAAGAAACAGGTCTTTTAAAAGGCTTAAAAGGCTGTGTATGTGTTAAAGCTGCATTTGAAGTGATTCACCTGTAGGATGAACTATAGCGAAAGTGATTAAGGCTCCTTTTGCACTGTCAGTTTTTCATCTCCACCTGCTCACCAATCTACTGCTGAACAGTGTAGAGTGCACCCCTTGAAAGAATGCTTAGACAACAAAACAATTGCTAAATTACATTTCCCAGTTAGCTTGATTATGTGTGTTTATAAACGTCATTGCCAAATGGCCAATCCCCTCAACATCTATATTAGACCCTTTACCAGGATTCACGATAAGGGTGTGGAACGTAGAATGGAGTTTAAGGGGGGACCCACACAAAAATACTTTTCTTGAATGGAGTCATGGGGGGAGGGCCATATTTCTGTAAGCCCCCAATATTTAAAGTGGGTTTCCAGATTCTGATGGGTCCCCCCCAAAGACCCCCACATCCACTGGGCAAGTGATGTGGGAGAGTAGCCCTTTCCCTTTCCACATGGGGACAATATGCCTTGTCAGGGTCTTCTCCTAAAATAGTATCTTCCTCATGTTGAGAGAACATGACCTGATATACAGTATTTCACATAAGTGAGTACACCCCTCACATTTTTGTAAATATTTTATTATATCTTTTCATGTGACAACGCTGAAGAAATTACATTTTGCTAAAATGTAAAGTTGTGAGTGTACAGCTTGTATAACAGTGTAAATCTGCCTTCCCCTCAAAATAACTAAACACAAAGCCATTAATGTCTAAACTGCTGGCAACAAAAGTGAGTACACCCCTAAGTGAAAATGTCCAAATTGGGCCCAAAGTGACAAATATTTTGTGTGGCCACCATTATTTTCCAGCACTGCCTTAACCCTCATGGGCATGGGGTTCACCGGAGCTTCACAGGTTGCCACTGGAGTTCTCTTCCACTCCTCCATGATGACATCACAGAGCTGGTGGATGTTAGAGACCTTGCGCTCCTCCACCTTCCATTTGAGGATGCCCCACAGATGTCAATAGGGTTTAGGTCTGGAGACATGCTTGGCCAGTCCATCACCTTTTCCCTCAGCTTCTTTAGCAAGGCAGTGGTTGTATTGGAGGTGTGTTTGGGGTCATTTTCATGTTGGAATATTGCCCTGCAGCCCAGTCATCGAAGGGAGGGGATCATGCTCTGCTTCAGTATGTCACAGTCAGGGGCGGACTGACCATTGAGCGACTCGGGCACTGCCCGAGGGCCCTGGGCCACTAGGGGGCCCCATCAGGGTTGCCAGCCTCAGTAAAACCAGGGACAGTATGTATAAATCTGTGGGTTTTTTTTTACATCTGTCTGTGTATACTGTGTGTACATGTATGTGTATACTGTATGATTGTATACTGTGTGTGTGTATACTGTGTGGCCCCATAATCTCTGATTGCCTGGGGGCCCCATAATCTCCTATTGCCCTGGGGCCCCATAATCTCCTATTGCCCGGGGGCCCCATAATCTCCTATTGCCCGGGGGCCCCATGAGTTATCAGTCCGCCCCTGGTCACAGTATATGTTGGCATCCATGGTTCCCTCAATGAACTGTAGCTCCCCAGTGCCGGCAGCACTCATGCAGCCCCAGACCATGACACTCCCACCACTATGCATGACTGTAGGCAAGACACACACACACTTACGTACTCCTCACCTGGTTGCCACACATGTTTGACACCATCTGAACCAAATAAGTTTATCTTGGTCTCATCAGACCACAGGACATGGTTACAATAATGTCCTTAGTCTGCTTGTCTTAAGCAAACTCTTTGCAGGCTTTCTTGTGCATCATCTTTAGAAGAGGCTTCCTTTTGGGAATGACATGCAGACCAATTTGATGCAGTGTGTGGTGTGGTCTGAGCACTGACAGGCTGACCCCTCACCCCTTCAACCTCTGCAGAAATGCTGGCAGCACTCATATGTCTATTTCCCAAAGACAACCTCTGGATATGATGCTGAGCATGTGCACTCAACTTCTTTGTTCGACCATGGCGAGTCCTGTTGTGAGTGGAACCTGAACTGTACAACTGCTGTATGGTCTTGCCCACCATGCTGCAGCTCAGTTGCAGGGTCTTGGCAATCTTTATATAGCCTAGGCCTTCTTTATGTAGAGCAACAATTTTTTTTTTTTTCAGATCCTCAGAGAGTTCTTTGCCATGAGATGCCATGTTGAACTTTCAGTGACCAGTATGAGAGAGTGAAAGCGATAACACCAAATTCAACACACCTGCTCCCCATTCACATCTGAGACCTTGTAACACTAACGAGTCACATGACACCCGGGAGGGAAAATGGCTAATTGGGCCCAATTTGTACATTTCACTTAGGGGTGTAGTCACTTTTGTTGCCAGCAGTTTAGACATTAATGGCTGTGTGTTGAGTTATTTTGAGGGGACAGCAAATTGACACTGTTATACAAGCTGTACACTCACTACTTTACATTGTAGCAAAGTGTAATTTCTTCAGTGTTGTCACATGAAAAGATATAATAAATTATTTACAAAAATTTGAGGAGTGTACTCACTTTTGTCATGCATGAATTTTGTTTAATTTTGTTCTTCAGGACATGTGTGCCTGTATGGTTAAAAAGTGAAAGGGCCACGCTCAAAATAAAAAAAAGCAAAAAAGGCATTGAGTCCCTCCAAAATCCATAAAACCCTTATCCTTTATGAGGACCTGGGAGTTTGATATAAATTTTAAAGCGGAAGTCAGGCAAAAAAAAAAAAAGCATGGGCCCCCCATTTGGTCAACAAAAAATCCAAGCGTGCAGATTAAAGCCTTCACAACACACTTTTCGTGCTTCCCCACAAGCGCCTTTTGTGAGAATGACTCACAAGACGTTTTTGGCTTCCATTAAAGCTTGGCAAACCAAGCTTTATTAATAATATACCTTCTGGTATACAGCTTGGCTTGCAGGTGATCCGCTTGTTTAGGTCATGAAATCTCTCAGATGTCAAAAAGCTCACAGTGCATTACAGTAAAATTAATTAAAATGTATTTATGTGAGAGTAATTAGAGTGCTACTCACAAACATCTTAAAAATATTGGCTTCACTTATCCACACAGGTTACAACAATCCTTCTGCTAGCAGGCATCCCGTGCTTTCCAGTGTGACAATGCGTGACATCATCAAATGTCACCAAGCAGCTTCGACCTGATGTGGCCCTTTGGTCATATGACTATAGCATCACTACGCAATGATTTAAACCTTTCAATTTTTCCTGATGTAAGGGTTATGTTGGCAGCAGTGTGGGTTTTAGACACATCCAGCTGGTAATGTATGTTTATTTGAGCAGAACCCTCCACCACCCCCCACAACATTTTTCCTGGGCTGTGCTGACACATCTGTGGGCAGGCTGGGTACCAGCACTGGAGGTGTCTCTGATTAGGGGGAGAGACCAGAAAACATCCATTTTCTGATCTCTCCTAGCTAGCAAGAACCCAGAATCAATGAGGACAACATCACTTCAGTTGTCATTTTCCCTGGCTGCTTTGGCCGGATAGGAAGCAAATGGAGCATGATCTGTGCTCCATTACATTCAGTGGAGAGCTGCCTGTCAGAGCAAAATGCCATCACATAGGGTGCTTGTATGTCCCCTATGTGATAGCACTAAAGCTAAGTGAAAAGTGAAAACCCCAAAAATGTAAAGCCTCAAACATATTGATGGCACTACACATATTAGCTATTGCCACACACACCAATGTTAGAGCAATAATTTTAGGGCCATCATTTTTAAGGGCTTTTAAGATGTCACCAATGGAAAATTTTGTGCATGAAAGTTTGTCGCCATTTTACAGGCATATGCAATTTAAGAGAAAATAGGAAAGTCACGCTGGAAAAAAAAGTGAGAGTGGCAACAAACAAGTGCCTTAAAACCTCATAGAGGGATATGAATATAAGTGATAATCACTGTGCAAGTAGTTCAGTGATAATCAGTGTATTACAATAAATTCATAAAACACAGATATTAATTCTATGTCCGTAAAAAAAGAACAATAATGTGACGTAATAAAAGCAACAAATGAATGCCTCAAAACACCATGACAAAATATATCAATGTGACAAGTGAATGCCTCAAAAAGCCGTAAAAAAACATAAATCTTAAAAAATATTCAATATATATTATGAACAGATCTTATGAGGCGCAGATATTGTCCTTGGCTGTACACACAAAAACAGTAGTGGTTATAGTCCGTACATTATGTATAGCACAAACAAAAATAAAAAATTGAGTGAAGAATATCCCCAAGTGCTGAGTGAATATTGAGAAACTTGCTGCAGTGAGTAGGGTGCGTAGATAGACCTCCACCTTCAAAAACTGCTGCCTCTTACCAAAAAACGTTGGTCTCTTAATTATAGGAGACCTTAATGGGCGGATGGCTGCAACCCCAGCCCGGGATCTGTGAGACAGGTACTAGATGTCATCCGGTCCGCAGAAACCCTCTCCGCCAGTCATACCAAGATGGATTGGATGTGTCACCATAAAAGAGATAAACAGCTCCACATAGCATAAAATCTAACATTTATTGAATAAAAAAGCCAGAAAATGCACTTACAAACATCAGTTGTATAAAGGCGTACAAAGAAAGCCGGGCGGCTCCAGAACAACCCGTGACTTCCGGGTACTCGGATAGCGGTGTCGTCGGGACGTAGCTCCTCCTCCCTACGTCATTTCGTCACAACAGGACGTGGTCCCGTGACCATGTATCTATTGATCAAACTTCTCTTGTTTGTTTTAGATAGGGTACAGAAGAACTAAACCCCTGTGAAATTTTTTGCAGTCTTTGACAATTTGGGAAGATTTCCTTTTACATCCTGTTCTGGAGATGTAAAGGACAGTAAGAAAAATCTCCCTGACATAAGGGGAAATCTCCTATTAGACAGTTGTCACTAGAACATGTGTTCTAATTGAAAGATTTACCTTTAAAACTCTTCTTCTTTTGACAACTGCAAAATTTTGGATTTCCCATCACTTTTTTTCTCTGAGACATTGGTCTCCAGGACAAATAAATAGGGTAAATCAAACCAGCATAGAAACAGACAAAAATAAAAATATGAAAGGGGTTATAATCCCTCATTTTATCAGAAATTAAAACATTTTGGGCTATACACATATATAAGCTACACCTATAAGCTAAACTGCTGGCAAACAGCTTATGCATTACAACTAGGTCCTCTTCCAGCTCTAACTTGTAAATGGACAGGGATTGAGAAGGTGCAGACTGATGAGCATATCTCTCTATCAGTCTTCTCCCTTCTCATATCAGTGTTTTCTTTGTGAGTACTGCAACACAACTGTGTGGCTCCTTCTGCTTCTTTTCTCTCTCCCAATTTAGGCTCTGCTGTATAAGGGATTGGAAGAGACTGATACAAATAAAATTTTGATACTTACACAAGTTGATTTTAAAAAAAAAACTTTATATAACAATATATGCTTTATAATACATACATTTCACTAAATGTAGGCTGTGATATGGAATTTGTGATGGCCCCTGGAGTTATCTTTGCTTAACACAGTAGAGAGACTGGAGGAGAGGTGTTCAAGTATCATTGACAGGTTGAGGGGCAGCACAGTGGTGTAGTGGGTAGCACTCTCGCCTAGCAGTAAGAAGGGTCGCTGGTTCAAATCCCAACCACGACACTACCTGCCTGGAGTTTGCATGTTCTCCCTGTGCCTGCGTGGGTTTCCTCCGGGTACTCCGGTTTCCTCCCACACTCCAAAGACATGCTGGTAGGTTAATTGGCTTCTGTCCAAAAAATTGGCCCTAGTATATGAATGTTAGGGACCTTGGATTGTGGGCTCCTTGAGGGTAGGGACCGATGTGAGTGTGTGATATATGTGGGGAGCGCTGCGTAAAAATTGACACAGTGCTATATGGGTACCTTAAATACAAATAGGGATAATTGTAGACACGCACCCACACTTGCTCAGGTTGAACTCGATGGACTGGTGTCTTTATTCAACCTTACTAACTACTAACTATGTAGGTTACATAACAGGGCTTTACTCACTACTAACTACTACTACAACGTTACTAATAATTTAATTAAATGATGTATTGTGCATCAGTTACCTTACTCCTCAGTCTTAATTCAAAACACCTCTTTCTAAGCCAGCATACAGTGTAATGGATCAAGTCATAGTTTCCTATATGAACCATGTTAATTTCCTGCCCTGGGTACCAGACATTAGTCCCTGCTTGCTATCTTTTTGGTCAATGGTCCCCTCACCACCCCCATGAGTGTCCCTGTCTCTGGAGCCTATGAGAGGACCCAGCTGCTGGAGTTGTTGCCTCCACCAATAAGGATAGTCCATATCAAGCAGGCAGTGATGTGGACACCTGAAGAAGGACCCCAAGAAGTAAACAGAAGAGAGAAAATCCATCAAATTTGGATATTTTTTCATACCAGCTGATAATTGGTGGTGGTGGTGGTGGTGGGGGGGAGGGGTTACACTGACTCTTTATAAAGCAGCAGTTTGGCCTTTTTGGCCTATCTGTGTGTACAGTGAGGATGGAAAATATTCAGACCCCCTTAAATATTTCACTCTTTGTTATATTGCAGCCATTTGCTAAAATCATTTAAGTTCATTTTTTCCTCATGAATGTACATACAGCACCCCATATTGACAGAAAAACACAGAATTGTTGACATTTTTGCAGATTTATTAAAATAGAAAAACTGAAATATCACATGGTCCTAAGTAGGGATGAGCCGAACAGCCCCCTGTTCGGTTCAAACCAGAACTTGCAAACAGGCAAAAAATTTGTTCAAACATGCGCACACCATTAAAGTCTATGGGACACGAACATGAATAATCAAAAGTGCTAATTTTAAAGGCTTATATGCAAGTTATTGTCATAAAAAGTATTTGGGGACCTGGGTCCTGCCCCAGGGGACATGGATCAATGCAAAATAAAGTTTTAAAAACTGACATTTTTTCGGGCTCAGTGATTTTAATAATGCTTAAAGTGAAACAATAAAAGTGTAATATTCCTTTAAATTTCATACCTGTGGGGTGTCTATAGTATTCCTGTAAAGGGGCGCATGTTTCCCGTGTTTAGAACAGTCTAACAGCAAAATGACATTTCAAAGAAAAAAGTCATTTAAAACTACTCGCGGCTATTAATGAATTGCCGGTCCGACAATACACATAAAAGTTAATTGATAAAAACGGCATGGGAATTCCCCACAGGGGAACCCCGAACCAAAATTAAAAAAAAAAAAATGACGTGGGGTCCCCCTAAATTCCATACCAGGCCCTTCAGGTCTGGAATGAATATTAAGGGGGATTCCAGCCAAAATTTAAAAAAAATGGCATGGGGTCCCCCTCAAAATCCATTCCAGACCCTTCATTTCTGGTATGGATTTTTAGGGGAACCCCACGCCAAAATAAAAAAAATGGCGTGGGGTCCCCCCAAAAATCCATACCAGACCCCTATCTGAGCACACAACCTGGCAGGCCGCAGGAAAGCAGGGGGGGATGAGAGAGCGCCCCCCCCTCCTGAACCGTACCAGGCAACATGCCCTCAACATTGGGAGGGTGCTTTGGGGTAGCCCCCCAAAACACCTTGTCCCCATGTTGATGGGGACAAGGGCCTCATCCCCACAACCCTTGCCCGGTGGTTGTGGGGGTCTGTGGGCGGGGGGCTTATCGGAATCTGGAAGCCCCCTTTAACAAGGGGACCCCCAGATTTCGGCCCTCCCCTGTGTGAAATGGTAAGGGGGTACAAATACCCCTACCATTTCACAAAAAAAGTGTCAAAAATGTTAAAAATGACAAGAGACAGTTTTTGACAATTCCTTTATTTAAATGCTTCTTCTATCTCCTATCTTCTATCTTCCTTCGGTTTCTTCCTCCATCTTCATCGTCTTCTGGTTCTTCCTCTGGTGTTCTCGACCGGCATCTTCCTCTGCGGCGTCTTCTTCCCTTCTTCTCCTCGGGCCGCTTCGCATCCATGATGGCATGGAGGGAGGCTTCCACTGTGTGACGCTTCTCCTCTTCTGAGGGTTCTTAAATAACGGGGGGCAGAGCCACCCGGTGACCCCGCCCCCCTCTGACGCATGGGGACTTGATGGGACTTCCCTGTGGCATTCCCCGTGAAGTAAGAAGGGGCGGGGTTATGTAACGGGTGACCCCTGTCCCCTCTGACAACATGGGGAATGCCACAGGAAAGTCCCTGTCAAGTCCCTGTGCGTCAGAGGGGGGCGGGGTCACTGGGTGCCCCCCCCCGTTATTTAAGAACCGTCAGAAGAGGAGAAGCGTCACACAGCGGGAGCCTCCCTCCATGCCATCATGGATGAGGAGCGGCCCGATGAGAAGAAGGGAAGAAGAGGCCGCGGAGGAAGATGCCGGACGAGAACAATGGAGGAAGAACCAGAAGAACCAGAAGAACCAGAAGAAGATGGAGGAAGAAACCGAAGGAAGATAGAAGATAGAAGAAGCATTTAAATAAAGGAATTGTCAAAAACCTGTCTCTTGTCATTTTTAACATTTTTGACACTTTTTTTGTGAAATGGTAGGGGTACTTTTGTACCCCCTTATCATTTCACACAGGGGGGAGGGCTGGGATCTGGGGGTCCCCTTGTTAAAGGGGGCTTCCAGATTCCGATAAGCCCCCCGCCCGCAGACCCCCAAAAGCACCCTACCAATGTTGAGGGCATGTGGCCTGGTACGGTTCAGGAGGGGGGGTGCTCTCTCGTCCCCCATTTTTTCCTGCGGCCGGCCAGGTTGCGTGCTCGGATAAGGGTCTGGTATGGATTTTTGGGGACACCCCACTCCATTTTTTTTATTTTGGCGTTGGGTTCCCCTTAAAATCCATACCAGACCTGAAGGGTCTGGAATGGATTTTGAGGGGGACCCCACGCCATTTTTTTAAAAATTTTGGCCTGGGTTCCCCTTAATATCCATACCAGACCTGAAGGGCCTGGTATGGAATTTAGGGGGACCCCCACGTCATTTTTTTTTATTTTGGTTCGGGGTTCCCCTGTGGGGAATTCCCATGCCGTTTTTATCAATGAATTTTTATGTGTATTGTCGGACCGGCAATTCATTAATAGCCGCGAGTAGTTTTAAATGACTTTTTTTCCTTTGAAATGTCATTTTGCTGTCAGACTGTTCTAAACACGGAAAACATGCGCCCCTTTACAGGCATACTATAGACACCCCCAGGTACGAAATTTAAAGGAATATTACACTTTTATTGTTTCACTTTAAGCATTATTAAAATCACTGCTCCCGAAAAAACGGCCATTTTTAAAACTTTTTTTTGCATTGATCCTTGTCCCCTGGGGCAGGACCCAGGTCCCCAAACACTTTTTATGACAATAACTTGCATATAAGCCTTTAAAATTAGCACTTTTGATTTCTCCCATAGACTTTTAAAGGGTGTTCCGCGGCTTTCGAATTTGCCACGAACACCCCAAATTGTTCGCTGTTCGGCAAACAGGCAAACAGCCAATGTTTGAGTCAAACATGAGTTCCACTCGAACTCGAAGCTCATCCCTAGTCCTAAGTATTCAGACCCTTTGCTCAGTATTTAGTAGAAGCACCCTTTTGATCTAATACAGCCATGAGTCTTTTTGGGAAAGATGCAACAAGTTTTTCACACCTGGATTTGGGGATCCTCAGCCATTCCTCCTTGCAGATCCTCTTTAGTTCTGTCAGGTTGGATGGTAAACATTGGTGGACAGCCATTTTTAGGTCTCTCCAGAGATGCTCTATTGGGTTTAAGTCAGGGCTCTGGCTGGGCCATTCAAGAGCAGCCACGGAGTTGTTGTGAAGCCACTCCTTCGTTATTTAAGCTGTGTGCTTAGGGTTTTTGTCTTCTTGAAAGGTAAACCTTCGGCCCAGTCTGAGGTCCTGAGTAGGGATGAGCCGAACACCCCCCGGTTCGGTTCGCACCAGAACCTGCGAACGGACCGAAAGTTCGCACGAACGTTAGAACCCCATTGACGTCTATGGGACTCGAACGTTCGAAATCAAAAGTGCTCATTTTAAAGGCTAATTTGCATGGTATTGTCCTAAAAAGGGTTTGGGGACCCGGGTCCTACCCCAGGGGACATGTATCAATGCAAAAAAACCTTTTAAAAACGGCCGTTTTTTCGGGAGCAGTGATTTTAATGATGCTTAAAGTAAAAAAAAAAAAAGTGAAATATTCCTTTAAATATCGTACCTGGGGGGTGTCTATAGTATGCCTGTAAAGTGGCGCGTGTTTCCCGTGTTTAGAACAGTCCCTGCACCAAATGTCATTTTTAAAGGAAAAAATCTCATTTAAAACTGCTTGCGGGTTTAATGTCATGTCGGGTCATGGCAATATGGATGAAAATCAGTGAGACAAACGGCATGGGTACCCCCCCAGTCCATTACCAGGCCCTTTGGGTCTTGTATGGATATTAAGGGGAACCCCGCACCCAAATTAAAATAAGGAAAGGCCCTATATACTCTGAACAGCAGTATACAGGCGGTGCAAACAAGACAGGGACTGTAGGTTTGTTGTTAAGTAGTATCTCTTTGTAATTTTGAACGGGTACATTTTTAACGTGTTTAGCTCCAGCCAAAAAATCTTTAAGCTTTTTGGAAAACATAGGAAGGGTTATCACCCCTGTGACATTTGTTTTGCTGTCTTTCCTCCTCTTCAGAAGATTTCACCTCACTTTTTGTCCCAATGAAAAATGTTTTTTGAAAATTTGGGTTTTTTTGTGGAACAAGGATTGGAAAGCATCAGTGGAAAGGAGAAATTGTTTTCCCATATTAACTCTTACAGGAGAGAATTTCCCTTCCTAGGGGTAGATTTCATCTCACTTCCTGTTGTCTCCTTCCGTTTGCAAGTAGGAGTCATTTGTAAGTTAGATGTTTGAAAGTAGGGTCCTGCCCTATATACTCAGCAGAAATTTGGGCCTTAGGTGTTGCTGTGGCCACAACACTGTAAGCCCTCACAGGGCCCTGCTGTGAAATATTAGATCAAGAATTGTAATTACATGCCCCTGTTGAACAGGAGCTGAAAAATTAGGCCTTAGGCACTGGTGCCACAACACTGCAACCCCTCACAGACACTCTAGTTGGAATGCAGGAACGAGCCCTGCTGCAAAGTATTACATCAAAAATTGTAATTACACGCCCCTGTTAAACAGGGGCTGAAAAATTGTGCCTTAGGCACTGGTGGTGGCGCCCAGAACCAAAAATGTTCTTACAAGCTATCAGCGTGATGATTGAGGAGGAAGAGGATAATTACTCAGGGATAGTCACTCAGCATCAGCATAGGCAGTCTTTGAAGGGATCTGAGATTTCAAAAAAAATTATTCGGTTACATCAGCATCAGGTGCTTGGTAGCTGGTGGTGATCCAAGACTGCTTCATTTTTATGAAGGTCAGCCGATCGACCGAGTCGGTGGACAGACGCACCCTGTGATCGGTTACCACGCCTCCAGCAGCACTGAATGTGCGTTCCGAAAGAACGCTGGATGCAGGACAGGCCAGTAGCTCAATTGCATACTGTGCAAGCTCTGGCCAGTGATCCATCCTCAAGACCCAGTAACCCAGAGGATTTTCGGTGGGAAAGGTGTCCAAGTCTGATCTTGCCCCTAGGTATTTCTGCACCATGTAAAACAGACGCTGGCGATGGTTGCTGGAACCGATCATACCTTGGGGCTGCGGACCAAAAAATTGTCTGAACGCATCGGTCAGACGGCCACCTTCTCCACCGCTCCTTCTTTGACTGACCGAAGCCTCAGCAACACGTTGTCCAGAAACAGGAGTTTGTAACCTCCCAGTCTCTGGGAACGCATTGCACAGACCTTTCTGCAAGGCCTCCCGAAGATGTTTCATCCTCTGCTCCCTCTGCGATGGCAAGATAAGGTCCGCAACCTTACCCTTGTAACGTGGATCAAGGAGGGTTGCCAGCCAGTATTGGTCCTTCTCCTTGATACCACGAATACGAGGATCCTTACGCAGGCTTTGCAGGATCAGGGAGGACATGCAGCGTAGGTTTGCTGAGGCATTCGGTCCGGAGTCCTCTGGGTCACTAAGGACGACAACGTCCGCAGCCACCTCCTCCCAGCCACATACAAGTCCATGGGTTTCTTGGGACTGATCCCTTAAAGACTGCTGCTGATGCTGAGTGCCAGGCTCCACCTCCATACTGACACAATCTTCCTCCTCCTCCTCCTCCTCCTCCTCCTCCTCCTCGTCCTCTTCCTGTGTGATCGGCGGGCACGCAGGAACACTGTCTGGATAAAGGGGGCCTTGAGAGCTAAGGAAGTCCTCCTCTTCCTGCCTCTGTTCTGCCTCAAGTGCCCTGTCCATTATTCCACGCAGCGTGTGCTCCAACAGGTGGACAAGGGGGACAGTGTCACTGATGCATGCACTGTCACTGCTCACCATCCTCGTGGCCTCCTCAAATGGTGACAGGACAGTGCATGCATCCCTGATCATGGCCCACTGGCGTGGGGAAAAAAAACCAAGCTCCCCTGACCCTGTCCTGGTGCCATAGTCGCACAGGCACTCATTGATGGCCCTCTGCTGCGTGTGCAGCCGCTGCAGCATGGCCAACGTTGAGTTCCACCTGGTGGGCATGTCACAGATTAGGCGGTTCTTGGGCAGGTTAAACTCCTTTTGGAGGTCCGTCAGCCGAGCACTGGCATTATATGACCGGCGGAAATGCACACAGACTTTCCTGGCCTGCCTCAGGACATCCTGTAAGCCCGGGTACCTGCCCAAGAACCGCTGCACCACCAAGTTAAGGACGTGAGCCAAACAGGGCACATGGGTCATTTGTCCTTGTCGGAGGGCAGAGAGGAGGTTGGTGCCATTGTCGCAAACCACCATTCCTGCCTTAAGTTGGCGTGGCGTCAACCACCTCTGAACCTGCCCCTGCAGAGCTGACAGAACCTCTGCCCCAGTGTGGCTCCTGTCCCCCAAGCACACCAGCTCAAGCACCTTATGGCATCTTTTGGCCTGCGTACTTGCGTAGCCCCTTGAACGACTACGGAGCACCGCTGGCTCCGAGGAAGAGGCCATGGAGGAAGAAGAAGAGGAGGGGGTGGAGGAGAGAGGTGTGTCACAATCAGCATTTTGGAGGCGTGGTGGCGGAACAACCTCCAACACTACTGCACCTTGTCCTGCATCCTTCCCAGCTGCCAGCAGAGTCACCCAATGCGCCATGAAACTTAGGTAACGTCCCTGTCCATGCCTGCTGGACCATGAGTCAGCGGTAATATGCACCTTACCGCTGACCGCCCTGTCCAGCGAGGCATGGACATTGCCTTCCACATGCCGGTAGAGAGCCGGAATCGCCTTCCGTGAGAAAAAGTGGCGTTTGGGTACCTGCCACTGAGGAACCGCACATTCCACAAACTCACGGAAGGGGGCAGAGTCTACCAACTGAAAAGGCAGCAGTTGAAGTGCTAGCAATTTTGCCAAGCTAGCATTCAACCGCTGGGCATGTGGATGGCTGGGAGCAAACTTCTTTCGGCGGTGCAGCAGCTGGGGCAGGGAAATTTGCCTGGTACAATCTGACGTCGGTGTACCAAAAGCAGATTGCCCACAAGTACTTGGCTGTGACACACCTAATTCTACACCTTCATTCCTCTCACTGCAGGTCTCAGAGAGGACTGGAGGTCTAGTGGGGTTGGAAATCTCAGCTGATGAGGAGCAAGGAGAGATCCTCTTTTTTCTTTGGTGTGGGTCTTTTAGATACGCTTGCCAACGAACTGCATGGCAGGTCAACATATGTCTGGTCAAGCATGTGGTACCCAAGCGGGAGATGTTTTGGCCACGCGAGATACGCTTGAGACATATGTTGCAAATAGCAGCGGTGCGATCTGATGCACTGGTCTCAAAAAAGGCCCACACCATAGAACTTTTTGAATAACGCGCAGAGACTGCAGCGCCCTGCACATGTGGAGCTTTGGGGTGTGATGCAGTCAATGTGCTGCCCTTAGGCTGGCCCCTGGAGGGCATCCTGCCTCGTTGGTGATGTGCCACCTCCTCCTCCTCCTCCTCCTCCTCCTCTCTCCTATCAGGCACCCACGTTGAGTCAGTGACCTCATCATCCCCTCCCTCCTCATCACTGGAGCAAACCTGGCAGTATGCTGCAGCAGGGGGAGCATGACTGCCAGATTGCTGTCCTTCTTGGGCACCCCCTCTGTCCGTGCTCATGTTACTGCCTTCATCGAGCTCAGTATCATCATCAGAGCCTTCCAAACGCTGGGCATCCTCCTGGAGCATGTACCCAACACTGTGGTCAAACATTTCGAGGGAATCCTCAGGAGGACATGGTGGAGCTAGGGAAGGAGTCACTGATGACATTGAGCTGAGGGAAGAGGCCGCTGCTTTGCCAGACAAAGCACCCTGGGTGAGAGAGGATGAGGAGGATGAGGACGGCTTGGTCATCCACTCGACCAAGTCTTCCGCATGTTGCGGCTCAACACGGCCAGCTGCCGAAAAAAAGGCCAAGCGTGTCCCATGGCCACGTGCTGATGAGGATGCACCGTCTCCACGACCAGCACTAGACACAGAGCCTGCTTGCCCTCTCTTATTGGCTTGTGACTGTCTGCCTCTCCTTCTTGGCCTTTCAGACATACTAATTGCCTGTAGCTGCACTAAGCTGGGATAGAACACCAGTAATTTTCTTCAGGTAGCTTTATATACTGTAACCAGACAAGCCTGCCTGTCAGTAGGAAGATAACAGGAACGGATCTAGCTGAACACTGTGAGCAGGACGCACTGTACTAAATGTAAATAGTCTAGCTGCCTGACCGTGGTACTAATAGGATCAAATAGAACACCTGTAATTTTCTTCAGGTAGCTTTATATACTGTAACCAGACAAGCCTGCCTGTCAGTAGGAAGATAACAGGAACGGATCTAGCTGAACACTGTGAGCAGGACGCACTGTACTAAATGTAAATAGTCTAGCTGCCTGACCGTGGTACTAATAGGATCAAATAGAACACCTGTAATTTTCTTCAGGTAGCTTTATATACTGTAACCAGACAAGCCTGCCTGTCAGTAGGAAGATAACAGGAACGGATCTAGCTGAACACTGTGAGCAGGACACACTGTACTAAATGTAAATAGTCTAGCTGCCTGACCGTGGTACTAATAGGATCAAATAGAACACCTGTAATTTTCTTCAGGTAGCTTTATATACTGTAACCAGACAAGCCTGCCTGTCAGTAGGAAGATAACAGGAACGGATCTAGCTGAACACTGTGAGCAGGACGCACTGTACTAAATGTAAATAGTCTAGCTGCCTGACCGTGGTACTAATAGGATCAAATAGAACACCTGTAATTTTCTTCAGGTAGCTTTATATACTGTAACCAGACAAGCCTGCCTGTCAGTAGGAAGATAACAGGAACGGATCTAGCTGAACACTGTGAGCAGGACGCACTGCACTAAATGTAAATAGTCTAGAAGATAACAGGAACGGATCTAGCTGAACACTGTGAGCAGGACGCACTGCACTAAATGTAAATAGTCTAGAAGATAACAGGAACGGATCTAGCTGAACACTGTGAGCAGGACGCACTGCACTAAATGTAAATAGTCTAGAAGATAACAGGAACGGATCTAGCTGAACACTGTGAGCAGGACGCACTGCACTAAATGTAAATAGTCTAGAAGATAACAGGAACGGATCTAGCTGAACACTGTGAGCAGGACGCACTGCACTAAATGTAAATAGTCTAGAAGATAACAGGAACGGATCTAGCTGAACACTGTGAGCAGGACGCACTGCACTAAATATAAATAGTCTAGAAGATAACAGGAACGGATCTAGCTGAACACTGTGAGCAGGACGCACTGCACTAAATGTAAATAGTCTAGAAGATAACAGGAACGGATCTAGCTAAACTGAATACAGTGTATATATATATATATATGCAACACCTGGGATGCATATATATACACAATACACTGTAAGTGCAGCTAACTGACTGACTGTTCTGCCTAATCTATCTAACTCAAATCAAATGACACTGTCTCTCTCTCTATCTCTCAGCACACTGGAACACACACTACACAGGGCCGCCGTGCAGGCGGCCTTATATAGTGTGGGGCGTGTACTAAATCCCCTGAGCCATAATTGGCCAAAGCCTCCTTGGCTTTGGCCAATTACGGCTCTCTGTTCAGGCGGCGCTGTGATTGGCCAAGCATGCGGGTCATAGTGCATGCTTGGCCAATCATCAGCCAGCAATGCACTGCGATGCCGCAGTGAATTATGGGCCGTGACGCGCCACACGAATTTGGCGCGAACGGCCCATATCGTTCGCAATTCGGCGAACGACCGAACAGCCGATGTTCGAGTCGAACATGGGTTCGACTTGAACACGAAGCTCATCCCTAGTCCTGAGCACTCTGGAGAAGGTTTATGTCCGGGATATCCCTGTACTTGGCCGCATTCATCTTTCCCTCGATTGCAACCAGTCGTCCTGTCCCTGTAGCTGAAAAACACCCCCACAGCACGATGCTGCCACCGTCATGCTTCACTGTTGGGACAGGTGATGAGCAGTGCCTGGTTTTCTCCACACATACTGCTTAGAATTAAGGCCAAAAAGTTCTATCTTCGTCTCATCAGACCAAAGAATCTTATTTCTCACCATCTTGGAGTCCTTCAGGTGGTATTTAGCAAACTCCATGCGGGCTTTCATGTGTCTTGCACTGAGGAGAGGCTTCTGTCGGGCCACTCTGCCATAAGGCCCCAACTGGTTGAGGGCTGCAGTGATGGTTGACTTTCTACAACTTTCTCCCATCTCCCGACTGCATCTCTGGAGCTCAGCCGCAGTGATCTTTGGGTTCTTCTTTACCTCTCTCACCAAGGCTCTTCTCCTCCGATAGCTCAGTTTGGCCAGACAGCCAGCTCTAGGAAGGGTTCTGGTCATCCCAAACATATTCCATTTAAGGATTATGGAGGCCATTGTGCTCTTAGGAACCTTAAGTGCAGCAGATTTTTTTTTTGTAACCTTGGCCAGATCTGTGCCTTGCCACAATTCTGTCTCTGAGCTCTTCAGGCAGTTCCTTTGACCTCATGATTCTCATTTGCTCAGACATGCACTGTGAGCTGTAAGGTCTTATATAAACAGGTGTGTGGCTTTCCTAATCAAGTCCAATCAGTATAATCAAACACAGCTGGACTCAAATGAAGGTGTAGAAAAATCTCAAGGATGATCAGAAGAAATGGACAGCACCTGAGTTAAATATATGAGTGTCACAGCAAAGGGTCTGAATACTTAGGACCATGTGATATTTCAGTTTTTCTTTTTTGATAAATCTGCTAAAAAATGTCAACAATTCTGTGTTTTTCTGTCAATATGGGGTGCAGTGTGTACATTAATGAACTTAAATGATTTTAGCAAATGGCTGCAATATAACAAAGAGTGAAATATTTAAAGGGGTCTGAATACTTTCCACTCTCACTGTACAGTGCTCTGTCAGATTTGGAACTCTGTTACTGTACATTGTTACATTGCCTGAGAAAACCAAGAATTCTATGAAAGCCTATACATTTTGAGGCTTGGTATCAGCTGGTATAGTACCCTAAATAACAGTATTTTTTCTGTTTCATTGAAAACATTTCTGATGGCATGTTCTCATAGTGTGGCAGAACTTAAAACATGTTTGACTCACCATCTCAGGCTTCACTGTCAATACTCAGAAATCCACAACTTTAAACATTTCTCTATCTGAGGTAGAGCTACAATCTGTCCAAGAGGCATTCCCCTTTGCATGGGCATTGCATCTGCTCCCCCACCTGGGCGTCCAGCTCCAGCTCACAGCCAAAATTTCTTTAATTATTTGTGGATAAATATCCACCGCTGTTGAAACAGGTGGCAAACTTATTGATGCAGTGGTCATCCCTCCCTTTTTTGTGGCTTGGGAAAATCAATGCAATTAAAATGGCTATATAGCCATTTTATACAGCTATAGCTATATAGCCATACACAAGTTCCTGTATTTGTTTCGAGTCCTACCGTCCCAGTTCCAGCATACTTTATGCAGATTATACAACGGAGGGTTATGATATTTGCCTGGGATATGATTAGACCAAGGTTGCCCAAACCTACTCTTTATTGCCCTAAGCTGCGAGAAGGCCTAGGCTTTCCCAATTTTGCGGTATATTACAAAGCAGCTCACGTGGAACATTTACCTAAGTATCACGCAGTTAAGGAAACCCCCCTGTCGGTTACAATTAAGTCAATGGACTGTGACCCTTTATCCATATCTAATCTTCTATGGCCACGCCCAGCAGATCGCATAAACAGAACTAACCCTGTTACAAAACATTCCCTCTTGCTTTAGGACAAGTTCAAAACTCCATATGGTCTACAGTTCTCGCATAGCTCACTCCTTTCATTCCTTAAAAACCCAGTCTTTTACCCGGCCTGGTATTCCCTTACAGCGTTTTGGGCTTGGACCCTGGCTGGTCTTAAACATTTACAAAATATGGTGACAAGGACTTTGCTTCTATCTTTCCAAGCCATAAGTTTTCTAAAACCTATACCTATATACCCCATACATGAATACAGATAATTTGCTAAACCAATTTTTCTGGTTTGAACACATCTGCAAATGAGAGCTGCATGCTAGAGGGCTTATCTCGGCTCTATACTCTCAATTGCTTGTCAAACCAGATGAGGTTTGGCAAGCAATATGTTGCTAAATGAGCAACATTTATCGACATTGATCAACATTTTCTCGTATGTTGCTAAATGAGAAAGGGACCTAGGTTGCATTTTTAAAACAGCAGACTGGTCAGAAATTTGATCAACAACAAATGTTTTATGTAAAAATCCAAGACACATAGATAAATCATAAGTTTTAAATGGTTATCAAGTCCGTATGTATTCCAACTCCACAGTAGAACCGTAAAAGGTATCTTAAAGGGAGTGTTCTTACAAAGAGGGAAACTATTGGGAAGGTGAGGTAAAGATAGAGAGAAAGAGAAAAAGAGATAGAGAGAGAAAGGAAAAAGGAGAGGAAAAAAAAGGGGGGGGGGGGGATGGTACACAGGAGGGAATGTAGTGGGGGGGGAGCATATAGTGCATAGGATTTCTTATAGCCAGTGATCGTTCTTCAGTATAGCTTTCCTACTCAGATCTGTTTTCTTTTACTACCTCCATCTGAGAGGCAGTTTTAGTTTAAGAGTTATAGGCTTGCCGCATTTACCATATGCATGGCCAGGGACTTTTAGTATTCAGTTTTGGTTAGATGTATGGTGTAGAAGGTACTGTGCCGGGTAGTAATCCATGGCTGAAGGGAGTCACAGTCCCACCAAATGTGGAGCATGGTTCCCTTTGCTCTGCCACAACGTCTTATCTGGGATAGATGGGGAAAATTTGTGTAAACGTGCTGGGGTCCTGTACCAGCGTGTTTCAATTTTGTAGCAATTTTCCTTAATGGCAACATTGAGGGAGCCCTTGTGGGTATATTCATTAATGAGGACCCAATCATCGTCAATGAGGGAAATCTGAAGATCAGATTCCCAGGCTATACGTGCTGAGTCTGGGGTGCTAGGGGGGTCGTCTATGAGTATGCTATATATACAAGAAATCAAGTGTCTTTGTGGGGGAGATCTCGTACATGATGATTAAAAGGGCATCAATTGTCTCATCCATGTCTCTGTCGAGGCCTGAGAGAACAGGAAATGTCGTATCTGCCTGTATGTCTAGAACTGAAAGGAATTGGAAAGGGATATGGATACCAAGACCTCGTATGAGCGAGGGGATCTGCAAGAGAAAAACTGATGCGCTAGTACTTTGTCGTGAGGCCTATCCTGACTTGGGGTTACCTCTGACTAAGGCTTTTTCACCAAATGTAATCGCAGTTGAGGCCAATTATAAGGTGCTTACACGATGGTATCTTGTCCCTGCTAGAATAGCCAAGTTCTCTCTTGATCACTCAGGCCTCTGCTTCTGCATCTGTTCTGAACTAGTTACACACATGCATATATGGTAAAATTGCCCAGTGGCCCAGAATTTCTGGAAAGCCATTTTCACACTTGCCTCTGCGATGTTCAAACGCTCTCTTCCACCGGGTCCATCAACTGCCCTCCTGAATCTGAGGCCAGAATCTCTGACTCATAGATAATTCAAACTCTTAATCCAACTCCTGACAGCCACGAAACAGACAATAGCTAAGGCTTGAAAATCTCACAACATGCCTGAAGGCCGAGACCAAACATAGAATGAATCATAGCCTACTCCATGCTAAAATGGAAACGTTGGACAAAGACCAGATCGGCATATTTGATAAACTGGCAGCCATGGATTAAACACTATCTACTGCCAGATTTTGACAAAACGGTACTTTTGCCATGGTAGTTGGAACTCAATTTTGAGCTCTACCTGCTGCCTCATTGGAAGACACACCTCTCTTGGGGACTCTCTTCTCTCCTCTCCTCACCCTTTTCTTTTCTTATCTATTCGCTCCCCTTTCCTACCTTTTGTCTTTAGAGACCCACGCCTTACCCTTCTTCTCCTTTTGTTTCCCCTTTCCTATTTGTTAGCTATTATTACATGGAAGGCCTACTGTGTTGTGATCACACAGCTCATTACCACCACCGCAAATAAACCATGGTATAGCAAACTATTGGTTACTGGGTTCTATATAACGTACAAAGTCTCAATAATGTGTTGTATGGTTTAACCTTGCATCCATTGGATATTGTGTGTTTAGCCCAATTTCAGTGGCTCTAATTGGCACTCTTGTGTTATAGCTTGTTAGCCACTAGGCTGCATTCCGTTTGTATTCATATTTGTAACTTGTTCATGCATGCACCACTGTGGTGGTCTACCTTATGCTCAATGTATCTTATGCTTTTTGTTACTTTTGTTCAAAAGAAAATCTTTGAACAGGGAAAATGTATTTGTCTACAGGTTTTTGGAATTGTACTAAAGGTATCTGGATACATTTTCTTCATGTCAGATGTTATATTATTAGTCATGAGGGTCAAAATGATACAGTTCTTTTCTACCTAGAAGGGTATGCGATGCACACATCAGGTTCAGACCATCTGAAACTTAACTTTTGTTCTTCTTTAAAAATCTTTTTTCTAAGCAATGATATGGGACTACTCATATATTGTTTATGCTGATTCCACAAATATCTCCAGTACACTGGAAAAGATAAGGATTAAATAATATTCACAGCTTTACTATACCCCTCTTTCACTTTTGCCTTGCTCTTCATCAACTCATTCCTTATTTCCTGGCAAAAACTTGTCCTCAATTATACCCCAACTACAGTGATGAAATGAAAAGAGAATCACTCCCCTTTACTACAATAGTTGTCCCTATACAAGTAAAATAAATATAGGTTTTTTATTTTATTTTATTTTCAAAAGTGACCAGCAACCAACAAAATAGTCCTGACTTGTTTTACTGCTACAGTGGCTTCATCATAGGAAAAATAATAAAGACATGTGCACAATAGAAATGTGGTAAGCACACTAGCAAAATACAGATAATATACAAACAAACAAAAATAATTACTGCTTTTTATATACAGTATATACAGAAGATGCAAGGATATATGGGATATACAATGTTGGGGTAATTCACAAAGAATAAAGACATATGATGTATGGACCCTAATGCAAGAACTTTTTTTATACTTTAAGTTTTAACATTTCCTTTTCTTTTAACGGATTTTTCAGAAACAAAAGGGTATTTACATTCATTTTCTGGGTTCCTGTAAAATTTCTTAATCCATTCCATATTACCAGTAAATCACCTTCCAACAGTGTACAGTTTGTGCTGTTAAACAATCCAGCTGCTGGAACCATGATTAATTGTAGATCAACAGCACAGTACAGAACAGTTTGCTTTTACAGTAGCAAAATTCAGAGCTTCTTGTAAAGTAGGCGTAGCTGTACAAGGCTTCGTCAGAAAAATAATTGGCTCCCATAATTATTTTTGAGTTCCAAGATGTTGGTAAATAATAACCTTGCAGTAATCATACATTTTTAAGGTATTTTATACAGCATATTTAGACTTTTTTACCTGTCTAAATGTTGTTGTAAAAGAATATTTGAAGAAAATCAATGTATTACATTAATGTTTCTTTTAGAGTATTACAGCATTTTTGAGATCATAGGTAACTATGCAGCATAAATACTTTTGTCAATATGTGGTATTACTTTTTAAAGTATCTATCTATCTATCTATCTATCTATCTATCTATCTATCTATCTATCTATCTATCTATCTATCTATCTATCTATCTATCTATCTATCTATCTATCTATCTATCTATCTAAAGATATACAATTTTGTTTAGCTTTACATATTTACTTTACTTTAGCAATCACCACTACCCCTGGTCTGGGAAGGCCCAAGATGAGACGTCTCCTTCACATAAGGACCAGTCTCAAAAACCAGCTGTTCACCTCATCTTCACTCGGCAATTTCCAAATCCCTCACTCTGGCAATTGGGCCATGTAGGCCCTGACTTTTTACAACTCCGAGAGTCTACTTTGCCTGAAAACCCCGACCCACTGATGTACTGATATACCAACGTAACCCAGGACCCTACTGAAATATTTACCCACCAAGGTGACTTTAATGGGCTGATATCCAGAGTTGACTCCACCTTACAAAAATACATCAGTATGGTCCGCTGGAACATTGCTGACCTAACCTATTTGCTGCAGCAGATCTTCCAGCATCAAACAACTGTGGATATTAGACTCCAATCCCTGAAATGGAAATAATCCACCATCGATCACTACACCCAAATTCATATTTAACTGGTAGATCTGGGAGTAAACTGAAGGAAGAATATCCATATTAGGGGTCTCCCTTAGGCAACTTAAGGATTCCAACTTAGGATTCCATCTTTCATGAACTTCTGTTGGACGCTATCAGAAATAGTCCACTTACTTACTTTAAAGGAAGATATCTGTCAAAAGGCATAGGAACATTTCCTGTTAGAGTTCAACTGAACAGTCTTAGGGAACATGCCAGATCTTGCAAGAAACGCCCTACATCTTCAAGAAATGATGCCTCTGCTTCTGGACAAATTTTGCCAATGGGGCTTGACATATTGATGGGGTCACCAGTCAACTAATGTCAGCGACCGATGTTCCAGACCTGTATGCTGTCTTGGGTCTAGAACCAGCTCTAGTGGAAAATTGGCACATCACCTCCCTATGCATGCCTCCCCTTCATCAAGCCAGTGGTCCATGCCAAGACCTCTTCTTCAGCTAAATAAACCACCAGCAAAATGTATACCATTGACTTGAATTCACCTTTCCCAGATATTGAACTTACAATGGCCTACCCTCTGCAGCCTCCAATGGGTTTCCACTGGAGAACCAAAGTCTTATGTTGAGATCTATCTACAGAGGTGTTCACAGAATTCTACCCTGACCTCAATATTTTGATATACTTTATGTGACAAAACGGTTTGCTCAACAGAACATTCTGCATTCCTTTGCTTTATGAACAATTGGGATCCCTCCTCCTTTCCACTGTTATTGAACAGCTAATAAGTTCAATAACAGTGGAAAGGCCCCAGGACTAGATGGCTTCTATAAGAAATCTTTCCCATTCTCTCCCCCCATTTCCTTAGCACAATGAACATCTTTTAAAGAGAGCTACCCCAAGAAACCCCCATCGGAAACTCTCATGGAAGATATATTATTGCTTACAAAAGCATCTTGCTTTTTTTCAAATGTTATCAAAACTTTTTTTTACATAATACTATATATAAAATTAATACCCCATCTCCACCCCATCATACATCACGATGAGCTTTAGTGAGCTTTATGTCCATCCGAGAGGCAAAACAAGACAATATTACCTGTGCGCTAAACATCTTTTTGTCCAGCCCTGTTGAGGGCCACACCTTGTATCCTACCTTTCTATGTATACTGAAAAGTCATTTGCCAGGGTTGACTGGTCCTTCTTGCACCTTACCATAGAATCTATTGGTTTGGCCTCCACATGTTTATCTTGGGTATTATCTCTATACTTTCTCCCTTTCTAACCTTTGTTGTTCTATATTTATTGGCCATTGGAATGCACTTGGTGATACCCTTATTTAATATGTCCCTAAAGCATTCCAATTTTTCCTCAGTCTTTAATGATTCTAGGATTTGGTCCCATTTAATGTCTTGTAGTAATGAGCACAGTTTCGAAAAGTTTGCTCATTTGAAATGTAGTGTTCTTGTTCTACCCTTGTGCTCCACTTTTCCTATGATTTATACTGAATGTAATTATCCTGTGATTGCTAGTTCCCAAGTTGTCCCAAATTTCCACATCTGTGACCAGATCTTTATCATTTGTAAATATTAGGTCTAGCAATGCATCCTTTCTAGTCGGGGGATTCCACCAGTTGGGACATAAAGTTGTCCTGTAAGACATTAAAGAAATTACTAAACCTTTGTTCTAATGCCCCCTGGCCCCTGTTTCTTCTCAAATACTATGGTCACCCTCTGGCGCTATCCTACATTCTTTAACTCATAGAAAAGAGAGGGCGCACCGACCTTGTGCATTATCTTTAAAAAGGTTTATTAAAACAGAAAACGTAAAAGTACTACTCACAAGGGTAGATAAAAATCACGCATAATAGTCAAATGATGGTAGCAGTCTCCAGACCTATGGACAAGACGTGTAGACCGCTGCTGGCTGACGCGTTTCGAAGGTAGCACCTTCTTCTTCAGAGCCTAACAGTATCCATCTCTTACGGTACCTTAAATAATGTGCTCATCAAAGGAGCACAGACCAAACTGACCTAGGAGCCACTCCCATAAAGTGGGCAGTCAAGAGGCGGGCCCTGACACAGCACCATAGTAACCATTTGTATACACATATAAAAAAAAAATGCATACAAAAAATGCACACAAAAATATACACAAAAATATATATGTGTGTGTGCGGGGAGCGCAAGTGCACGGATCTATAGTGTGATGAGTGTCATAAAGGGGGGGGGGGAGGGGTGTTTGTAATGTGGGCATAGTGTGCGATACAGTACACCAGACAACCAGGCAATCTCCAATCCTAAATCTTATAAATGCGGCCACCTGCGCAAACAAAGAAACCCAGCTATCAAATTAAATACAAGATCAAATACAATAATCTGCACCATGAACAGCGCACAATAGACTTCACATGAGACTATGATATATAAATAAATAAATGAATCACCAGGACCCATCCACACTTGTCCTCCAAGGAGATGAATGATTTAATCTCCATAGTGTGTAAAAATATATATCACAGATCTTTCCTCAAAGACGCTGTGTAGCTGCAGGTGGCGGCTGGAACGCACGGCATATTCATTACATGTAGTGCGGTCCAGGGGGCGGAAGTAGAAGCTCCGTATCGCTTCCTGTGCGCCCGCTGTCGCTCTAGGCTGTGTCAGCAGTAAAGATACCAGCAGCCAAATAAGGGAAGTCCAACTATAGAGGCTGAAGGCAGACACATATTGGGTGGCTAAACGAAATACCATATCAAGGGGATAGAAAAACATGGGCTGTGTCAGCAGTAAACATACCAGCAGCCATCTAAGGGAAGACCAACTATAGAGGCTGAAGGCAGACACATATTGGGTGGCTAAATGGAATACCATATCAGGGGGATAGAAAAACATGGGACAAAAACAAATGTCTAATTTCCAATACCATCCGTACACTTGTATAACCCGCAACCCCACACAACTGATGCGTGTCTACATGTATACAAAGGGAGCGTGTTGGTCAGTATTGTAGTTAAATAAAAGAATATGGCCAAATAGTCAACAGGGCATGCACACTCACACGCAAGCACCCATAGACATACACACGTACGCACATGTGCGCGTGTGTATAAACGCATGCACGCCGCGCGACACATGTGAGTAAGAGATGAAAACCTGCACTCCAATTAAAAAGGTATATAAATATTACATATATATGATACATATAAATTAGCGCAGGTTGTCATTAAAAATGGTATACAATAGCATTCCAGTAAGTAAATGAAACAGATTAAAAACAAATAAATAAATAGATAAATAAATAAAAAGGTTCCCAGATCGAATGAATATTTGCCCACATGCGCAGTGTACCGGACCAAAATAATTTTTAGAACAGAAGTATAAAACCATACATATACCCGCACAGCCTGTGCGTATTATCGTAACTAGAATATACATACACATAATCATATATATATACACACCTATAGGCCTCTTGAAGGCTAAATAAACATAAAGGCCATATGTGTAGAATGAATACTGAAGGTCACATGCATATCTGTATGCGCATGTGTAGAGAGAAAGAAATGGAATCAGGAGGGGGGAGGGAGGGGGGGAAATGGGGGGGAGAGGATGAAGGGAAGAGGGATAACAAATTGCAAAGGAAGAAGATGGATATGAAAATAAATCAATGAATGAAAAATGGAAAAATGGGATGGGTTGGGGGGATACCTAAAACCACCGTCACACTATTTTATGTAACTCAGGGTCTTCATTGAGGCCACCGGGAGCGAGGCTTCCGAGGGTGAAAATCCAGTAAGCCTCGCGCTTACATAGTCTCTGATGTTTTCTCCCTGAGTCTAAATCACCCCCAATCGACTCGATACCAAATACCCTCATACCTGCAGGGTTTCCTTGATGGGCTTCTACAAAATGGCGGGGAACTGGATATTTATCCCTTAAATTAATGATGCCATCTTTGAATCAGAGACTATTGCTAATGAGGGGACTACTACGACAAGTAATGATAAGCAGGCTCCAGATAGAGAAGACACTATGGTATCACTATTCCTAAGATTAAAAGATTTACTAGAAAGAGAAATGCTGCAGTGGTGGGATATCCTACTACTGCAAAAATACCTTGAATTCAAGAGGATACCAAGAGGTTTAAGAATTACTAAAGTATGTTCATTTCTAGATGTAGACCTCAGAGAAAATTGGATCAAAAGCCTGCATGATTGTAATCGTATGTGGCTACAATACATCATCACACAAAGAGAGCGCAATCTCTCTGCGATTCGTGCCGACTTATGTATCCTACAAGAAGAACTATCCACTTTCTCTGATGTTTCTACCTTTGATAGCTGGGATCAGAAAGTAAATGAACAGATAATGAAATATGAGACCAATCTCATCAGCAAAAAATCAGGGAAATTTGAGAGGGATAGGTTGGATTACCTTAATAATCGGGAATTTAATTGGAAAAAACAGAATACCAGGAATTATAGGAGGAAGGTGAATAGTGAACAGCCAACCGAGAAGTGCGAACAGAACACACTATCTCAAGGACACCATTCACTCCCACCCCAGATTGATAGACAAAGAAGCAATAATACCAATGTTCAAAACAACAACAATAAGAATAAAAATAAGACCAATTCAAAATACAAACATAAAAAGAGAACTAACACTAGTCAGAATAATAGAGAGGGAAGTTCATGTAATACCAAAAAACCCTTTCATCAAAATAGGGATGGATCTGGATGTATTGGTAACATCCAGAAACAACATCTTGTGAGTACTAACACCCCCATGAAGCGCTTGCCATCATTGCTTCCCAAGACTGATTGTATCAGCAGAGGTAAAGATAACCATTCTAAAGACATCAATAGAGAAAATACTCCATCAACTAAACATTCCACTAACATTATTAAGAAAGGTCACAATATGCAAAACAGAGGTGAGGGATCTATTTTATCACTGACTAATGACAACTGTAGTATACTTCCAATTACGGCTAATACCTCTACAGTGTCATTTGGAAGTACTACTGCAGCACTTGATATAGACCTCAAGACGTTTAGTGACATACAAACTTACAATCCCTTTATAGTTCTTAGTAACGGAGAGTCAGATGACAATAGTGTCAATATATCAGATACTACACCACTCTTGGTTTTTTTAGAGAAGGAAGTTGCATTGATGGAGGACCCTGTAACGAACAACAGGATTCTGGACCCTTTAGCGGTAACTCCATCAATGTCAAAAAAAACAAGGAAAAGAGAGGAAGAACTAGAAGAGGTACAAGAGGAGGAAAGGGACGTAAAAAGAGGCAGACTATAGATACTTCTTATTCCACCATCAAAATCTATAACCTATCCAGTTCTGTTTTTTCGGAAACAGAACTGGACCTCCTCAGAAAAGGCCTCAACTATGCCCCACCCAGTGTACCCAATTTGTTCGAGCTTTTCATTGATTTAAATAAGTATATACACAAACTTACTATCCAGTAGGGATGAGCTTCGTGTTCGAGTCGAACCCATGTTCGACTTGAACATCGGCTGTTCGGTCGTTCGCCGAATTGCGAACGATATGGGCCGTTCGCGCCAAATTCGTGTGGCGCGTCACGGCCCATAATTCACTGCGGCATCGCAGTGCATTGCTGGCTGATGATTGGCCAAGCATGCACTATGACCCGCATGCTTGGCCAATCACAGCGTCGCCTGAACAGAGAGCTGTAATTGGCCAAAGCCAAGGAGGCTTTGGCCAATTATGGCTCAGGGGATTTAGTACACGCCCCACACTATATAAGGCCGCCTGCACAGCGGCCCTGTGCAGTGTGTTCCGGTGTGCTGAGAGATAGAGAGAGAGAGAGAGAGAGACAGTGTCATTTCATTTGAGTTAGCTAGATTAGGCAGGACAGTTAGTCAGTTAGCTGCACTTACAGTGTATTGTGTATATATATGCATGCCAGGTGTTGCATATATTATATATATATATATATATATATATATATATATATATATACTGTATTCAGTTTAGCTAGATCCGTTCCTGTTATCTTCCTACTGACAGGCAGGCTTGTCTTGTTACAGTATTTACAGCTACCTGAAGAAAATTACTGGTGTTCTTTTGATCCTATTAGTACCACAGTCAGGCAGCTAGACTATTTACAGTTAGTGCAGTGCATCCTGCTCACAGTGTTCAGCTAGATCCGTTCCTGTTATCTTCTTACTGACAGGCAGGCTTGTCTTGTTACAGTATATAAAGCTACCTGAAGAAAATTGCTGGTGTTCTTTTGATCCTATTAGTATCACAGTCAGGCAGCTAGACTATTTACAGTTAGTGCAATGTGTCCTGCTCACAGTGTTCTGCTAAACCTACAAGTTAGTGGGGTGCGTCCTGCTCACAGTGTTCAGCTAAACCTACAAGTTAGTGGGGTGCGTCCTGCTCACAGTGTTCAGCTAAACCTACAAGCTAGTGGGGTGCGTCCTGCTCACAGTGTTCAGCTAGATCCGTTCCGGTTATCTTCTTACTGACAGGCAGGCTTGTCTTGTTACAGTATATACAGCTATCTGAAGAAAATTGCTGGTGTTCTTTTGATCCTATTAGCACCACAGTCAGGCAGCTAGACTATTTACAGTTAGTGCAATGTGTCCTGCTCACAGTGTTCTGCTAAACCTACAAGTTAGTGGGGTGCGTCCTGCTCACAGTGTTCAGCTAAACCTACAAGTTAGTGGGGTGCGTCCTGCTCACAGTGTTCAGCTAAACCTACAAGCTAGTGGGGTGCGTCCTGCTCACAGTGTTCAGCTAGATCCGTTCCGGTTATCTTCTTACTGACAGGCAGGCTTGTCTTGTTACAGTATATACAGCTATCTGAAGAAAATTTCTGGTGTTCTTTTGATCCTATTAGCACCACAGTCAGGCAGCTAGACTATTTACAGTTAGTGCAGTGCGTCCTGCTCACAGTGTTCAGCTAAACCTACAAGTTAGTGGGGTGCGTCCACCTCACAGTGTTCAGCTAAAGCTACCTGTAGAAGGTTGGTGGTGTTGTCATACTACAGGCAGGCAGTTGATTTTGCTAGCTGCAGTATCAGTACATATACATGCATACATACACATATACATACATATACACACACACACACATATATATATATATATATATATATATATATATATATATATATATATATATATATATATATATATATATATATATATATATATATATATATATATATATCCCAGCTTAGTGCAGCTACAGGCCATTAGTATGTCTGGAAGGCCAAGAAGGAGAGGCAGACAGTCACAAGCCAATAAGAGAGGGCAAGCGGGCTCTGTGTCTAGTGCTGGTCATGGAGACGGTGCATCCTCATCAGCACGTGGCCGTGGGACACGCTTGGCCTTTTTTTCGGCAGCTGGCCGTGTTGAGCCGCAACATGCGGAAGACTTGGTCGAGTGGATGACCAAGCCGTCCTCATCCTCCTCATCCTCTCTCACCCATGCCCAGGGTACTTTGTCTGGCAAAGCAGCGGCCTCTTCCCTCGGCTCAATGTCATCAGTGACTCCTTCCCTAGCCCCACCATGTCCTCCTGAGGAGTCCCTCGAACTGTTTGACCACAGTGTTGGGTACATGCTCCAGGAGGATGCCCAGCGTTTGGAAGGCTCTGATGATGATACTGAGCTCGATGAAGGCAGTAACATGAGCACAGACAGAGGGGGTGCCCAAGAAGTACAGCAATCTGGTAGTCATGCTCCCCCTGCTGCAGCATACTGCCAGGTTTGCTCCAGTGATGAGGAGGGAGGGGATGATGAGGTCACTGACTCAACGTGGGTGCCTGATAGGAGAGAGGAGGAGGAGGAGGCGGCACATCACCAACGAGGCAGGATGCCCTCCAGGGGCCAGCCTAAGGGCAGCACATTGACTGCATCACACCCCAAAGCTCCACATGTGCAGGGCGCTGCAGTCTCTGCGCGTTATTCAAAAAGTTCTTTGGTGTGGGCCTTTTTTGAGACGAGTGCATCAGATCGCACCGCTGCTGTTTGCAACATATGTCTCAAGCATATCTCGCGTGGCCAAAACATCTCCCGCTTGGGTACCACATGCTTGACCAGACATATGTTGACCTGCCATGCAGTTCGTTGGCAAGCGTATCTAAAAGACCCACACCAAAGAACAAAGAGGAGCTCTCCTTGCTCCTCATCAGCTGAGATTTCCAACCCCACTAGACCTTCAGTCCTCTCTGAGACCTGCACTGAGAGGAATGAAGGTGTAGAATTAGGTGTGTCACAGCCAAGTACTTGTGGGCAATCTGCTTTTGGTACACCGACGTCAGATTGTACCAAGCAAATTTCCCTGCCCCAGCTGCTGCACCGCCGAAAGAAGTTTGCTCCCAGCCATCCACATGCCCAGCGGTTGAATGCTAGCTTGGCAAAATTGCTAGCACTTCAACTGCTGCCTTTTAAGTTGGTAGACTCTGCCCCCTTCCGTGAGTTTGTGGAATGTGCGGTTCCTCAGTGGCAGGTACCCAAACGCCACTTTTTCTCACGGAAGGCGATTCCGGCTCTCTACCGGCATGTGGAAGGCAATGTCCATGCCTCGCTGGACAGGGCGGTCAGCGGTAAGGTGCATATTACCGCTGACTCATGGTCCAGCAGGCATGGACAGGGACGTTACCTAAGTTTTACGGCGCATTGGGTGACTCTGCTGGTAGCTGGGAAGGATGCAGGACAAGGTGCAGTAGTGTTGGAGGTTGTTCCGCCACCATGCCTCCAAAATGCTAATGATTGTGACACACCTCTCTCCTCCACCCCCTCCTCTTCTTCTTCCTCCATGGCCTCTTCCTGTGCTTTGTCCTCGGAACCAGCGGTGCTCCATAGCCGTTCAAGGGGCTACGCAAGTACGCAGGCCAAAAGATGCCATGTGGTGCTTGAGCTGGTGTGCTTGGGGGACAGGAGCCACACTGGGGCAGAGGTTCTGTCAGCTCTGCAGTGGCAGGTTCAGAGGTGGTTGACGCCATGCCAACTTAAGGCAGGAATGGTGGTTGGCGACAATGGCACCAACCTCCTCTCTGCCCTCCGACAGGGACAAATGACCCATGTGCCCTGTTTGGCTCACGTCCTTAACTTGGTGGTGCAGCGGTTCTTGGGCAGTCACCCGGGCTTACAGGATGTCCTGAGGCAGGCCAGGAAAGTCTGTGTGCATTTCCGCCGATCATATAATGCCAGTGCTCCAAAAAGGAGTTTAACCTGCCCAAGAACCGCCTAATCTGTGACATGCCCACCAGGTGGAACTGAACGTTGGCCATGCTGCAGCGGCTGCACACGCAGCAGAGGGCCATCAATGAGTACCTGTGCGACTATGGCACAAGGACAGCGTCAGGGGAGCTTGTTTTTTTTTCCCCACGCCAGTGGGCCATGATCAGGGATGCATGCACTGTCCTGTCACCATTTGAGGAGGCCACGAGGATGGTGAGCAGTGACAGTGCATGCATCAGTGACACTGTCCCCCTTGTCCACCTGTTGGAACACACGCTGCGTGGAATAATGAACAGGGCACTTGAGGCAGAACAGAGGCAGGAAGAGGAGGATTTCCTTAGCTCTCAAGGCCCCCTTTATCCAGACAGTGTTCCTGCATGCCTGCCGATCACACAGGAAGAGAAGGAGGAGGAGGAAGATTGTGTCAGTATGGAGGTGGAGCCTGGCACTCAGCATCAGCAGCAGTCTTTAAGGGATCAGTCCCAAGAAACACATGGACTTGTACGTGGCTGGGAGGAGGTGGCTGCGGACCATGTCGTCCTTAGTGACCCAGAGGACTCCGGACCGAATGCCTCAGCAAACCTACGCTGCATGGCCTCCCTGATCCTGCAAAGCCTGCGGAAGGATACTCGTATTCGTGGTATCAAGGAGAAGGACCAATACTGGCTGGCAACCCTCCTTATCCATGTTACAAGGGTAAGGTTGCGGACCTTATCTTGCCATCGCAGAGGGAGCAGAGGATGAAACATCTTCGGGAGGCCTTGCAGAAAGGTCTGTGCAACGCGTTCCCAGAGACTGGGAGGTTACAAACTCCTGTTTCTGGACAACGTGTTGCTGAGGCTTCGGTCAGTCAAAGAAGGAGCGGTGGAGAAGGTGGCCATCTGACCGATGCGTTCAGACAATTTTTTGGTCCGCAGCCCCAAGGTATGATCGGTTCCAGCAACCATCGCCAGCGTCTGTTTTACATGGTGCAGGAATACCTAGGGGCAAGATCAGACTTGGACACCTTTCCCACCGAAAACCCTCTGGGTTACTGGGTCTTGAGGATGGATCACTGGCCAGAGCTTGCACAGTATGCAATTGAGCTACTGGCCTGTCCTGCATCCAGCGTTCTTTCGGAATGCACATTCAGTGCTGCTGGAGGCGTGGTAACCGATCACAGGGTGCGTCTGTCCACCGACTCGGTCAATCGACTGACCTTCATAAAAATTAATCTGTCTTGGATCACCACCAGCTACCAAGCACCTGATGCTGATGTAACCGAATAATTTTTTTTGAAATCTCAGATCCCTTCAAAGACTGCCTATGCTGATGCTGAGTGACTATCCCTGAGTAATTATCCTCTTCATCCTCAATCATCACGCTGATAGCTTGTAAGAACGTTTTTGGTTCTGGGCGCCACCACCAGTGCCTAAGGCACAATTTTTCAGCCCCTGTTTAACAGGGGCGTGTAATTACAATTTTTGATGCAATACTTTGCAGCAGGGCTCGTTCCTGCGTTCCAACTAGAGTGTCTGTGAGGGGTTGCAGTGTTGTGGCACCAGCACCAGTGCCTAAGGCCCAATTTTTCTGCCCCTGTTTAACAGGGGCCTGTAATTACAATTTTTGATGCAATACTTTGCAGCAGGGCTCGTTCTCGTTCCTGCGTTCCAACTAGAGTGTCTGTGAGGGGTTGCAGTGTTGTGGCACCAGCACCACCACCACCACCACCAAAGGCCCAATTTTTCTGCCCCTGTTCAACAGGGGCATGTAATTACAATTCTTGATCTAATATTTCACAGCAGGGCCGATTTCTGCACCCACCATGAGCGAGTGAGGACTTACAGTGTTGTGGCACCAGCACCACCACCACCAAAGGCCCAGTTTTTCTGCCCCTGTTCAACAGGGGCATGTAATTACAATTCTTGATCTAATATTTCACAGCAGGGCCCTGTGAGGGCTTACAGTTTTGTGGCCACAACAACACCTAAGGCCCAAATTTCTGCTGAGTATATAGGGCAGGCCCCTACTTTCAAACATCTACCGTATATACTCGAGTATAAGTCGTTCCGAGTATAAGTCGAGGCCCTAATTTACCACAAAAAAATGGGGAAAACTTATTGACCCGAGTATAAGACGAGGGTGAGAAATGCACAGCTACTGTAAGTGGAAAAGAGGGTCAACAATGCCCATTTGCAGCATCACTGTGCCCATTTGCATGCCTCACTGTGCCCATTTGCAGCCATAGGTCCCCTGAACTTCAAACTCGGTAGTAAAGGGTTCCTAGATGCCCCCTAGCTGCAGCCTAAATTTGGGGTCTCTGAACCCAAAGGGTCCCGAAATGACATTGCTGCAGTTGGACACAGTTGACTGAATTTGGGGCCCGTATCTCGAGGCCACTTAGTGCTAAGAACCCCAAATTTGGTGTGCAAACCCAGTGGAACTAGCACCATAAAATTTCCAAAGCTGGTGTTTCTAGCACCAAGTGGCCCCGAGATACAGGGCCCCAAAATTCAGTTCAGAAAATGTCAAGCACTTTTCTGCAGCAGAGAATGAAATTTTCCGAACCGGTTTTGGGGCCCCGTATCTCAGGGCCACTTGGTGCTAGGAACTTCAGCTTTGGATATGTTGTGGTATCAGTTCCACTGGGTTTGCACACCAAATTTGGGGTTCCTAGCACCAAGTGGCCCTGAGATATGGGGCCCCAAAGTTGGTTCAGAAAATGTCAAGCACTTTTCTGCAGCAGAGAATGACATTTTCCGAACCGATTTTGGGGCCCCGTATCTCGGGGCCACTTAGTGCTAGGAACTTCAGCTTTGGATATGCACACCAAATTTGGGGTTCCTAGCACCAAGTGGCCCTGAGATACGGGGCCCCAAAATCGGTTCGGAAAATGAAATTTTTTACTGCAGAAAAGTGCTTGACTCCAGTATAAGTCGAGGGGGGCACTTTTAGCACAAAAAAATGTGCTGAAAAATTCGACTTATACTCGAGTATATACGGTAACTTACAAACGACTCCTACTTGCAAACGGAAGGAGACAACAGGAAGTGAGATGAAATCTACCCCTAGGAAGGGAAATTCTCTCCTGTAAGAGTTAATATGGGAATAACATTTCTCCTTTCCACTGATGCTTTCCAATCCTTGTTCCACAAAAAAAAACAAATTCTCAAAAAGCATTTGTCATTGGGACAAAAGGTGAGGTGAAATCTTCTAAAGAGGAGGAAAGACAGCAAAACAAATGTCTCAGGGGTGATAACCCTTTCCTATGTTTTCCAAAAAACTTAAAAAAGATTTTTTGGCTGGAGCTAAACACGTTAAAAATGTACCCGTTCAAAATGACAAACAGATTCTACTTAACAACAAACCTACAGTCCCTGTCTTGTTTGCACCACCTGTATACTGCTGTTCAGAGTATATAGGGCCTGGTGGCCCCACACCTTTCCTTATTTTAATTTGGGTGCGGGGTCCCCTTAATATCCATACAAGACCCAAAAGGCCTGGTAATGGACTGGGGGGTACCCATGGTGTTTTTCTTACTGATTTTCATCCATATTGCCAGGACCGGACATTACATTAAACCCGCAAGCAGTTTTAAATGAGATTTTTTCCTTAAAAAATGACATTTGGTGCAGGGACTGTTCTAAACACGGGAAACACATGCCACTTTACAGGCATACTATAGACACCCCCCAGGTACGATATTTAAAGTAATATTTCACTTTTTTTTTTTTTACTTTAAGCATCATTAAAATCACTGCTCCCGAAAAAACGGCCGTTTTTAAAAGTTTTTTTTGCATTGATACATGTCCCCTGGGGTAGGACCCGGGTCCACAAACCCTTTTTAGGACAATACCATGCAAATTAGCCTTTAAAATGAGCACTTTTGATTTCGAACGTTCGAGTCCCATAGACGTCAATGGGGTTCTAACGTTCGTGCAAACTTTCGGTCCGTTCGCAGGTTCTGGTGCGAACCGAACCGGGGGTGTTCGGCTCATCCCTACTATCCAGAGATATTATATCCTTAAAAAAGCGAGTAGTGACACTGATGGTGATGACACTGATATTGGAGCAGAGTTGGGAGCATCCTTACCCTCTGAAACAAGTGTGGATGAGGACTCTATATTAAACATATTAGAAGAGCTATATCTTGAGGCACAGCCTGATGGACAGACCAGTTCTATACCAGTGGCTTGTCCCCTAGGGGAAAGTGCAATAGTCCATACCCCTTTTAGACCCAGATCGTCTTTCTTTCCCCATTGGGCTAAAGGAAAATGTATCTCCACATTTTATGATGTAGTTTTTAATACCTTTAAAAATAAGTTTGATCATTCTAATAATAAGACAAGTTATGCCAAAAATACTGACCCTCTTTCTAAAATTATAGACAGTCTGAAACAGAATCAGGATATAGTCATACGAAAGGCGGACAAAGGAGGTAGTTTGGTTATTCAAAATAAAGATGAGTACATCATTGAGGCAAAGAGACTTCTGGGTGACACGGATACCTACACTAAACTCAGCAAAGATCCTACAGTGGAATATACAAAATCGCTTAAAATACTTTTAGATGAGGCACTATTGGAGAAAGTGATTACAAAGAATGAGTACTACTTTTTGTATAATAGGCATGCGGTAACCCCGCATTTTTACCATATACCTAAGATACACAAAAGCCTAACTAACCCCCCGGTCAGGCCAATAATATCTGGGATGGATAGTTTCTCTAGTAATCTGGGCTCTTACATTGACTGTTTTTTACAAGACACTGTAACCAATTTACCATCCTTTGTAAGAGACTCTAGTCACATGCTTGAGATTCTGCCCAATTACAAATGGCAACCTAGCTATAGATGGCTTTCCCTAGATGTGGCCTCCTTGTACACATCCATTGACCATACACATGGCCTTAGAGCCATGAATCACTTTCTACTAGAGGATGATAAATTCAATCCCTCACAAGCCAAATTTTTGTTGGACTGTGTCAGGTTTTCCCTTACACATAATTATTTTTCTTTTCTGGGCGAATACTATCTGCAAACTAGGGGCACAGCTATGGGGGCAAGGTTTGCCCCTAGTTATGCCAATATCTTTATGGGCCTTTGGGAGAACACTTATATATGGAAAAACAATCCTTTTGGGGCCAATTTGGTGCTGTACGCCAGGTATATTGATGATATCTTAATCATATGGGACGGGTCAGATGATGATCTTAATAACTTTTTAGAGTATTGTAAGAACAACTCCTTTGGCATAGAATTTACACATGTTATAGATAGCAAGTGTTTGGTCTTTTTAGATCTAGAACTCCAGGGAGATCCCGACGGTGACATCTGTTCCAGAACCCACTTTAAACCGAGTGGAGGCAATTCGTACCTATATGCCAAAAGTAATCACCATCCAAGGTGGATACAAAATGTCCCCTATGGTAAATTTTGTCGCTTGAGACGTACATGTACAAAAAAAGAAGACTACTTAGAACAGAGTAAGCTTCTTATACAGAAGTTTAGAGAAAAGGATTATGATGCAAGCCATATTGAAAAGGATTTTATTAAATATCTGGTTCTCTATGATAACCCATCAGATGACACCACTGGTCTCCGATGCCATATTACACCCGATACCCAACAGGTTAGATTCTCCACCCAGTATACGAACAAAGCCTTCGAGATCCAGAACATCCTGAAGAGAAATTGGAATATCCTCAAACATGACCCTGTACTAGGTGACACACCCCCAGACCATCCAAACATTGTGTTCCGTAAACCACATGACCTTAGGAGCCTGGTTGCATCTAGTAGGGTAATTAACACTACCATTAGACCAACTAGCCTTTGGACCACAATATTTGATCAGAAAGGGAGCTACAAGTGCGGCGTAAAAAAACTGTGGCACATGTATGTACATGTGGCACAGAAAGAAAACCGTTGTAGGGAGAGATGGAAGGATCCACAAACTCAAACAGTTTATGAACTGCGGGACTCAGTATATAGTCTATGGCATTGTTTGTCCCTGTGGCCGTCTCTATGTCGGCCGCACTCAGCGCCCTATGAGGGTCAGAATAGGAGAGCACAAGTGTGGCATCATTAATTTAAGGGATAAATATCCAGTTCCCCGCCATTTTGTAGAAGCCCATCAAGGAAACCCTGCAGGTATGAGGGTATTTGGTATCAAGTCAATTGGGGGTGATTTAGACTCAGGGAGAAAACATCAGAGACTATGTAAGCGCAAGGCTTACTGGATTTTCACCCTCGGAAGTCTCGCTCCCAGGGGCCTCAATGAAGACCCTGAGTTACATAAAATAGTGTGACGGTGGTTTTAGGTATCCCCCCAACCCATCCCATTTTTCCATTTTTCATTCATTGATTTATTTTCATATCCATCTTCTTCCTTTGCAATTTGTTATCCCTCTTCCCTTCACCCTCTCCCCCCCATTTCCCCCCCTCCCTCCCCCCTCCTGATTCCATTTCTTTCTCTCTACACATGCGCATACAGATATGCATGTGACCTTCAGTATTCATTCTACACATATGGCCTTTATGTTTATTTAGCCTTCAAGAGGCCTATAGGTGTGTATATATATGATTATGTGTATGTATATTCTAGTTACGATAATACGCACAGGCTGTGCGGGTATATGTATGGTTTTATACTTCTGTTCTAAAAATTATTTTGGTCCGGTACACTGCGCATGTGGGCAAATATTCATTCGATCTGGGAACCTTTTTATTTATTTATCTATTTATTTATTTGTTTTTAATCTGTTTCATTTACTTACTGGAATGCTATTGTATACCATTTTTAATGACAACCTGCGCTAATTTATATGTATCATATATATGTAATATTTATATACCTTTGTAATTGGAGTGCAGGTTTTCATCTCTTACTCACATGTGTCGCGCGGCGTGCATGCGTTTATACACACGCGCACATGTGCGTACGTGTGTATGTCTATGGGTGCTTGCGTGTGAGTGTGCATGCCCTGTTGACTATTTGGCCATATTCTTTTATTTAACTACAATACTGACCAACACGCTCCCTTTGTATACATGTAGACACGCATCAGTTGTGTGGGGTTGCGGGTTATACAAGTGTACGGATGGTATTGGAAATTAGACATTTGTTTTTGTCCCATGTTTTTCTATCCCCCTGATATGGTATTCCATTTAGCCACCCAATATGTGTCTGCCTTCAGCCTCTATAGTTGGTCTTCCCTTAGATGGCTGCTGGTATGTTTACTGCTGACACAGCCCATGTTTTTCTATCCCCTTGATATGGTATTTCGTTTAGCCACCCAATATGTGTCTGCCTTCAGCCTCTATAGTTGGACTTCCCTCATTTGGCTGCTGGTATCTTTACTGCTGACACAGCCTAGAGCGACAGCGGGCGCACAGGAAGCGATATGGAGCTTCTACTTCCGCCCCCTGGACCGCACTACATGTAATGAATATGGCGTGCGTTCCCACCGCCGCCTGCAGCTACACAGCATCTTTGAGGTAAGATCTGTGATATATATTTTTACACATTATGGAGATTAAATCATTCATCTCCTTGGAGGACAAGTGTGGATGGGTCCTGGTGATTCATTTATTTATTTATTTATATATCATAGTCTCATGTGAAATCTATTGTGCGCTGTTCATGGTGCAGATTATTGTATTTGATCTTGTATTTAATTTGATAGCTGGGTTTCTTTGTTTGCACAGGTGGCCGCATTTGTAAGATTTAGGATTGGAGATTGCCTGGTTGTCTGGTGTACTGTATCACACACTATGCGCACATTACAAACACCCCTTCCCCCCCCCCCCTTTATGACACTCATCACACTATAGATCCGTGCACTTGCGCTCCCCGCACACACACATATATATTTTTGTGTGCATTTTTTGTATGCTTTTTTTTTGTGCGTTTTTTGTGCGTTTTTTTGTGTGTGCGTTTTTTTTTTATATGTGTATACAAATGGTTACTATGGTGCTGTGTCAGGGCCTGCCTCTTGACTGCCCACTTTATGGGAGTGGCTCCTAGGTCAGTTTGGTCTGTGCTCCCTTGATGAGCACATTATTTAAGGTACCGTAAGAGATGGATACTGTTCGGCTTTGAAGAAGAAGGTGCTACCTTCAAAACGCGTCAGCCAGCAGCGGTCTGCATGTCTTGTCCATAGGTCTGGAGACAGCTACCATCATTTGACTATTATGCGTGATTTTTATCTACCCTTGTGAGTAGTACTTTTACGTTTTCTGTTTTAATAAACCTTTTTAAAAGATAATGCACAAGGCCGGTGCGCCCTCTCTTTTTTGTTTTTTGTCTGTATGTTAGGATTTCCCTATCCTTGAGGGCAGCAAGGCTGAAAGCTACCATCCATCAAGAACTTTGAACTGTCGGGCTTATACATTTATGCGCAAGAGTTTTTGTTTTGTTTTGTTGTATTCTTTAACTCATATCTTCAACCTCTCACTCTCTACTGGCATCTTCCCCAACCCTCTAAAACATGCACACGTCACTCCCATACCAAAAAAAAGGCCTCACTGGACCCCAATCTTAACAACCCAAGACCTATCTCCTTATTGCCTTTTGCCTCTAAACTATTTAAGCGTTTACTCTACAACCGACTGAGAGACCACCTCATTGAGAATAACCTTCTTGATCCCCTGCAGTCTGGATTTCGCCAACAGCACTCCACTCACAAATGACTTACTAACAGCTAAAACCAATGGTCATTATCCTGTACTCTTACTCTTGGATCTCTCTGCTGCCTTTGATACAGTTGACCATCCCCTCCTCCTCAAAAAAAAAAAATTAGATGGTCTCCATGGCTGCACTCTCCGTGGTTTGAATATTAACCTATCTCACCGCACCTTCAATGTCACTTACAACTCCATATCCTCCTCTCCAACTCCTCTTACTGTTGGGGTCCCCCAAGGTTCTGTCCTTGGACCTCTACTATTCTCAGTCTACATGTCCTCTCTGGGTCACCTTCCATGGCTTCCGCTACCACTTATATGCAGATGACACCCAAATCTATCTCTCTACCCCTCAGCTCATCCCATCAGTCTCCTCATGCCTCACTGATTTACTAACAGACATATTAGCCTGGATGTCACATCACTTCCTCAAACTGAATCTATCTAAAACCAAGCTCATAATATTTCCTCCCCCACGTGCCCCTTCCCCTGACTACTCTGTCAAAATCAATGGCACAACTATCAGTCCATCCCCACATGCAAGGGGGCTAGGGGTAACCCTAGACTCTGAACTGTCCTTTCAGGCCAACATCCAAATGCTGTCCAAATCATGCCACCTTAGCCTCCACAGCATCTCTAGAATATGCCCCTTTTTAACCAATGACACCACCAAGCTTCTAATTCACTCCCTGGTTTTCACTCACTTCAACTACTGCAACTTCCTCCTCATTGGATTACCTTTACATAGGCTATCCCCCTGTAACAAAACGTCACACACTCCGCTTGAGTGCTTTCATCATATACCACTTCCTCCCAGTCTGAATATAGATATCAGATATTCCAACTGCTCACAAGCACAAAACAAGACGATACTTGTTTAGTTGCTGAACATGGACTGTTTATTAGAGCCAAAATACAAGTCTTTTATACAGTTAAAGAGGAGGTTCCTACCTCCTGCTCATATTACTCTAACAATACAACAGTAACCAGAAACCTAATTAACACAAGCTAATTAACTAATCCCTTAAAAAAGCCTACGTGACTCCGTTACCTCCTGGGCATTTTTATGATTAATCAGGATTTCACTACAGATCAGACTTGTTGTCACCGAGCTTCACACAGTAGATTATACATTATCATAGGTATAAACACAGGACACCTTCATAATATCAGAAGCTTCAGCAGGAGTTGGCCTGTCTCCTACATTGTACAGAGGCCAATGTGATCAGCTCTCTCAACTATCATGTTGAGTTCAGAATCAAACAAACCAAGAATAGTCTTTACATATATCCTGGGTGATATTGTGGATAACTATTACTGTCCCATTTTAAGTAATCCAAGATATATTTACTCAGTCACCCTGTGCCAGGATGGCACAGGGTGACTTCGACATAAGAGGTGCATGGGGAGCTGAAACAAGGGTTTCCCATTCTTTCCAAGGGATTCTGGGTTCCACGGGCCCTCCCGTCACACCCCCTTCAGTCCATAATGAATGCTCCTGCAAGACTCATCCACCTTACCAACCGTTCAGTGTCCAACTTTCTCTACCAATCTTTCAACTGGCTTCCACTCATCCAACAAATACAATTCGAAGTACTAACCATAATTTACAAAGCCACCCACATTCATCACTAACCTAGTCTCAAAATACCAACCAGGGGGGCATGGTGTGACCTTATCCAAGATGGCGGTGTAGTCCCGGAGCTCCTGCACCCTAAGGATAATACAGCGGCACACGGAGACACAGAGCAGCAGAGCACTACCCCACATAGGCGATCCAGCTCCCCAAACACCCGGCAGCATGTCCAGGAGAAAGAGGGATGAGCACAAAATCAGGAAACTTATGGCATACTTTACACAGCTGCCGCATGGGCAAGATTGCACAGGCTCCTCATCTACTCCCATCACAGCCTCCAGGTCACCAGTAAAGCACAACAATAGTGCCTATCGTAATGGCCAGCACTCTCTGGGGAACTCATAAGGCTCTACCCTTCTTGGCAGAAGCCCAGCAAAGGCAAGGAGCAGGATGGAGGACTTGGAGATGCAGCAGCATGAGGTGATATAACACAGACTCACAGGAACACACTAGAGAGCTCCCTAATTCTATTACAGCTTCCCCACATTAAATCAGCCTGTCCTCGACACAACAGTGAAGCACATGCTCATTTCTCTAAGGAGTACCATCCACACAGATATGATGGCCTGCATGGGGCAATTCAGCTCGGAGCTCACAGCTGCGGGAGACAGGGTGGATCATATTAGAAGTAAAAATGGGGGAATATGCAACAACAATCGATGATTTGATTGATGCCCATGACACTGTAGAAGAAGAACAAAATTGGATCAAGGCAAAACTGCAGATTTAGAGGACAGATCAAGAAGGAATAATGTGGGGGGGGGGGGGGGGTGGAGCCGGCGGCCAAAGCTGATGGTGGTGTGAGTGAGGAGCTCTGCCACAGCGGGACATACAGCACGGCTCACAGCTCATCTTCAGCGACGATTTTAGTCTCTACTGAAAGGGGAGACCGAGGGGCACATGATTGCCAGCATAGCCAAATGAAAGGAGAGAGAGGGGCTGCGCAAACTCACCGACTTTTACCCCATGGAGGCAGGCCGTGGAATCCAAGATGGCGCCGGGAGCAGCACATCCTCCTATGAAGTTAAAGAAGCCAACAATCCACTGCCATCTGCAGGTGAGTTACTTTCTGCAGGCAATCCACAGCCATCCTCCCCCTTCGATAGCCCTGTTAAACAAAAAAGATGGATTGGGGAAGCAGGGGAGGCCCAGGATGATGAGGGGAGTGAAGGGGACAATATGGATGAATCTTTCAGATATGGCCGGCATTAGGATGCATTCTCCACCTCAGGTCAGCCCATCCTGGATACAACAATGAAAGAAATGCTGCAAACACTGCGGGTGGCCCTTTATCAGGACATGGCAGCTTTATGCAAACTACACAAAACAATCTAAGTTCAGTCAGCAGCAGAGTTGAATATGTAGAGCAGAAAATGGAGGAATTTACTCTGGCACATAATGAATTGGTTGATGCTCACTTTGATGTTGAGGATGAACTTAAAGCTATGCGCCTTAAAATGGCGGATATTGAAGACAGGGCCCGCAGGAATAATATTAAATTCAGAGGGATTCCTGAATCGATTAAACTAGTCGAACTTTCTGCATTTCTGCAAAAGCTCATGACAACAACCCTCCTGTCCCTGGGGCCTCCTGACATACTCATAGACAGGGCCCACAGACTGACAAAACCGTCCTTCCTACCTGACCAGACCCTTAGAGATGTCATAGCGAGAATTCACTTTTACCATGTAAAAGACCAGCTGATGAGATACGCTAGACAGAATCCCGTGCTCCCGGGTCAATTTGCAGGAATTGCACTCTATGCTGACTTATCGCAAGCAACACTAGCAGCATGGCACAACCTGGTCCCTATCACTAAAGTCCTGTGGAACCACAAAATCTTATACAAGTGGGTCTTCCCGCGAAATTGCTAATAGACATGCATAACGAATCGCACATGATCACTTCCTTGGACAAAGGTATGGAACTTCTCAAAAGTGGTGCCTCCTCCCTGTGAATGGAGACCCAGCAGAGCCAGAATCATTTCCTGACAGAAGGAACAACTACCATCAAAACCGTCAGAATAAATAATCTGCCCTCAACAACAGCCCCGTAAACCCACCTACTAATGTTTTACTCTATTAAGTACCACAGTACCTTCGGTGCATTCCAACCTTACTACATACCTCTGTGATGGAATGTCTATCACCTGCTGTTCGGCTGATTTCAGAACTGTTAGTTGCCCCAACTTCATTTACATGATATTTCCTGTAACCTTTTGCTTTTCGCAAGAACTGTTTTCCTGTTTCAAATTACTGATCAGCCCAGTTTTACTTTTTCTTTTTGTTCCCATTGGTTTTCTGGAAGCCTTTCCAATCACCTTCTCCCTGATAACACGAATGTCCCATGAGGGGCTCATAAACCTCCTACCATCCTTTTCTACCACTAGATGGCAACAAAGCACTACCTACCATCTAAATGAACCTAAAGCTAATGTCTTACAATGTGAGAGTCCCTACATGCGTAGAGCACTGTGGAAAACTGCCCTGGATCTGCGGTGCAATGTTTTATGTGCACAGGAGACTCATTTTTCAAGCATCAAACCCCCAAAGTGTTCCCATGTGAAATTCCCGCACAGCTAACGACACTTCCAAAAAAAATTGAGTCATGATCACTGTCCGGAACACTCTAACATTTTCTCTTTTACAGGACCATATTGACCCACAAGGATGCTTCATCATCTTGGTAGTGGAGCTGGATTGGACTACCTACACACTGGTGAACCTATATGCTCCAAATGTTAAACAATTAAAATTTATATGTAAAGTTATCCAACTAGCTAAGAAAAAGCAAAAGGGTAATCTGATCATCTGTGGGGATTTCAATACGGTCTTGAACGGGGAGCTTGACTCCTCCTCGGTGACCCAGAGGCAGAGGCCAACTCTAGGCCCCCTGTGCCATGAGGAAAGACTCTTTGATCCCTGGTGCTGCCTAAGGACCACCGAGAGGGACTACACGTTTTACTCCTCGGTGCACAGTAGTTTTTCCAGAATAGATTTTTTCCTGACAGACTTGTATACCCTACAGACAAAAAAAGCTGATATCCACAACATCACATGGTCTAAGCACGCACTGGTGACTATCGATGTTGTGAATACAAGCAAAACATCTCACAAACCATTGTGACGCAACAACACCTTCCTACTATCACACCCCAAAATTAGGGATGAGGTAGCAGGGAAGCTTAAAGAATATTTTAAATTCAATGACAATGGAGAGTGCTCCCCTATGACTACATGGTGTGCGCATAAGGCGTTCGCTAGAGGTACTCTCATCCAAATAGCAGCTAGGGAAAGAAAAAAGAAAACACAGTGTGTATCGAAACTTCACAAATCTATTGCAGATTTAGAAGCCCAACACAAAAACCCCGCTACGGCCTCCACCCAAATACTGGATCATCTGACTTTCTGCCAAAAAGAACTGCCAAAAAGAACTGCGGCAGGAACTCAGAGCGGACTACGATACTTACTTTAAAAAAATTTAACTGTCCTTCTACTCACAAAGCAACAGAGCAGGTAACTATTAGCTTCTCAACTCAAAAAAAGGAAAGCACGCTCTAACCTCACCGAACCAACACCACCATCTTCAACCCTAAAGACATAGCTAATGCCTTCAGGGATTACTACGAGTCCCTTTACAACCTTAACAAAGATCCACTCACTCACCAACCGACAGAAACAGAGATCAATAACTTTTTGGAAGGGATCAGGCTTCCATCAATAGATTTCATGACACTCCACAAACGAAATGCCCCATTTACCATTTTAGAGGTTGAGACTGTCATAAATTCCCTCCCCATGCATAAGTCACCTGGGGCGGATGGGTTCTCCGCTGAATACTATAAGGCATTTCTCATCTATTCTCTCCCCCAAACTAGTAGAAATCTTTAATGCTGCAGCTTCCAAAGGCTCCTTCTTGAAAGAAATGCTACAAAGAGTGATAGTTACACTCCCAAAACCAGGTAAACACCCTTCTCACCCCAAAAAATTCAGGCCCATCTCCCTTTTAAATTCTGATTTAAAGATATTCACCAAAATATTAGCTAACTGATTAATGGAAATCACCCCATACCTCATAGGCCTAGACCAAGTTGGCTTTGTAAAGGGCAGACAGGCACCAGACAGAACCAGGAGAATGCTGAACCTCCTGAAATTCGCAGAGGTTTCCCAGAAACCCAGCACGTTCCTGGCCCTGAATGCAGAAAAGGCCTTTGATAGGGTCCACTGGGGATACCTATCGCACACTCTGCAAAGTATCTGGCCTGATCCACTCTGCAATTATGTCCCTTTACTCAAACCCCACTGCCCAAGTATACACCTCCAGCTTACTTTCTGATCCCTTTCCACTGTCAAACTGTACTCGTCAGGGATGCCCTCTCTCCCCAATTATTTTTTCACTCATTATCGAGCCATTAGCGGAATACATTAGATCCACAGACACTATTCAAGGCATTCCAATAGGCTCCGAGAGACATAAAATAGGACTTTTTGCGGATGATATTATTTTGCATACAACCGATCCTGAAACCTCCATTCCAGAGGTGAAATCCCTATTAGAAACATTTGGACAAATATCTTACTATAAAGTTAATACTAGTAAATGTTTTGCACTGGCCCTTAATGTACCCATAGATAGAAAATCCAGACTTAAGACTATATTTCCTTGTAATTGGGACTCTTCCTCAATCACATACCTTGGGGTGCAGCTGCCCTCCTCTTCCTCTGCTATCTACAATTTTCCCCCACTACTAACCAAAATAGAAGAAGAACTCAATCAGATCAGCAAACTACAACTCACATGGATGGGGAGGATAGCTGCATACCAAATGCAAGTACTGCCTAAACTATTGTACCATTTTCGTACATTGCCCATTCCTATCTTCACACAATTGGCAATCAACTTAAAGAGATACATTTGGGCAGGGAAGAAACCCAGAATTGGTCTATCACAATTATATAAACCCAAAAACACCTCGGTGGAGTAGGTCTCCCTACCGCTCAATCATACTACATGACTGCGGTACTAGACCAAATGCGATACTGGTTTTCCTGCCAAACAGATAACAGGTGGTCTAGCATAGAGAGAGGTAACTCTGGGACACAATCTCCCAGCATTAGAACTAGCGGCTTGCCTACACCACAACACCCGAACCCCACTTTACCCGACAGTACAAGCTGCTGACACGGCTTGGTCTTCTTTAACTAGACAACACTTCACTGACACACCGACCTGCAAACTAAAGATTCCATTAGCAACATATGAACACTTAATTCCTGGACTGTCAACTCACTCATGGACACAGCAGGGAGTGCACTTCTCCTTGTCAGACATATCAGAACAAAAGACGTTAGATAGATATAAAATGCTCCAAATAAGGCACTTCACTACAGCTAATAAGAGAGCCCCTCTGGAACTCCCTCAAATACTCTGGAACTATCTGTTAAATAAAAACCCAAATAAACACAAGGGGATATCCATATTTTACAAATTCTCCACCCCCTTGAATATACAAAATAAGTTACCGAATATGATAAAATGGGAAACAATATTGCAAACAGGATTATGCATACATCAATGGCACACTGCCATAAAGTAGAACAGTAAATCACCGGCGTGTGTTGATCATTGGGAAAATGCACAAAAAATACTCCATGATGCATACCTCACACAATTAAGTGTACATAAAATGAACCAGGATATCTCCCCACTATGCTGGCATGACTGCCTGTCTACTGGCAGCCTTTTACACATACTTTGGGGTTGTACTGTAATACCATCATTTTGGTCTCGTCCCTTATACTGGAAATTACAGGTAGTGCGCACACACTGACCCCAGCTTTCGCCCTCCTTAGCATTGGTATTGCAGATTTCCCTCCTCTAGTATGAAAAGTTATCATACACATCCTATTTGCAGCGTGCATTACCCTGGCAAAGAATTGGCATTCCAAGGAGCCCCCAAACATTTCAGATGTGATATCTAGGGTGAATGCGCAATATACAATGGAAAAGCTGCTAGCCTATAAAGAAAATAGAGCTCTAACATTTCATAAACATTGGGAAATCTGGAGGTTATCCACAAAGGCCTCTTCACATGTATGACTAATGCTATACTTGCACTTATTGACAATTATTCTAGAATGTTAAGCTGTCTAGTGGTAGGAATTAAAATGTGAGGTGGTTGACTCTGGCGTCCAATGTCTCATGGCATGAGTGGTCGGCCACTGCAATTCAAAATGGATGAAATAAGATCACCAGAGAAGAAGCACTAAGCTAGTTATTGTTGTTCATTAGGGATGAGCTTCGAGTTCGAGTCGAACTCATGTTCGACTCGAACATTGGCTGTTTGCCAGTTCACTGAACAGCGAACAATTTGGGGTGTTCGCTGCAAATTCGAAAGCCGCGGAACACCCTTTAAAAGCCTATGGGAGAAATCAAAAGTGCTAACTTTAAAGGCTTATATGCAAGTTATTGTCATAAAAAGGTGTTTGGGGACCTGGGTCCTACCCCAGGGGACATGGATCAATGCAAAAAAAAGTTTTAAAAACGCTGTTTTTTCAGGAGCAGTGATTTTAATAATGCTTAAAGTGAAACAATAAAAGTGTAATATCCCTTTAAATTTCATACCTGGGGGTGTCTATAGTATACCTGTGTAGGGGCACATGTTTCCCGTGTTTAGAACAGTCTGACAGCAAAATGACATTTCAAAGGAAAAAAAGTCATTTAAAACCACTCACGGCTATTAATGAATTGCCGGTCGGACAATACACATAAAAGTTAATAAAAACGGCATGGGAATTCCCCACAGGGGAACCTTGAACCAAAATTAAAAAAAAAAAAAAAAAGACGTGGGGGGTCCCCCTAAATTCCATACCAGGCCCTTCAGGTCTGGTATGGATATTAAGGGAAACCCCGGCCAAAATTTTTTAAAAAAAATGGCGTGGGGTCTTCCCAAAAATCCATACCAGACCCTTATCCGAGCACGCAACCTGGCAGGCCGCAGGAAAAGAGGGAAGACGAGAGAGCGCCCCCCCTCCTGAACTGTACCAGGCCACATGCCCTCAACATTGGGAGGGTGCTTTGGGGTAGCCCCCCAAAACACCTTGTCCCCATGTTGATGGGGACCAGGGCCTCATCCCCACAACCCTTGCCCGGTGGTTGTGGGGGTCTGCGGGCGGGGGGCTTATCCGAATCTGGAAGCCCCCTTTAACAAGGAGACCCCCAGATCCCGGCCCTCCCCCCTGTGTGAAATGGTAAGGGGGTACAAAAGTACCCCTACCATTTCACAAAAAAAGTGTCACAAATGTTAAAAATGACAAGAGACAGTTTTTGACAATTCCTTTATTTAAATGCTTCTTCTTTCTTCTATCTTCCTTCAGTTTCTTCCTCCATCTTCTTCTTCTTCTTCTTCTGGTTCTTCTGGTTCTTCCTCCGGTGTTCTCGTCCGGTGTTCAGGGGGCTTCCAGATTACGATAAGCCCCCCGCCCGCAGACCCCCACAACCACCGGGCAAGGGTTGTGGGGATGAGGCCCTTGTCCCCATCAACATGAGGACAAGGTGTTTTGGGGGGCTACCCCAAAGCACCCTCCCAATGTTGAGGGCATGTGGCCTGGTACGGTTCAGGAGGGGGGGCGCTCCTGCAGTCTGCCAGGTTGCGTGCTCGGATAAGGGTCTTGTATGTATTTTTGGGAGACCCCACGCCAATTTTTTTTATTTTGGCGCAGGGTTCCCCTTAAAATCCATACCAGACCTGAAGGGTCTGGTATAGATTTTGAGGGGGACCCCACACCATTTTTTTAAAAAAATTTTGGCCGGGGTTCCCCTTAATATCCATACCAGACCTGAAGGGCCTGGTATGGAATTTAGGTGGACCCCCCACGTCATTCTTTTTTTAATTTTGGTTCGGGGTTCCCCTGTGGGCAATTCCCATGCCATTTTTATCAATGAACTTTTATGTGTATTGTCGGACCGGCAATTCATTAATAGCCACGAGTAGTTTTAAATGACTTTTTTTCCTTTGAAATGCCATTTTGCTGTCAGACTGTTCTAAACACGGGAAACATGCGCCCCTTTACAGGCATACTATAGACACCCCCCCAGGTACAAAATTTAACTACTTCCCGCCCGGCCCACAGCAGATGACGGCCGGGCGGTGATTCAGTTATCCTGACTCGGCGTCATATGACGTCCAGCAGGATAACATGCCGCCGCGCATCGGCACGGGGGCACGCATCACAGTGATCGGTGGATCGGTGTGTCTGTCTGACACACCGCTATACCGATCTTGGTAAAGAGCCTCCAGTGGAGGCTCTTTACCACGTGATCAGCCGTGTCCAATCACGATGTAAATAGGAAGAGCTGTTGATCGGCTTTTCCTCACTCGCGTCTGAAAGACGCGAGTAGAGGAGAGCCGATCGGTGGCTCGTCTGACAGAGGGGGGTCTGCGCTGATTGTTTATCAGCGCAGCCCCCCCTCAGATCACCACACTGGACCACCAGGGATCGCCACTAGGACCACCAGGGAAGGGGCAACATGTGGATGGCCAAGTATGTACCCCATGGCCATCCACATGTGCCCAGTCAGTGCCCAATCTGTGCCAATCAGTGCCCACAAATGGGCACTGATTGGCAACATTATATAGCACTGATGCCCAACAATGCCACCCTTAGGGGCATCAGTGCCATCAATCAGTGTCATCAGTGCCACCCATCAGTGTCCATCGGTGCCACCTGTCAGTGCCCATCCGTGCCACCTATCAGTGCCACCAATAAGTACCCAGTGCCACACATAAGTACCCATCAATGCAACCTACAAATGCCCATCAGTGCTGCTTTTGAGTGCCCATCGGTGCCACCTATGAGTGCCCATCAGTGCCGCATACTAGTGCCACCTATCAGTGGCCATCAGTGCTACCTATCAGTGGCCATCATCAGTGCCCGTCAGTGCCACCTCATCAGTGCCACCTCATTGGTGCCACCTCATCAGTGCCCATCAGTGCCGCCGTATCAGTGCCCGTCAGTGCAGCCATATCAGTGCCCATCATTGAAGAAGAAAACATACTTATTTCCAAAAAAAAATTTAACAGAAACAAAGACAAACGTGTTTTTTTTCAAAATTTTCGGTCTTTTTTTATTTGTTGCGCAAAAAATAAAAACCGCAGGAGGTGATCAAATACAACCAAAAGAAAGCTATATTTGTGGGAAAAAAATGATAGTAAAATTGTTTGGGTACAGTGTCGTATGACCGCGCAATTGTCATTCAAATTGCGACTGCACTGAAAGCTGAAAATTGGCCTGGGCGGGAAGGTGTCTAAGTGCCTGGTATTGAAGTGGTTAAAGGAATATTACACTTTTATTGTTTCACTTTAAGCATTATTAAAATCACTGCTCCTGAAAAAAACTGCCATTTTTAAAACTTTTTTTTGCATTGATCCATGTCCCCTGGGGCAGGACCCAGGTCCCCAAACACTTTTTATGACAATAACTTGCATATAAGCCTTTAAAATTAGCACTTTTGATTATTCATGTTCGTGTCCCATAAACTTTAACGGTGTTCAAACTAATTTTTTGCCTGTTCGCATGTTCTGGTGCGAACCGAACAGCGGGGTGTTCGGCTCATCCCTATTGTTCATATTACTTTCAGAGTTACTACTGTAGCACATTACAACTTACTGTGCATCTTATCCCCTGAGACCCTCTTTAAGGTCTAAGGGTCACAGTGAGTACCCATCAGGGGTGACAGACCACACCTCCAAATGAGGTGTTATCCAGTTGTTCCCTTACATAGCCCGAATGATCGCATCTTTGTGTTTACAGTGAGTTTGACTTTTTCTGTACCACTTTGTATATGTACAATACTGTTTGAAGTGGCTTGTATATTATTTGTACACTGTAGATAACAAATAAAAATCTATGGTTTAAAAAAAAAAAAAAAAAAAAAAAAAGAAGGAATGAGGTGAAGATAAGGGGCATTCCTGAATCTGTGACCACAGCTGAACTGCGACCTTATGTCACCACGTTGCTGTCTACCCTTATGCCAGACCTCCCCCCTATGGAAATTTCTATTAATAGAATTTATCGCATCCCAAAACCCACTTTCATACCAGAACATGTCCCCAGAGACATTCTTCTCCGCATGCATTTTTATCAATCCAAAGATCTCCTAATGCAAATTACCCAAAAGGGGGGACACCGCACTACAGAATACTCTGATCTCCAGTTTTATGCAGACTTATCATAAGATACACTACAACTCAGCAATAACCTGAACGACATCACCAAAGTATTGAGAAACCATAGCATTGGTTATAAATGTGGATTTCCAACCAAATTGATTGTAACTAAGGAAGGTGCCATACATGTAATTACCTCTCCCAACAAAAGATTCCGGCTTCTAAAAACCTGGAAGTTTCTTCCTAACGAACCACCTTCATCCCCATCTGCCAGCAGCCCTAGCAGAATCCCACTGGAGTGGCAGCAAGTGAGTGATACCTAATAGAACACATGATGTTATAGTCTAACTGCTATGTCGCCCACACAAGCAGTCTTCTTAACAGGCCCCGTCAAATGGAGTTTTACCTCGGATATAAGCCCCACTTACCTGAGCAGACATGATCTGCACTTGGGTTATAAATACCCTCCTTTTAACTTTACATTGTTTACTGTTTCTCTACTTGTTAACTTTTCAGAAACTGTTGTTGTTACCCCCCCCCCCCCCACTCAGGAATGTTTGACATTAAGCACTCTATTGAATATCGCCAATGCTGGTTAAAATACTTTCAATAAATGCACACGGATAAAATCAGCCAAACGATCTTCCCTCTGGAAAGAAGCTGAAGCATCTCACTGTGACATTCTATGCATCCAAGAGACACACTTCCACAAAGAAACACCCCCTAAATGCTCATATAAGGGGTTCCAACATTACTTTACCTATAGCATACAGGCTAAAAGAGGGGTCATGATCGGAATCAGAGACTCGATTTCCTTCCAACTACACCAAGAGCTTTCTGACCCCAATGGATGCTTCGTTATCATGATATGTGATATCAACACCACTAGATACACACTGGTTTTTAAATGGACTAATGAAGAAAATACAAAGGATCCAACAAGGATCACTATTGATATGCTTCGATTTTAACATTACCCCTGACCCAAAAATGGATTACACGGCTACACCTTCCAAAAGGCCTTTGTCCTTGACATCCTTCCTATGAGCGCATAACCTTTTGGTGTTTGGCGCTGCATGCATGCAAACGAAAGAGACTTTTCCTTTTATTCTCATAGACATTGTACATACAGCAGAATTGATCTGTTTCTGATGGACAGATAGCTCCTTCAAAAAGTTTCACAAACCAACATCAATACCATAACATGGTCAGACCACGCTTATGCTCTTATCGAGATTGGGGACAAGTACCCAATCAATAATGCTTACGTGTGGCGATCTAACTCTCAAGTTATACAAAACCTGATTACTAAAAAAATTTGGAGGACTATCTCTCTGAATACTTCCAAATCAATTCCTTTTCTACAGTAAATCCATTTATGTTGTGGAATGCCCATAAGGCATATATATGGGTATATTCATCCAACAAGGTGCTAGACTTAAGAAACAGAGGCAACGGCAGACACATGCCCTACTATCAGAAATTAGCTTACTAGAGACCCAAAACAAAGCAAATTCTACACCTCTTCTCCACACAAAATTATTAAACTTGCGGCACAAACTTAGACTCATTTTGCCACAAAATTATGAGCAAAAAGGGAGTGGGATGAAATTGTCTTTTTACTCCACTGGCAACAAAGCAGGAAAAGCACTAGCACGCAAATTACAAGGGCAACGTTTGAAAACTAGAATCCCACATTTGATCAATCCCACAACCAATAAGAAAGAAACTGACCCACAAAAAAATCTCAGATTCTTTTAGCGAGTATTATGAATCTCTCTATAACTTAAAACATGACGGTTCTACCCCTCAACCATCCACCACTGATATAGAAAATTTTCTAGCAGAGATCAAACTGCCTCAACTCTCCTCAACATAACTTCCTGAGCTAAATTAACCCTTTACGTTACCAGAAATTCTAAAAGGTCATAGATACGTTACCCAACAACAAATCTCCCTGTCCTGATGACTTAACAGGGGAATATAATAAAATTTTCAAACTAATATTAGGGCCACATCTCCAAAGGGTATTTGACACTGTGGCTGCATCTGCATCCTTCCCTTCTGAAATGTTGGAAGCACTAATTGTGACATTACCTAAACCAGGTAAGACACCAGATGTACCTCAAAATGTCAGGTCCATCTCAATACTGAATAATGATTTGAAAATATATGCCAAAATGCTAGCACTACGAATGATGGAGATTCTACCTACATTAATTGACCAGTCAGGATTTACAAAAAGTAGGCAAACATCAGATGCCACTAGGCCACTTATCAATATTATTCATTTAGCGAGGAAACTGTGGACGCCTTCTCTGCTCGTAGGTTTGGATGCGGAGAAGGCGTACACTGGCAATACTTAACCAATGTGCTGGAAAGGTTCGGCTTTACAGGGCATATGCTCTCTGCAAAAATATTAGCTCTTTATACATCTCCATCGGCCCTAGTATGTACATCAGGTATGCTATCTAAACCTTTTGGAATCACAAATGGCACTAGTCAGGGGTGTCCATTATCACCCCTGATGTTTAGATTGTTAATAGAACCCCTTGCCACTAGCATTAGACAAAACCCAGATATTCATAGATTTTTAATAAAAGGCCAAAAACACATTGTTAGCCTTTTTGCTGACGATGCTGTTTTAATGCTTATAAAACTAGTGTCTTCCCTGCAACAGGTCTCTTGTCTGTTGAACCAATAAGGTATAGCATCATATTTAAGGTAAACAATACTGAGTCCTATATCCTTAACCTAGGCTTTTCTCCTGCAGGGAGATTTCTATCTACAAAACAGATACCCATATGTATGGAATGATTCTGGAATCTCATATTGTCAAAAACCATGAAATCAGGCCCAGACAGAAGTACAGTTAAATCACACTTGTTTAATAATAAAAGTAAAAAGAACAAACGTAGTCAAAACATAGCCAAAGTTCAGTAACCAGAATGGATAGTCAGCCAAGCCAGAAGTCAGGGATCAATGTAGTGGAACAGCAAGCAGGATCTGCAGCCAGAAAGGATGTCAGCAAAGCAAGTCTTGAACAGGATCGCAGGAGATCCTGTGATGTGACCGAGGCGAAGGCAGAGCTCCTCTGGACTGGACGGCTTAAGTAGGCAGGATATCATCAACAGCTGAATAACTGTGGAGAGATAGGAGCTGGCAATTAGTCGACAGCTGAGCGGCCAGCTCAGAGAAGGAAGGGCTCAGCCCTGACACATATCTAAGGATAACTCTCACCCCCCATCCTGTGCAGCTCTTTAAATCTAACTACCTCCGTTTGAAAATAAACTACGAACAGGACTTCATACCCTAAGTAAACACATACTGCCATGGTCAGGAGGGCTAGCAGCATTCAAAATGCAACTATTACCTCAATTGCTCTATATATATCGTTCTGTACCAATACCAGTACACAAGAATTATTTTTTTTTGAATATGCAATCAATGCTATCTAGATTCCTCTGGGAGGGTAAAAAAAGCAAGAAGTGCCTTTGCTAAGCCAAGTAAAATAAGAAAAGCTGGGGGACTGGGATTACCAGTACTAGATGACTATTACATGGCACCATGCCCCTCTTGCCTCATTTGCAATGTCATTCCTCTCTTCCACCACTAAATCATTCTCGATATATAGGAATGTCCCGATGTTCGAGTTGAACGTAAGGTTGACTCAAACATCGGGTATTCACCTGTTCACCGAATGTCGAACATTATGGGCCGTTCGCGGCAAATTTTAGGTGCCGCGGAACGCCCCATATTGCACTGCGAGATTGCAGTGTATTGATGTCGGATGATTGGCCAAAGCATACACCTGATCTGCATGCTTTGGCTAATCACAGCACACTCTGCTGTGAGAGTCATGATTGGTCAAAGGCAGGGTACCTTTAGCCAATCATGGCTCAGGGGGCTAAGTCCAGCCACCACACTATGTTCCGGTTCCGGTCTGGGTGTTTTGGTCCACTTGAGTCCATGCTCAGGTGGACTTTAAATGACCAGGAAGAGAGCACAGCAGGGCTCTGGCCTGAGACTCACAAGGGAATCTGAGAGAGAGGAGCTCTGTTTGTGTGGATTGAAAAAAGGTTTGCTTTACCTCATGTTTTGTGGGTGACGGGGACCAGCCCCACACCGTATAGAGAGCAGTCTACTGTTTAGTTTAGTGCCGGGACGGCAAGGATTTACTTTACTATTCTTGTTTATTCTTATGACTTTGCAAACCACTTGTAAATAAAGCTGGCAACCCGCCAGATTTTAAAGAAACTGCCTGCATGCTGGCCTTCATTTTGAAAAAAAAGGTGATCCCCACAAGCTAATCTCCCACAATATACACATTATATATATATATATATATATATATATATATATATATATATATATATATATATATATATATGACTGCCTGCACTGTGTATATAATCTACTGTACACTGAATGCAGAGTTTACAGTATATCACAAAGGTGAGTACACCCCTCACATTTTTGTAAATATTTCATTATATATTTTCATGTGACAACACTGAAGAAATTACACTTTGTTACAATGTAAAGTAGTGAGTGTCACCTGTGCCGAGGCAGAGAGAGGGCGGCTGGATCATCACAGGGGAAGAGAGCATGGAGGAAGAGGAGAGCCGCCGGATCACAGAGCGCGGATATAGCTATAAACTTTAAAAAATAAAACCTTTTATTTTCAGCAAGCAAATCAAAATAAGGCTTCCAGCAGCACACAAGCACAAAAATACAAAAGAATGTCTGCTTATCTTCATCACAAAGTAAAAGTAAAAAGGCACATACAGTTCATGGATGGGTCTTTGCTCCAAGGGTTTAACAGTCCTTGTTGTATTTTTTTAGCAGCCTCCAGCAGACTCACAACTCTTCAAGACAACTCCTCAACTCTTCACCAACTCCTCCTCACCACCACACCTAGCACTACTTTCTGCCTTTTAAGAGATGCTTCCAGGAGGCTCTTAACCCTGTGTGTGCTGGAACCCCTGTAGTCAGGGGTGGAAGCTCTTTCCCACAAGAATATCACTTTAGAGCCTCTGAAATTCCCAAATATCTTTCTATTAACACAGAGAGAACTGCGAGTCAGTCCTCTCCTGACTAAGGCTATTCCTGGGAATTCCTCACCCCTTCTTGGTGACCCCCTGAGTACTACCACACTTCCCTTAAAAGGACCATAACCCAAATATTGGTGCTATAAACTGTAGCACCCATTCAGGACACAACCTTGGCGTCCTGTACAAAATATATGTATATATATATATATATATATATATATATATATTACACTGCCTACACTGTATATATATTCTACACTGACTGCACTGTATTTATATATATATATCTATATATATGTCTTCTACATATTTTTGGTAAAAAAAATCGCAATAAGCGTATATTGATTGGTTTGCGCAAAAGTTATAGCATCTACAAAATAGGGGATAGTTTTATGGCATTTTTATTAATATTTTTTTTTACTAGTAATAGCGGCAATCAGCGATTTTAATCATTGCTGCAACATTATGGTGGACGCGTTGGACAATTTTGACACATTTTTGGGATCATTGGCATTAATACAGAGATCAGTGCGATTAAAAATGCATTGATTACTGTAAAAATGTCACTGGCAGTGAAGGGGTTAACACTAGGGGTCAGTGAAGGGGTTAATGTGTGTCCTAGTTTGTGTTCTAACTGAATGGGGATGGGGACTGTGCAGGGAAACTAACAGATTGCTGTTCATACTCTGTATGAACAGACAATCTGTCAGTTCTCTGCTCAGAGAACTGGAAACTGTGTGTTTACACACACAGTTCCAGGTTCTCAGTGTGTCCCAAGCGATTGCGGGAGCCCGACGACACGCACATTCCCCCTAGGGGCCACAGGGCGAAGCGACGTTACATAACATTGTTTCGCCCAGCCGTGCCATTCTGCCGCAGTACAACTGCAGCGGCTGGTCGGCAGAAAAAAAAGTGTCCCACGGTGTCCATCCATCCATCCTCAATCACACCACCCGATGGACCCGAAAAATAGAGAATAAAAAGCTCCGCCTGGATGGGAGGCGTCTCGCTGGCTACTTTTTTTTCGCTGTGACGACTGTTATATAGGCAAGGGCGGGGCCACCCGGCGACATAACGAAGTGACTTTGCCCCTTCTGACATCAGAGGGGGGTGGGGTCATCTGGTTATATCAGCAGGTGGCCCCGCCCCTGCCTATATAACAGCTGTCACAGCCAAGAGACCGCAGTCAGTGGGACGCCTCCTATGGAGATGGACTATTTTCATTCTTTCTTTCTATTTTTCAGGTTCGTCAGGTGGCGTGATTGAAGATGGGTGGACATCGCGGGATGTCTTTTTTTTTTTTCATTTTATTTTTGAATAAGGAATAGTATTTTGTAGTTTTTAATTTTTGACACTTTTTTTTGTAAATGGGTAGGGGTACAATGTACTCGATACCCATTCACATGGGGGGGGCGGAATCTGGACCTCCAAAACACCCTCCCCATGTTGAGGGCATGTGGCCTGGCCCCCCCATCCTGTCCTCCAGGCTGCATGCTCAGATAAGCGTCTAGTATGGATTTTTTTTTTTACATTTTGGCGTGGAGTTCCCCTTAAAATCCATACCAGACCCGAAGGTCCTGGTAACAATTTTGGGGAGAACCCCACACTGTTTTTCTTTTTGTCATGGAGTTCCCCTTAATATCCATACCAGACCCATTGGGGGGGAACCCATGCATTTTTTTTCCTTGATTTTTAACTATATTACCGGGAGCCAGCAATACATTACAGCCACAAGCAAGTTTAAATTACATTTTTTCCTTTAGAAATGTAATTTCGCTGTGGGACTAAAACACATCAGACAGATGCGCCACTTTACAGGCAGACTAAGGGGACCCTCCAGGCACGATATTTAAGGGAATATTTTATTATTATTGTTTCACGTTAAGCATTCTTAAAATCACTGCTCCTGAAAAAAAATTTTTTTTTGCATTGATACTGGGGCAGTACCTGGGTCCACATACACTTTTTATGGCAATAACTTGCATATAAGCTTTTAAAATTAGCACTTTTGATTTTTCATGTTCGTGTCCCATAGACTTTAATAGGGTGCGCATGTTTTCACAGATTTTTTGACTGTTTGCATGTTCTGATGCGAACCGAACCTGGGGTGTTTGGCCCATACCTATCGATACATAGACACACCCCTCCGATAAAAGGAATACCCCTGGACATTTGCCAGGCGGTCGAGTGAGCTGTCAAACCAAGTTTCTGATATTCTCACAAAGTTTAAATCCTCCTTGTGCATAAGCAGCTCCAGTTCCTCCATTTTGTTAGCTAGGCTCCTGGCATTTGTGTACCTTCCTCTCAGTTCTGTATGAGTGCATATTATTTTCTCCTTAGGTATTCTGAGGCTCTGATTATGATATGCCAACTCACTCACACAGGGATTAGGTATTATGGTTACATTACCACTAATGCCTCCATCAGTACCCTCTGACCTTCACTCACTGCCGGTGTTCACTTCCTCTGAACCCTCTCCCCCCATCACCTAGTTTAAAAGCCCCTCCAACTTTTTGGCCATTCTCTCACCCAACAGAGCTGCACCCTCCCCATTAAGGTGCAGCCCATCCCTACTAAAGAGCCAGTAATTGACTGAAAAGTCAGCCCAGTTCTCCAGGAACCCAAAACCCTCCTTCCTACACCAATTCATCAGCTACTTATTACATTCCCTAAGCTCCTGC